>CADDXX010000402.1:347879-402945 GCA_902810485.1 Alauda arvensis | reverse complement strand
TYWCCTGAATGTCTTATCATAACTTCCATACATTTCTATCTGTGTATGTAACACAAAATTATGGAAGATAATGTTTCCCATGGTTTTCAATGTGTTAAAATTAGAGTTACTGTGGAGAGAATAGTATATACCCTTCCTAATAGGTTATTGTACAGATTTATATCAGGGGAAAATAGAAAGAAGTCAAGACCAGTAAGAATAAAATACAAATTAAAATCTCTGTGCTAGCACCAGAATAAGAGCAGAACAAGGGTTTAAAATAATGGCCTATATTGATACTGAAGGATGTTATTCTGAGGAATACAGTTACAGGATATGATGTTTATATTAAGACCAAAGATCTGTCCTTGTCTCCTGTGTCTTGAACAAGTGATCTGGATATGACCATGTAGACACAAATACCTTCAACTGAGTACATATCTTTGAAGTGTGAGTGCATAAAAACAGCTTGCTTCAACATTTGGTAAGCAAATATCACCTTCCCCTTCCATAAAATTTGGCACTGAGTATAACTATACTATTTATCCTACATTATCTTAATAAGTACTTTGCATTTGAAACCATATGTAAAAGGAAATGGACCTCCACAGCACCCTAAATCAGATCCCTAAAGGGGTCTCTATATTAGCATGACTCCCTTCCAAGACCCTAATTACTGTGAGACCAGACCTTTCATTTGTACAAACACGATGTATTCAAACCTTACAACATATTAAGAATGTTAAGATCCAAAAAAAAAAATGCAGCTGACTCTGAGAGAAAYCAGAAATAACTGTAAAAACCATGACAGAAAAGACATTTKRACAAAATGCTTCAAACTTTGGATTGCAGTTCTTGTTCTCACTAAAGCTGCTGCTGTTACTGACTTCCACTATTTTTGGATACACAAGTCCATTGTATCTGACAAGCCCATTACAGGCTACATAGCCCAAACTGGGAGTCCCACAAGAACAACTGGAAGAGAGTCAGCATCCAGAACAGTCACCTGTTGCTAACCAGTAAATTCACTGCACTCCAGTAAGCTCCTTAGCCTTTCTGAAGGCACCACAGTCACAGCAAGCATAATGATGCTTCATTTTGGAGACAGAATCCACCAAGTACAAACAGACATAACAGCTGRAGCAGCATTGTTGTCTTGTGAGGTATGCATTCCTCAAAGGTCTTAAAATTGGAATTTTAATCCCAATAAAGACTAAGTCACTTGGAAGTGTCATTGGGATTTTTTAAATATACAAAATAAGCATATAAAATAACTTTTAGTGCTTGAAATAACCTTACTATGGGGACAGAAAATCATCTGGATATTCCTCAACTAGACATAATTTGGAAAGCCAGCCAAGCAGAAATCTACTCTGTGGTCAACATCTCTCCTCCTGAAATATTAATCTATTCCCTACTGAGACAGGCAGACAATATCCTGGTAGGCAACATGCTAAGCACACCAATTAAGAGTGGCTTCACTTAAAACAATTGTTAAGCAGAGATACTTTTATTCATACAGGGTTTATTCTGGTGTCATCTACTCCACATATTTTGTTTTATACTCCTCCTTCACTATTTAGTTTACTGAATGAGACAACACCATGAAGCTGTGAGATTCTTCAGACACTTTTCCTGCATTCCAGACCCATCAATCATTGGTGATTTTAGTAGTTTTTCCCAACCTATGCAATTCTATGATCTCCAGGTACACAACAGCCAACTCTGGGGTCACAGGCATGAACCCATAGAAATTACCTTGATCTCTTTCCCCAGAAAGGCTGCACACTGTCCATGAGGGTGTACATTAACTGTATGCACACTATAACTCAAAAAAAGCAGTTAATATTTAGTGTCCATGTGATGCTGGGCAAAGTTAATGTCTTCAWCTTACAGATTGGTCACTGAAGCACAAAAAGGGTACAAAAGCCTTGCTCAGGGTCAGGGGAATAGCTAGGGAACTGGGATTATGGCCATTTCAAATTCAGACCCAGCCAAAGAGGGACAACACAGACCTTGACGAAGACACTGAGAAAATMTGAATGTTTGCAGGCTTAGAGAAGGAGTTGATTTACACCCTGATGTTCTCAATCTAGACACCTGCACTGAGCATCAGAGACAAATAAAACATAACCTATGTTTGTTTACATTATTTTAATTAAAATAAGCGCAGCAAATATTCCTCTTTTGACTTAGTCTCTCCAGCAAATCASTTATAATAGCTCAGACCACCTTTTTAAACATTATAACCATTATTTTCAAAGAAACTGAACAGGGATAAAAAAAAAATCCACAGAACAAATGTATACAGACACATTGCTGTAATCAGGTTGTTGTGCCATTAGCTACCCTTGTTAAAATGTTAATGAGTAGCTTGCCATAGGCTTGCTGAATTGCAGTTTATTTCTGAGCAAGTCAGCATTTTACAGTCCCTACCCCTCTGACCCTGTTTTAGAGTACTTTGTTCAATAGTTAGAACTCCCTTAATGAATRCTGCTTCTTTCAAGTGAAATAGGATCACAGAGCTCGCTGCACGAGGGCACATTTGAAAATGTCACCACTGGAAACAAAACAAATGGGGTTTTTTTGTCTGGGTATTAAAATTAAGATGTTAWGGATCAATTTATTCACATTCTCACACAGAGAGATACCAAAAGCAGCCATATCCCAAATGCCCAATTAGTTTTAAGATTTCAGCCATTAACCTTTAGAGAGAATTCCCTCTATAACAACAGTTTGGAAGTATGTCTTATTTTGCAACCAAGTGTTACTGGARAGATATTCCCATGCCCCTGCTCCCACTCTCCCCACAGCATTTAAGGGTAGGAAGTTCCAGATGCAGCCTTGAAGGTTATTGAGGAACACAGTGAGAGGTGCAGCTGAATAACAGCATTATGGTAATACAATTGGATTATAGTGGGGGGAAAAGAAGAATAATACTGAAATAAAATTATCTGGGCAGCTCTAACTGAGAGTGACCATGACTTAGTAAAGCATCACTTTAAAAAAATAAAAAAAAAATTATGTATTAAACTGACCAATTTCTCAGTGAGTTTTCTTTCCAGATAATTTCTTTTCTTTAAGGTTCATTCCTGTTATTTATTTCTGTTGTAGTGTTTCACAATAGGCTGCATCCTCACATGATCCTTGAATAAAATCTGCTCCCATTCAACCTGTACATCTTCTCAGTCTGAGAAGACACTGAAGGAGCCAAAAACATCTTCCAAAAGAGAAATACTTCTAAAATTAAGTGTATGCATTAACAGCACACACCTCAGCCTTTTCTTTTTTTGCCAGTACTGCACAGAGCAAGGAAAATTTTCATGGATCCCATTCAAACAAGCCTACAGTTGTTTTTGAATTCTTCTGTAAAAAGAAAACCCAGCAATATTAATCAGAAGTTACTTCCCATCACCCACATGATCTTTTAAGCTATCTCTTCCATACAGCACGYGTATATATTCAAAGGTACAGGTTTACACATAGGAGGTGAACTTATTTTTTCCTTCTTTTCTATATTGCAATCTTCTAAATTTTCTTTTGTTCTCAATGCAAATGGTCATTGGTTCATCTTCTTTCACCCAGGATGGTTGTGTCACATCACCTGACTAATATGCATGCATTTGCCACTAAAAGACATTTTAACTGAGAGCTGTCACATCCGTCATCTCCACTCGGGCTGGTTAAAATTTTTATCTGCCTTCTTGAATTAATTTCAGCTTGCCTGAGCCCAGCAGGGGACTTTAGAGTGGTTTAGTTAAATTCTTCATTTTGAAAAAGCGTTTTAGAGTCCCTCTATTTAGATTTCCCTCTTGCATCTAATTTTTGTTTCACATTACTGAAACAATGAGGTAATTATACATCCAGTGCAGGGGGGAGGAAAAAAAAAAGCAGACAGATGAGAGAGAAAAAAGGAATTATCCAATTTTGACATTTTCCTGGGAAAGCATTTTCCTCTTGCTTTTCTGCTTTTTATGCGGTTCCCTGTTATTTCACAAATTATCTGTAACCATAGTTAGAAGTGATTAAGCTAAAAAGAAAATATGCAAAATGTAAAGAAAAGAAACTGAGAGAAGAGAACCCTAATTGACAGCCAAAACAAGAGAATGGAAAAGATAAACTAGAAATGAAATATTCTGTCATCAAAATATTTTATACAGATCATGTCTGTGACAAAGCTGAATGTAACCAAGCCAGTAATCTATTCTTCTTAAAGCRTGCCTTCCAAAGTATGCTTTTCAGGCAGCAAGGACATGTATTAGTAGGTAAGGAGGYTCAAGCTGTGAATTGGCTGAGAGGGATGTTAGAGACTGAGTAATTTTAGTAAAGGACCTCAATCTGTTGAAAAATGTAGAAAACAATGGGGACCTGTGGGAATATATCCCCATAACTAGTACTGGACTCTTTACAAATGTGCTGGTGATCATCAGTGCAYTGCTGTATGTCCTGCAAATGTTCATAAATACTGCAAATCTCACAGGAAGAGTCATCCACCATGGCACGATGGCCAACCCGTAAGAAATACTCATGTCAACACAAAAATATTTTTAAGACCTGTAAAATCCACAGGACTCCCAAAAGCCTAACTTGCATMTTTGGCTTCTTTATGATCTTATGTTCCTGGGCTAACAAGCCTGCAGATACACTGTAGCTTAACAGATGAAATCCATCTACAAATAGAGATGTGACAGTTTAAAGAACTTTCCTAAATCAAACTGACACACAGATTTCCAGTGCCAAAAAGAGAAAATGAGCTTGCTATCATTTAAAAAGCTTGAAGGAAAACTGCAAAACATAAAGAAAAATAAAACCATCAATAAGTCCTTACAGAAGGAGAGTCCAATGGAAATATCTCTATTCCTTAACTTGAAATTTCTGCCAGTAGCTGCTRTATCTTGTGAAGCTGAAATTTCCTTCACAATTTTACACCTGAAGCAGAGGAACAGAYAAGACAGGGATAYAGAGCTCCAGCTGTGAAGCTTACTRGACTTAACTCAGTTCAAAACAGTAGAAACTCATGGATGTCCTCATAGTCAAACCAWCAGCAAYAGGCCCCAGGTCTTTRCAGCCCTGGCAGGGGTGCCCCAGAGCACAAACCCATGGCTCTCTGAGGAAAATGTTCAGAAAAGCWGCAGAGAAGGCAAAAGTTACCTCTGGAAATTTTAAACCTGCCAGGATTTAAACAGGGCAGAAACTCCCAAAGGCAAGTAAATGGTTTTGTTGGTAGTGGTTCCACTGGGAAGGAGTCACAATAAGGGTGAATTCCCATTGCTCCCCTTGAATTCAGAAAGGGTTCTGTACCCACGCCTTTGAGTTATTGCATTGCTGTTCCTTAGGTACACAGTCARTCTGATCAAAACAGCTGTCAAAGAAAAACAATCTACTGAAAGGCAGCTGCATTACAAGACACGGGTTAATGTGAGGAATAAAGAAAATTCCTGGTAAAGGCTGATTGAAAAAAACATGGAAATATGTTTGTGCTCTAGAAAGACAGTTTAAAAAAAATTAAGAATTTTAAAGTTTAGTGACCTTAAAACTTACCAGTCTAACCATATGGAAACTTTACAGCTATAATGATAAATTCTTATTTAAATGGCAGTAAAACCCATTGCTGACATGAAATTAGTCATGCAAGGCCTGCAGATGTACATCCTTCTGCCCTGAAACTCTGAATGCAAAGTCCAAAAGTATACATTTGTCCAGGCTGTGTGGAGCAGAGACACAACAGCTCCAAGACTTTGCTGTGCAACACAAGAATTTATTACACGTATTCAAGTGCAAATGCTGCTCTACTTGCTGCAGTACTGACCACGTTTTTATCTACCATAGATGAATGTGCAAATTAGACTTCAGAAATGTGTCTTGTTCTTTCTTTTTATTTCCCCTTTTGTCAGGTAACAGCTGTATGGGACAACAGACTAGAGGTGAAACACTGGAAGAAGTTTTTTAGAAGCGCTGGCTCATTTGCACTAGGAAAAAAAGCACAGAAGWTCTCTGATACAGTAATGAATCATATAAAATAAATCCACTGTAATATGCTAAAATACTTACTGAAATTACATTTTATAGCATGAAAATTTTATCTTAGGGAAAGGTCTTACAGGAATACTTGAAGCACAATATGAATTTAATAACAGGAGTTCATTTTGAAAATCACATTTAAGACACTTCTCCACATCAAAGAAGGCCACATTCCTACTACAGAGGAACAGAAAACTTTCCACCAGCTTAAATTTTTTGTTGGTTCTCATCAAGATAATAAGATAGCCCTAAAAAAGGAGAGGGAGAAAGGAAGGACCAGTGTAACAGTTGTAAATAGGTATTTGGCAGAAAAATTCCATTGACAAGGCCAGTAAGATTTAYAGTAGGCTCTAAGTTCACAAAATTTGGCAACTTGTTATTTCATGTACTCCCCTGTACTTTGTGTATGAAAGCATCTCTTGAGTTAGAGTTGCAATACTGGAAGAGTGTCCTTGAATCCTTTGATAACCCAAACCCCACTGTCAAGTGCAACAATCACACAGGGTCCATGTTCTCAAAGATATTCAGATGTTTAATCTCCTCTATCTCCTTCTGAAGGACCACACATGAAATACCCAAGCTTCAGGAGTTTAAAACAAGSTGGCATTAATAAAGCCTGTGTATCAAATGGAAGTGCATAATTTAGATTTTCCTCAGGCAATGATAGCAAAGATTGGTCAGGCATTTTTCCAAATGATAGCAAAGATTATGTGACACATCCATATAGTCTAAGGCTAGACATTGGTTAATACAGCTAATATCCAGTTACTAGGGAGCCTTATCCCACAGCACTGTTATTGAACTCTAGAATGGGGATTATGTTCCTATCCCTTGCAAAGAATCATCCCTACCTCAATAAAGCCACACCACGAGTAACAATACCTGAATTAGACATTATCTGTATAGCAGTGCTTTGAGRCCAAGTGTGATTTCCAAAGCACAGCCCAAAGCCAGAAGGAAAGAACTAAACACATGGAAGAACTAAAGAAGTTGGACATGAGCGAAGGTATTGGGTATCTCTGTGCCTAAGGAGACAATCATCAATTTTCTCTGGGCAGGTACAATCAAGAAATCAAGAATGTGGCCCTGCACCTACTTTTATTGGGGTGACCTGGAATAMGCTCTCCCTGTACCTTACTCAAAACATTGAAAAGACAAAAAATACACAGTAGCACAAGGAATCTATTTTCTGCTTCTGCTCCCACACACTCACATAGGAGATTCAGTATGAGAAATGCCTAACAAAAAAACGTAAAAGCCTTTGATGAACAAGGTTAAATGCAGCTCCCACACATAGTAGGGAAAAATCAGAGGACCCTCCTCTGTAATAGTTGTAAACATATGCCTACAAGACYCAGCAGACTGGATAGATTAGATTTGTTAGCTGATACCAGGGTGGATTCTGTCATCCTTACTTATGCTGAATAGCACTTCTATCAGCTTTTATTCTAATAAGGTTTTGTTCAAGAAAASTACGGATTCCCCCATGGCCCACAAAGGAGGCAATCTTTTTGCTTCAAAGATMAAAGCCAAGAATTAAAATAAACAGAAGAATCAGGTGGCTTTCATGTGCCATGATCAACTGTCCACATCCGTTGGAACTCCCAATCTGATAACAAACTGGTGGGCTCTGCCAACGCCTCCTCTGCCTCCACGGCATCCCTGTGCCTTGGCTCCTCCAAGCAGCCTAATGACAAGCGCCTGGCGGTGACTTCCCTCCCTCCTTCCCTCCCCCTTTTCCTTGCCTCCCTGTCAGCTCTTTGGAGTCAAACATGCCCAGCTCATGCATAAGCAAACAGGTGCAAGGCAGGGCTCTGCCAAAGCCCAGGCAAGCACGAGGTACACATGTAGCTCGCTGATTGTGGCATGCTACTGATAGAAGGCGACAAGGCCAGACAATAGGCGGGGTCAGTAGGTGGCTCTTTGATTTCCCTGGCTCTGCACACAACAGCAGCATGGGAGTTTGCCTGTGGGGGATGAACGTCGCCTTGCCATGGAAAACACGAAAGCACCGGGGCTACAAAACCAACGAGCATCTGGAACGCGGACTTCGCTCCTTGTCGGGGAGATTGCGAATGCAAATCAAGGTGTACTCACCCACCAGCCTCGTCTGCGTGGGAGGAGATAATTAACTGTGAAACTTCATCATAAAACAAACAGCTCTGTGTGTATTATGAGCTTCCCACAAAAATGAGATGCTTCAACAACCAGTACATAAAAATGGACTCTTCTCCATCCCAACTACCACCTTACCTCATCAACACGTGCTGTTATGTAGGAATCCTAAAAGCAGGAGAGAAACCAGGATGTATGAAAGAGGTTTTAAGACGTTGACAGGAGGCTGAGAGAGCTGGGAAATTCTACAAATTCTCATGGGGAACTAGGAAGTTAGGAACTAAGAAAATACACTTGTGTCTGTTAGAGAGAACAAGAACTCATGCTGATGATTCAGGACATAAAGGACTTAGATACCTTGCTTTGCAAAGATAGAAAAAGCTTCATACTGAATAATGAATTACTGTGTATTGTTTTTAGCTTCATAGAAGGCTTTTGTTAACCTGGAACCCACGTGGGTCGTTTTCTGATTTGCTGAAGTCATGTGACACTAAGCTTGTTAATTGTAAACTATCGCTTGAGAAAATTCTTATGAAGWGTTCTGCAGAGGTTTTTATTTTGTCTCTTGATTTCRTTTGCRTGGATGTTGTTGTTTTTCTTGCTTATTGCTTGTAYGATACAGACAAATAATAAAYCCAAAGTCTGCAACCATCAAGGATCCATCCTGTTTGCGAGACACAAACTGAACCGGCACTGTTACTCCTTTTACGTTTTTTTTATCGTATTGGATGTGGCATTAAGACATTACAAACAACTTTAACAAACATTCTGTTCCAACAGATTCTGCTGTTTCAAAAGTATTGATTGTGTTTCAATGCTGTTGGTCAGTGATCCAAAACTGCCTCCATCTCAAAGCACATGGCAGAGATCTTTTATAGTAAGATGGCAAGTTCATTAAGATTTAAAAACCAAAAAACCAAGGCAACCAAGCAAGACAATTGGTTTGGTATGATAACAAGGAAAACGGAATGAAATGCCTAAACTACAGAAACTGCACCAAACCCACCAGCTTAAATGCCACAACATCATTTAAAACAAGAATCACTATTTTTTTTTTGTACACCTGCTTGTTTTTCATCTAACCTTTTAATTAGTCACATAGRCAGCAAGGAAAAGCCATTTTTAGTTCATTGCTCTAGATCACTATGAAATAGYTACCAAAGTTTACATGGTATCATAGCACATATTCCAGTTATAGTCAAAAATAGCAATTTAAGAACAGCAGAGATGCAGAGTTGAGTAGCTGGGTAGAACAGGACATTCCTTGACTACTGCACTCCATTATTTCAAACCGTTCACTCTCAGAAACTGTGAGAACCWGGATGGCTTAAGTAAAATATTCAAAACTTTAAAATACAAAACAAACACCTGTACCTCAAAAACACAGCATGTACTGGTATATGCCATGATACAAAAGCACCCAGATCCTCCAGATCCCAAATCCTCTATGAACCCGAGAACAGGACATTGACTTCAGCAGCACCAAAGAACTTACGAAAATCAAGTAGATAGGAACTTAAATTTAAGTGCTGAACCTTATTTAACCTCAAGTAATCATATTTGACAATTCTGTTTTCACAAAGTATAACACTTGTTCACGTGTTGTACAGTTCTTACCTCACCTGTGACATGAGCCCTAAATCACCTGCCACATGGCCTGAAATGCCATGGAGACACTATTAAAACACACACCTAGGGGAGCTGCTGCTGATGCCAGGAATGTTTTCAGCCCTGTGTCTCMTATGCAGTCTGTCTCAGCTGAGTTCTGCAGTGCAGAATTCTGAACTCAAATCTGGGCTGATAATGGACATTCATGCTGCCAAGTTTTGCTAACAGTGGGAACTCTTCCCCTTTTCAACCTTTCTTTAAAACACTTGTACAAGACTAACCAAAATATGGCCTTTCACTTGAAAAAACTTGTCTGCCAAACTTCAGCTTCCAAATTACAGCAAATTATATTTAATTTTSTATGTGCTTTTAGGTATCTCTGTGAGGCAGACTATTAAGATTTAAATGACAGCTATGCCCTGCAAACTCTGACTTTCTTACTCTGACCTATTTTCTAAATGTTTCAAGACAGATTAGGGTAAAACAAAACAAACTATCAGGAGGTAGCGACAGCTCATTTTATCAGCATGCTCCAATAAACCAAGGCATTAATAAATAATTACATCCCTCTCTCACAAATATCACCAGTACCAMGGGATTTGATTTAAATATGTTTGTCATAAGATTAAGCATCAAAATACAAAATCAGTTTTTATTTCCCATATGACTAAATTTACAAACTTAAATAAAACTACAAATCCCTGTTTACAACCTCTATGCTACTCAGTTATCCAAAACCCTATTTACATTCATAACATCCTTCTCCCTTCACCACCATTTTACTTGAAAGGCTAAAGCTAATGACCATTTGAATTCTCCATTTCTGTGTAATGGCTTGCACAGAGCCTTAAAAACAGGTTATTCRTAGTTATCTTCACCACAGTCACTGATATTCCCCCTTCAGTTTAGTGATCTCAGATTTCATATAGCAGAGCAAGAATTTCACCTRCATTAAAAAGTGACTTGAAACTCAGTATTTTTGTCACAATGCAAAAACTATACTAATAGTCACAACAGCCCTTTATCTGTGTATGTATAAAACAGGAAAAAACAAGTTATAAATTGATATGTTGCTTTTTTACCATCAAGTGTCCTCCACAAAAATTATGCAGAAATAATAATATAGATGTAAAGACACATCTTAAATATAGATCACATTTCATCTTGAAATAAAAGGTGTCTCAAGGCAGAAGGACTCTTCTGGAAAATTGGCAATGTAACCAMACTATAAAACTTTTATTGAAGTGAACTTTCAATTTGATTTTAAAACAACTTTTTTTTTTTCAGTTTTCATTTCCAGTGCATTCTTAAATTAAGTGTCTAAGCACTTATGTAAGTGAACAGAACAAGCTTCATAACCCAACTTCATAGTTCTCTTATTTAAAAAAAAGCATATATGTGCAGAGTCAAGTTGATTAATTTTAGTCTCAATCTGTAAGATATTTAATCCTACCCTGAATGAAGATCACTTTTGTAAAAGCAGTTTAATTGGAGCACAAAGCAGAAGTAAGCTATTCGCAAGCAGTTAAATGAGGACAACAAATATATGACTCCCCTACCACACGAGGAGACAGCATCACTGACATGTGTAATGCTCAGCAGGCTCTCCTTGCTGTCTCCTGAAACTTTCCCTGCTGTATTATTTCATAGCATGCATAATCAGCAAACACTGAATATGGGAAAAATATGGCCCCATCCGTGTTACCCACGGGATTTTACCCAAGGATGCAGCAGAAATGAGCAATCACTCAGCAAGCCTGCTTGGCCTGCCTCTAATTTATCATGGCTTACATCTCATGCCTGCCAGCAGAGCTGAATTCATATGTTATTGTCCCAAACCTGTCACTTTCTGGACTGCTTTTTAATCTTCCTCCTAGAATTCCATTCAGAAAGGTCACTGCTATCCAATTAGAACCTTATCAAAGATGCACATGCAGGCTGGATCCACGCTTATCGAGAACGGGTCATAAATCCAGAAACTGCACATCACACTCTACCATTACCATAATGAATAACTCCCATGGAAAAAAGTGTCAAAAAATGCCTGTGTATTGCCAGGCAAGTGTCTGACTGTATTTCTTTGCACTCTAGAGCAGGTGAATGAGTGAAAGGGTTATTTATAATTACAGGAAGGATGGAAATCAAAGACTGTGAAATTCAGGAACACCTCGAATTTTATATAAAACCTGATACTGCATATGTTTCTACAAACATAGACTTCCCTGCTTTTTTTCCTTAAGTCTCCAAATGTGYGTTTTCAAGATGATTTGTGAGGATGGTTGTCATTAATATACCAGCATCTATTGCCTTTTCTTCTATCTCAATGTCTTTGGAACTTATGAAGAATCACACATGTAGTCTTTTATCAATTAATTTAATCAAGCTCAGAACTTGAAAGGGAGATTTGCTTTCAGTCTTCTGATTCAGGTACATCAATCTATAAATATAACCCATACATACATGCATACRTTTCTACTACTGACCTTTGTAAATTAAATTTTTTGTATGTCACCAATAGCTTGAGAAATATTGTAGTGTTTATAGCCAGTTGAAAAGGGAATTATTTAGTAAATGCAGCCTAGGAACATTAAGAGTGAAAGGCATTAAACACAAATCACATTTTTCTAATGCCTGTGCTTCCAAGATTTCATTCAGTTCTCTATTTTGACAAAGTGCATTTTCAGTGTTGTCCATTCCAGAAGCAGGAAAGCAGCACATCTTTGCCACTAAAAGATCCACTTGGTTAAATAATCACCTGGAAACACCAAACGTTTTCAGTCCCACACACTTGTTTACAGGGATTATGCTGATTTACAAACAGGATCACAGCAATTCTCTCAAGAGGATAAGCAGATAAAAGAACTGAGTACATTTAAGAACTCCTGTAAAAACCATTCACTCTCTCTCCCACCACACTGCCAACTTCATTGGTCAATACCTGGGAAAAGTCCAAGTAGGGGGAAAGGAATATGGAATAAAATTTGTTGGTTTTTTTTAAATCAGAACTAGCCTCTAAATTAGGTATGCATTTTCTGTAAGAGTATTCAAGCAAAGATCTCTGTAAAGCTTTCTCTTAACTGGGGCATTGGCACACTAAAAGCACTTCTTTAATAGCCTGGATATTAATGTTCATTCCTGGAGCTTAAACTGGGAAATATTTCACAACATAACACAGATATTGCTGACCAAGGTAATGTAGCACTGAARCACTCCTCCTTTCCCAATTCTGTTCTGTTTGGTTTGAACTTCCATATGGCCACAAGGAAGTGAAGATGTGCCCTATATTTATTTCTTAATTAAATGTTGATAAGTATAACACCTGTAGGTTTATTTACTCACATAAGAGGCTGTCAGAATCTGCCTTGATTGGAAAGGAATTGAACTTACTTCATATTTATAAAAAAATACAGACAGAAAAGAGTGATTTGAGAAAGGCTGCTGCTCCTATCAAACTTTGTGGTAAGTAAGAAAACTGCACAGTTTTTTAAACTCACCACAGCAAAAGGAATGCTTAAGAATGCTTTGCCCTGCGGCTGCACATGGAGACTAGTCAGCCAGATATTTCTGTATTTACATTGTATCAGCATTGACTTGGTATGCAGCAATAATTTAAACTGAAATATAAAACCTGGTTTAAAAGAGGGGAAAAAAAAATCATAAAACCCACAGTAACCAGAGCACCCAAGTGCTCGAACAGTTCAACCCACAGCAACATGAGTGCTTCACATGGAAATGTGATGGACAGTCATCTGTAAGAGTGCCAGGGCTTCACAACCTAAGAGTTCAAATAAAAGTTCTCTGGGAGAGAGAGATGGTCTTKTTGTTGTGCCTTGGCATTGTTTATAACACTGKGAAGCCATTTCTCTTGGCATCAGTGTAGAATAAATTATAGTTACTACTAATAAAATCCAACTTTTAGGAGAGAGTAATGGATCTCCTTATTGGCAATCGTAACAGAAAGGTCACAAATTACAGGGCATGGAGCAAGTCCCCAGTCCTTCCCAGAGATGTGTCCTCCAGGTCAAGGTTAGGGTGAACTGGAAGCACCACAGCATTTTTTTTTTCTGTCAACAATGTCCTGATCCTGTGATAAATTAAGGACTCAAGGCTGAAGGTCACTTTTGAACCCTTCATCAGTTATARACTCCCCTTAATAGTAAGCAGAACTCTGTTAGCAAACCTAGTGATTTACAGTAATAAGGATGCTTGTACCATTTTTCCTGAATATCTGTCAGTTTATTTCATAATAGCTAGTATTTACAGATAATTTTACTAACATAAACTAATTAATTATATCCTCAACTGCTTTTATTCAAAATTCTAATGATGCAGTAAGTATCATGAGCAATCATCAAATGCCCACTGAGACTTCTRTGCTTGACTTACAGCATCAGATGAGCTCATAGAAAGCAGCCAGCAAATCCAAAAGGATATTTGTTTATTTGCATCACCCAGTTATGTTCTTCCACCATTTCTTCAACTCCTCTGTGYAATCCTGTTCGGCACATGACTAATTTCAATAGCAGCATTTTTYACATTGGACTGAAGAGTRCATCACTACTMTGAACTCATTTTTCAAGAGCTTGTAACTCAAGCATAATGCTTTGTTTAGCATAATCAAGTAGTAAAGAAATGCTCAACCCTGATTCAAATCAGACTCAAGRTTACAAAAAAAMCCCAAAACCACAAAGCAAAAACAAACCACAGAACCCCCTGTAAGAGTCAAGGAYATTCTAGAGTTACTGCTTCTGTAATCTATACTGATGCTAATTTTTAGCATTCATATGTTGGAAATTGTTTCCTGACAAATACAACTTTCTACAAAAGAAGCTTTGCAGGGGTACAAAAATGGAGGCATTCATTACTCTTTAGCTTACCCTGGAGCTCTGGGGATTAGAGCATCCTGTCTCACAAAGCTAAGTCAGTGCCTCCCAGCTATTTCTCCCATGATRTTTACACTATTGTCCTCCAGTGGAAATACCAAGAGAGGAGAGGGAAGAATGTTAACTTTGGATACTCATTCTGGCAGGGGGAAAATTGTCAGTGAACCTGTTAGACTCTACAATATAAAACCAGCACTCAGTACTGAGAGAGCAACTGGAGGCCAATTTCATCAAAACACATTGGAACTTTCACTCTGAGCTGAATCTTACATTTTCATTAATGTTTTTATGAAAAAAAAAAAAAGATTTAAGCAGAGTATTGGTAATACAATCATCTCTGTGTTATTAGGTGATGTTAGCCCCACATTATTACTGAAATTCTAGCATGTAAATCGTGTGTCAATTCTCTTTGTATCAGAAACCTCAAAGATTCAAGTGAGGATGAAAAGTACAGAAATACACCAGATGCATAAAGGTTATAATTTATAAAAAGTAGGTGACAACTAAGGTCATGCAGATTTCCTAGATGGAAAACAGTTTGGCCCAGGGACATTCTGTATCCTCAAAGTGCTGTTCAGAGAGAGATTCAGCCAAGGACAGAACAAGAGCCCCCTCTGTTACTCTAACCTTGGGTTTCCCATAAGTGCATTCCAACATCTTCAAATTGCACAAGCCAAAACAATGTCCAGAGGACCTGAATGAGAAAATTTTATCSTTTTAAAGAGAAAGAAATGTGCATAAGGAAGTTTTATTCAAATACRTCATTTAAGGTCAAAATGGTAATTATCAAGCCTTTTTTGTCAGCATCCATCTCTGCTAAGATAACAAAATAAATACAAACCAATAGATAAAGCCATAAGAAGGAAGTTGCTGAAGAATTTCTGTCTGTTATAAATTGAGTAATGTTGTCACAGCAGATTATTCCACTCTCTAGTCCACCACAACCGGGTTTTGTATGTATTTAAGGCAGTTCCATCAAGTAAACAGCACTGGCACACTCCAGTGTCTCTCACATCTTAAGCAGCATGCTCCAAAGCAACACCAACAGGGAACACCTTTCAAACCAAAGCTGCACCACGCAGACAAGACTGCTTTTACAAAAGAGAAATGTAAAGTGTGAAATAATCCAGAACAAAAGCTCTAAACCTGCTGCTGAGAAGGAGGCTGATGACTCTATCACATCTCACTGCATTACGATCAACACATTCACAGAGAAGAGGTTACATACTCAGTGAAGCATCTGACCACATGATATTTGCATTAGGAAATTAGCATCCCACAAATTAAACCTGGCATGTACGAAGTGGATTTGAAACTGGTAATTGATAAATCCAGAAAAAGAGATATCACTGGGGAATCGCCAATGAAAAAGCAAGTTCCTAGTGGAGTCATGATGGTATTGGTTCACACCCTCAAAACAATTCAATACCTGTCAGTAATCGAGAAGAAAATAGAAGGTCATTACTAATCCAATTTTCAGACAACACACATTGCTGGATAATGAAGTGGCAAGCAATCCATACAAATAAACATTGCTTTGTAAACTGGGCACAGTTCAYGATTTATGGTAAGATCATATTTCAAAACAAACAAAAAAACCACAATAACAGAAGAGAATATTATGTCATAGAGAAAAAGGCAAATAGCCCAGGAACAAAACCTCCTGATTTAAGAAAGCAGGTAAAAATTACTGAAATGATATTTGGATACAAGAAAATAGCAGCAAAGATGTTTACCCAGTGAGCAACTGCCATGATTAGGCTGTTCCTGTGACATTTTGCCCAATATTACTGTCCACACTTTTCAAGTACACTAAAAACCCTGCAGTTTTCAAATTATTCTTATCTCCTTTCTGTGAAGCTTGAAAATCCCAATTTATAATTTGATACTCAAAAAATTCAAGATGCTGAAACTATCTAAGATAGTAAGTATTTATGCAGGTTTGTTTTTCCAAGGCTTCTTCCTTAGGGTGACATTCCCATTCCAGGATTAGAGTATTTCACCACTAGAAGTTGGGACCAGGAAAATTCAAATTGCAATTTAAAGTAATGGATTGAGGGTTTGGGTTTTTTGGGGGATTCTTTCGGTGCAAATGAAGCACACTTGCCAAAGTATTCTGAAACCTGAAAAAAATTTAATCACTCTATCTTACTTCCCTCCAAACTACCTCTGGATCCAAAGAACTGTGGGATTTCAGGCACTCCAAAACCATCAGACTGCCATCTAATCAGTGCTTGAAAGCTGCACTTAGGAGACAGCACCTGGCAATGTGAATCCCATTTTACAGGCAATTCCACACATGGAAAGTAAATGTCAACTGTGTGAAACAGCTGCAATATTTAAGACATATGACTTCTCAGAAATAGCTCAGAATGTGGTGTGGGCAGCAAAACTTTTTTCTCTGCACAATAYTGGGTTTGTATAATTTAAAAAGAAACGTGATCTGAAGCCCAACAGGAACAACTAAAATTCATGAAGTTTTACCTTTGGGTCACCTCAATATTAAAGCATCCTAAAGGATGTGTGATTTCCCTCACTTGAAATATTTAGGGAGGCACTTCAATATTTATGCAAAACAATATATAACAAATTCAGAGCCTTAAAAAAAGCATGTGTTTTTCTAGCCACGTGTTATTGATCCTGCTAAAGAGGTTGTGGTTTGGGTTATGCAGGACGTCAAACTTCATGATTTTGAAAACACTGACCTTATTTGTTCAAATCATATAACTGAACACCAAAATGGCAATTCAATTTCCCTTGCTTGGCAAGAACATAATTAAATAGTTTTGAAAATAAAGTGTTTAAAGTAGACACCCACATACAGGGTAGGCAATAGTTCTGGAAAAGAGTAATTATTAAAAAGTGTGCTATGTTTTAACTTTTTCGCAGTTTTGAGAGAGAAATATAAATTTAAAAGAGTTGAATCAYGTGACTGGCTCATTTATTTCCAAAGCTCACCTGCACCTGCTATGTTGTCTACAGCTTGAAGACACCCAGAAGGAAAGCTGCCCAGGCATAAGCTGCTACTCCCATGGTGGGGAAAAAATTTCCAGACAGTTATGATGTCTTGTTTTGCTGTTTGACTGCACTCATGATAAACTGAACATATATRAACAAGCCTTTGTGGGTCTTTATTTGACCAGTCCCAAAACTATCTTGAACAGCACGGAAACTTGGCTAATTCCCCTCACTACTCCTATTTTCCCTCCCCCCAAAATTAAATTCATTCAAGTTAATTAAGTTTTCTACTGCCAATAAATTGCAGAAACCAAACAAATAGGTAACATCATCAAAGTATATTTTCACTGGTATCCTCTGATTGAAGAGAACTCAATATTGCTTTACTTTTGAAATATGAGGCCTGCCTTTCCCTCCTCTCCCATCTMCTTTAGTGTTAGTCAACCTCTAAATTATGGTAAATATGCCACCACCACAGCACCACCAACTGCAAGCTGCTCTTCTAGTCACCATTGCAAATGATTGTCCCATCATTCCCTGCTTTTGAGGCTGTCAGTAGAGTTGTCAAAAGTTGTCAAATTGCTGTGTGAGACCCTCAAAACTGGCTTCTCCTCTGATCTATGCGACACCTCAATTCCACAGCTGTCACAGTGCTGACACCAGCTCCAGTTAATGGCACCGTGTCACCTCCCTGCCTCGTTTACCTGCCGACCCCGCAAACAAATGGAGACCAGAAGGGAAGATAGGGAAGTGAGCAGCAGATACCATATTCATCATAATCACTATGATACACAGAAGAAGAAAATCAATTCCTCTTAATCGAATAGAGTGACTTATTAAGGGTTATAAGTCCTGGCTGGAGAGCTGTACTGATTGGATTATGCTGGGAGAGAAATTAGCAATGAGCTCTTGAACTCTCTTTCCTTTTGTCTTCTGGCTCAGAGTTGCTATTAAATGATTATCTTATGAGAATCTTAGTAMGCAAGTCATGCTCTGAGATGGGAGAGCAGCAGGAAAAAGAGGACTGAAAAGGTTTCTGAAGTGTTGACAGACAGTGATGTGAACAAACAAAATCTGCCCATCGCAGCATTTCTGGCTCGATTGAAAGAGCACAGCAATGGTACCTGAGACAAACACTTGAGACTTCCCAGAACAACCCTCTCCAATTCAGTACTGCCACTTGACAGATGGGTAAGGAATTGCTTTGATTGTGACACACTGCAACTGTAAATTAAAACTGTCTCAAAATCCAATTTACAGSAAATTTTTCTGCATTTAGGATTTTTTTCCCAGATTGTGTAATTGGTGAATCAAACCTAAGTCTTTACAAATGCTACTAAAGAGATCAGGAGTCAAAGTAAAGGTAGAATAGAGCTGGGAAATAAACATTTAAGAGGAGAACTGGCAAAAAAGATTCTCATTAAAACAGCAGATGGTTATCCTGCATTTGGAGTCTACTGCTGGCTGTTAAGTATTAGAGTAAAATCTAACAAACCCTAAGAGGAAAGCAGGGATTAGGGAGTTTGTGTATTTAAACTCGAGAAAAATATGCTGTCCTAGTTCTGGGCAGGACAGAGCTCATTTCTTCTACAGCAGTCAGGTGCAGTGGTGCCCACTTGTAGCCCCAGCTGCTGGGAGGCTGAGCCCACTGGATTGCTTGAGCCCAGGCATCCTGGGCTGCTGTGCACTGGGCTGAGTGGGGGCATGGCCTCTTCTGAATGTTATTTCATACCATCTTACCTCGATGCCAGGGGGCTGGGCAAAGGTACTCTCTCACTTCCCAGAAGAMAGTTTMTCTGCCAYTGTTTTTCTACCCCTGGGCTTGGTGAGTGTTTGCAYGTGAATCATCCTGTCTCTGTACTCGTTTGTAAGCACTATTTTTTGCTGTTACTGTTTGTGTTCTCATCTCACTGCTGTTTCCAGTAAATTGTTCTTTCCTTGCCCCTTCATCCTTTTTGTCTCCAATTCTCAACTGCATTCCCAGAACAGGAAGGGGTGGGGGAAGCAAGTGAGCAGCRTCTTGTATGGGAGAATCTCTTCTGGGGTACCAAACTGGGGAGCACTACTCCTAAATCATGACACATGCATAGAAATGAGGCTTCCTCTGACTTTTCAAAGAGAGAATCACTGGAATTGATGGAAGGTCTGTGGCAGCAACCTCCAGGACCACTGTGACTGCTACAGAGGGAGTGAAGGTGCATGACAGCTTTTACTACCAACAGCAGACTGGGCTATCCACAGTGCTTTCCTGCAGCAAAATTCTAGGGAAGCAAATGATACAGAGCCCATGCACATCAGCTAAGGAAAATTTTATATATATATATAGATATAGATATATATATAATGATAATGCATATCTGCTTCAGTAATCTTGAAGGTCTTTCGAAAGCCTTCCTGACACATTACGACCAGAGTATTTAGAAGAGTCCAGCTATTTAGTCCACATGGTTGTAATTCAACACTACAAATTCCAAAGGGGAAAAGCTTTGGGAAATATAAAATTTCATTACTGCAGTTCTTAATAACAGTCTGTCTGGAGCTTTAAGTTTTGTGCAATGATCATATTCTAGCAGAATAAAAGTTAACTGAGAAGAGATGACAGGATCTGGATCTTCTTTTGCTCCCATATCACAACAGCTTATGCCTAACATGTATTTCCAGACAGCTGAAAACCAGTACTAATACTTTCCACAAAGCTGTACTGGTAGCTTTAATCACAATGATTTTGCTACTTACGATGAAAGAAATATTATTAAATAAGGATTCAGAGATTAAAAATAGAAATTCTGCCAAAATGTCCTTACATTTGTCCCCTAGGAACCTCAGAAACAGCAGCAATATCCATGTGATGAATTATATTTATCATGCACCTTTGACCACCTCTCTGCATGCTAATCCATCACTTTGGGAATTATTCAACCATTCCAGGCCCCTGAGCTTCAAGTGACCACCATTAGAAGGAAGTTAAAATTGCTGGGAATGGCTTGTTCACCAGGGATTGAACACAAGTAACACTGATGAAATCTTCAGGGTATGCAACTGCTTGGGAGCTCAATCTGGTAGCTCAACCCTGTAAAAAGCAATGTCCTGAATGGATTTTGATAGCAAAGTGAAAGGGAASTTTCTAGTCCTAAGTATCTAGGTGCTTCAATMTGTGCCAAAATCCTTTCTCAGGAAGGATYTRGCAAGAGGTGTTCAAAGGATCCTGGCTCATAAAAYGYTTGTGTTTAGAAAGGGGCAAAGTTTCTGCCTTGTTTCCTTCCTTTGCTTTCCCCMTCACAGCACTCACAAGAACCCATCCTGAAGGCAGTACCAAACTTGGCTCTGCAGATGAAGTGATCACAGCTCAGTAACGTGGCAGACAACAGAACCTACTCTTACCTTGGCAAAAATGAGTTGGTAGTGTTTAGATGACAATAATAATTACCTGGAGTATAACAGATACATATGTACCACACACGTATATATACAAATTTACAAAAATACACTAATACAAACACTTGTACAATTCTTCCTCTTTAGTATCTCCTACAGTTTTAATACACTTACTAACAGAAAAGCAAACACTATTGCAATTTGTCAAAGAACTCCCTGCTCTACMGAAACACAAAATTTAATAATCCATCTGTTGATCATATTTACAGTTCACTCTGTTTGTAGATGTTACAGTAAAATACTGTTACCTTCTACTGAATAGGAGAAAAAGTTTGTTGAATGAATGCCAGCAACTGTACCATTCTGTAAGGAATAAAAGTATTTTTCTAAAGGTTGGAGCCATAAGAACCATTTAACTCTCAATACAAAACCAGTTCTGTCAATATACTTCCYTTTGACAGCTGTAAGGACAATATCTCTTTTGATTATAACTTCATATATAATAGAAAAAGTTCTGTATTAATCAGAATGGCCAAGACCAGCACTCACCAATAAGCCTGAACTTGGATCACCTTATTGCTTTACTGTGCCAAATTCTTCCAGTGCACTGAATTCAGGAGCAAGAACTGATTTGCAAGACACATTATTACAGTATTAATCAAAAACTTGATACATTTTATTCCTGATTATACAAAAACTGTATCCTTTTTATGACAAATAGGCCAAAGAAATCAAATACAAAACTGAACTCATTCTCACTTGTAGAGTAATTTAAAGGGTATAACTGTAGGAATATATATATATTAAAGAAAGTAAGAAAACAATGYCAATTTTTTTAGATACTAAATTTAAGAATGTGTGCCTGACTTGCAACTAGCCTCCTTCTCTTTGTAGCATCTATGAAACTATTATTTGACTCCAGTAAATCTAARTTCCCCCTCAACTAAAACAGCTATACACAAATAAAGGCCCTGCTTTTACATTTTTCAAGGGTATGTTCATATAGGAAGCATATTTYCATAAAGTTTTCTCATCAAGTCCAAAAGAATAAACTCCTCAATGGCATTTCTGTTATTAACTGAATTGTTTTTCCTAACATGAGGTATTAAATATGGAATGAATGGAAAAAAACTATATTGACAAGAGTGTTCCAATTTAATTTCTTCTAAATCCATCTGAAAAATTGAGTTACAAATTAAAACTTAGGTAAAGAAAGACCTGCCAATCATTTTGGCACTTTCTTTGGGCCAACTTATCTGAGGCAGCTGCAAAACCACATTTAAGGGTCATATATTTTCTTTCCAATCAGCTTCCAAATGCATCTCAGAGAATGGGCCATGACAATGGTTTAAAGCTTTATTCCCCTCTGCAGCTACAAGTCATCACAATGCTGACTCTAATCAGGTTACTCTGCATCTGTCTGCCACAAATAACCTAGTAACAACTAAATGGATTGCCATAAATCTTTCAATTAGAATTTATAACTTTATTAGCACAATATTTTTGAACTGATTGCATTACTTTGAAGAGCAGCTTTCATTTATTTTGTCATTTGGGGGTCAAATGTGTACAATGGCTGGAAGCTGAATACACAATAGGAAGCCTTACTCCAAACTTCACGGTGGTCTCCAGAAYTCCCCTTCTCCAGAGGCCACAACCAATTTTTTCAAGGAGCACTTTGTTTGCTGTGCTGAGGTTGAACCACTTGGCTGAATGTGACCAAGCCCCTCCATGACACCCAGGGGTCACACTGCCAGTTTTATGGCCTGCATAAGGCTCCAGTAGAGTCATTTGCCATTGGGTAAGTTTTCAAAGGGCTGGATGTCTTTCTTTTGGTTTTGTTTGGAGCTGTTGAAATCCATACCATGGATCATTATCTTTACACAGGGGATGAGGATCAAGTGATACTCAGTGATCCTAACAAATGTGCCTTGATCCATCAGTATCTTTGAGGTAGGGGGAAAAAAAGAAAAGGTATTACTTTCTTAAAAAAATTTAACTATCTATTTCATTGTTATATAAGTAGTCTGTATTTTCATTGCTGAACTACAGTAATTCCAAACAGCATGACATTATGGTTAAGAGGAGGAAATAAAGTTGACTTAGATGAATATAGTTCACATTTTGACACTGCTAAACAAACAGAAATGCATTTATATTAAATAGATAGTCCTAAGTATCTAGGTGCTTCAATCTGTGCCAAAATCTTTTCTTAGGAAGGATTTGGCAAGAGGTGTTCAAAGGATCCTGGCTCATAAAATGCTCGTGTTTAAGAAAGGGGCAAAATGCACCCCAAAAAAATCAAGGTACAGCTCAATTGCATTTTTATTTTAAGGGATTAACTTGTAAAAATTTTAGCCATTACAGGCATAATTTCAAATCTGGAGAAAAATCTAAAATTCAAGAATGAAACTATATTAGAGTAATTGAAGCTAAACTGAAGACTTAAAAAGAGGAGGAGTTTCAGTGGACAAGGGAACCTTCAGAAGATGAAGGCTCAGAAAGAGCCATCCATTCCTCTGTGTTTTGTTCGTTATTAAATGGGAGCTTGCAGAGTTCTGCAGGGTTGGTAACATCCATTGGATTCTCTGGCCAGATCCAAGGAGAATTTATCAGCTTTTACTGGCTTCTTGGGTGAAGCTGTGAGCACAGACACAAGTAACAGACCATCCATTGCTGTTGATGCTTTGAGATGAAGGTGAAAGGTGCAAAACAGGTGAAAAGTGCATGTACAGAGATACCAGGTCCTTGTGATCATACTTAGATGCTGCAGAAAAAAAGCAATTAAGTAGCCCACTTGCTAGAAAGACAGAGCGTCATCAGTTTCAGTTTGATTTCTTCCTTGCAAACACAGAAAATTTTGCACGAAGAGAAAGAAACCTTGCTAAGKAAATTATTATAGAAAGGTACAGGTTTGTTACAAAGCTGCCCCTGCCATACCCAAATTAGGAACAGAACTACATAAGACTGTAACATAAGAAGTAAATCTGCCCTGCTTTTTGTTGTGCTAACTCAAGACTATTCAAATGAGGGCTTGCAGCCTAAGATTTGACACCCAAACATTCTCAAGCACCCCAGAAAATGAGTCAAGACTTGATATTTCCATCAAGAGCAACAAGAGCCAGAAATATGAAATCAAAAGGGAAATCACCCTCCTTCCTGCTTCCACACACCTCCAATCTTTAACTGACCTTCCACCCAAAAGAAAATTTGCTCAAGATAGCCCAGGAATCTTGAACTAGTTCATGTCTAAGATGCTATGGAAGGAAGTGTCAGTTGGTAGAAAGCACTCTGCATTAGTTTTCAAACACACGTGCCATGTGGAGCCAAAATAACTTCCACTTCACCCTTAGCTTTCTTTTTCTGCCATGAAGTTTAGGAATAAGCCTTTAAAAATKTTAAAAAGTTAAAAAAAAAATCTTACCCACTAATAAAAATGTGTAGTAGCAAGGTAATTATCTTACACACTAGAACACTCTTAAATCTCTAAAAGAAAATAGGAAAATGTACTTAAAATAATATAATAAATGGTCATGTATTGTCTAAAAATGACAATTTCTTGTCTTTAAACTGCTCTTCTGTTCAAAAGCATCTCCAAGGGATTCTTAAGGAAACTATATAAAATAGATAGAACAGGCCGGTTTTTTTCATCAAAATGCTCATAGTTTACATTTAAAGAGACATGGCTTGATTCTGCACTCCTGGTTCCTCTTCAGATTTAATTACACACAAAGTCCCACCATTTCTGAGTGCACAAGTCCCTGTGGCTCCTGGCTGGCCACCACCAAAGAGTCCACATTTTTCTGTTTGCCTACACAGAATACAGGCAGTGCAGGCTCAGCCCAACCTCCAAGCCTGTAACAGGGAGCAGAGGTAGGAAAAAGGAAATACAGGCCACCTGTGTCCAGCTTTAAACCTGTCAGACATGGTTTGTGACATTATTTCACCAGACTAGGGTGCTGTCAGGATAAGAGATCACAAGAGTTTCTTTTGAATCTGCTTTAAGGCTTGCAGTGTTAATAAAACACAGCATACTGAACAAGAACCCGAGTTAGACCATAAAGTTTTCACACTCTTGGCATAAATTTGAGGTGTCTTTTCTTCAGCTCTGAATCTAACAATGTGAGCACTGCATCTGCTTCTAAGAAGCTTTCTGAATTTTCTKCTCAGTATTTAGTCAGGAAAATACACTAATGCACCTAGATATTAAAATAATGAGCATCATCCACCTCAATAAATAACTGTTACAGATAATTCTCTTTTAGAAAACTGCTTTCATTCTTAAGCCCACCTAAAACTTGCTCAAAACAAACTCYACAAATTCATGAAGATTTAAACACTATTTCTTGATACAATGAGTRTGTTCCGTTTTAAGAAAAATCAGACAAAACTTACATACCTAATTTCCCTCCTGTTTAAATTCCCTTTTTATTTAAAACTAGAAGTTTTCATCAGTTATGACTATATGTTTTAAAAAGCTTATTTTTAACTCAAGACCATACTGCTGTAAAAGCAAGAAGTACTTGGTGTACCTAAAACCTCACTAGATTGATCTGTATTATCCTTAACCACTGAAATGGAAAACTAAGAATATTAAT
This sequence comes from Alauda arvensis, assembly GCA_902810485.1. NCBI lineage: Eukaryota > Metazoa > Chordata > Aves > Passeriformes > Alaudidae > Alauda > Alauda arvensis. Next base: position 377,408 of record CADDXX010000402.1, on the reverse strand, counting down.
ATGGCAGCTTTGACATCACAACAATTGATGCAAATTCTAGGGTCTAACTTGATAATTCCTGCATGCTTCCCCCAGTGAAAGRGCAGAACTATTGTCATATTCTGAGCATATGTGCAGTTTAACCTTACTTGGATTTTATAGCAGGGAATTGTGACAAAGAACTGGAATTCATTTTCTAAAATAACACATCTTATGTGTCAATAAAAAGAAACAAGAGAAGTCACAAGAATTAATGAGGCTGATTATAAGTCAGAGATCTCAAAAGGATATTATCAACTCTAAAGCAAGTCAAATGTCAAACTTAGGGTAAAAGTCATTTCAAGTACTGCATATAGTCTTGCACACTTTGGGATAATCCCCTCTAGATTAATGTCTTCTTATCATTTTTCCCCTCTTAGTTTATTCAACACACTTCTCAAAAGAAAAATCAAGCAGGCAGTAAAAGCCAAGGTACTTCTGCAGTAAGAAAATTATCAGGCACGGCACGTGAAGTCTCTCAGGGCTAGAAGAACAACTTGTGTAGAAAGCTGTGCCTGTGGATGAGCRCTGATTAGATCCAGTGGGCAAACACAGCTCTTGTATCAACAGGAGCACAGTGTCCCACAGGTACCTCCTGCACCAGCATTATTGGGCCATCTCACACCAGCAGCACACTGAGCTCACAAACTCTTCTGGGATAAAGAGGCATTGCCCAACAGTGTGCAAAATAAGGGGAGTAACACCTAAAATCTGTAGCAGAGGGAAGAACTGAAACCATTGCACTTCCATTCCAATCAAAACCTGGAAGGAGAATTAGCTAAAAGGAGAAAACAATGTGTACCAGTAAGTACTTTATACAATGTGTATGGCAAATTGAACAAAATGTAAAACCAGGTTTCTACAGTTTGTTTATACAAAGTTTTAACTCAGATTTATTTCCATAATGACAATATTTTTAAACTCATGAAAAAACTTTAGATTTTGAAACGAGATCCATTCATTGGTTACCTGATAAAAGCACTGAATGTAAGGTTTGGGTGTGAYTTTTATTTCAGTACTAGTAATAAAACTGTAGTTTAATCCTCTGGAAAAAAAATACAAAAATCAATCAATTTACCTCCTCTCAAAGCATCTTTTCCCCCTGGCTGAACATGACATTAAAGGCTTCAAATGTCATACTTGTAAACTATGTGGAATTAAAAGATGTCTCTATGGAACTGCTATATTAAATGGATCTTAAAGTTGTTTATGATTCAAAAGAATGATAGGATTTAGGTACTTGAAAAATCTAAAAAGTGAAAAAAGGAAAGGAACAGACTCTTAGGCATTCCAGAAATAAAACCCACTAGGTTAAGGATGGTAAGAATTAGGGATTATGATTCCCTGAACCTTAAACATTAAACCCAATACCAGTGCAAAATATTATCAATTTACTGCCATCAAGACATTTGTTACAAGCTGGTATAATGCCAACATAGAAGTTTTATTAGACTTCAATTGATCAAAGCAACACTTCCCTCCAAACTCTCATCCCATTTCATGACGTCCAATAGATTATAGATTAAAAGTCATATTTGCTCAAATCTACACCCAGTCAACCCCCACTCTGGCTCTGCTGTCTGGACCACTTTGTACCTTGAATTTCCTTGAAATGTCTTTGCTGTGTTAGATTTCACTGCAACCAGCATTATTCTCATCTTTGAAGTGAACAACCCAAAAGAGTATTAGATAAATTTATTTCACGGTCAATGTAAGAATCCTATTACAACTGCCATAGGAAGGGAAAAAAACAAAACAAAAAACCCCAACAAAAAACCAAAGCATGYCTGATACTTTCTCTTCGAGCATTTTCATAAATTAATTTTCATAATTTTCCTAAACATTAGAAGACAGGGTTTATTTGACTTGCTTTTGAAGCAAATCCTGTCCAATTTATATTTCTCTTACAATACATGACATATATTTGTTATTCGGGCTAAGAAGCTGGTGCTATTTCTATTATTTATGAACAATGTTTTCTTTACTTCCTTTGTTTAAGTTCTTACCATAAGAYTGAAATCACGTGGACGTGCTTTAAATCAAGCAGGAAGGAGTGGATTTCATACCCCACTTTCTGACAACAAGAATTYTCCTTGTAGGTACACACAAAGTTTTGAAAATAAAAACATTAGCATAGGAGCACCAACAACTCACTGCTCCATAAATAAATGTTTTGTAACCTGCAAGTACAGTAATGTGCCACCTCCAACTGGGTGTGCCGCAGGACTGGACTCCAAAAAAATCCACCTAATCTTAGATGGGCTGTCAGACAACAATAACGAGAGTTACTGTGTAATGTAACAGGGATGAAATTAYTAGGTCTCTCAAAAGATACATCCTTTGATATGAATTTGCCAGTTTTAGACTTCAAAAATCACTGCATAKTTCCTGTCTTATGAGTATCCAGTAGCACTAAAACCAAAGCTTCTTTTCTTCTGAAAAGCACTTTTATTTCTTGAAATGCTCCAAGAAAAGACAAGTATCAGTGCATCACAGCTTCGGGATGTATTATGYTTGCCACTGGCCCAAGAACACTCTTCAGTAGTTTTTTTAATAATTGCTTTTTCACCAAAAGAGATGATGCCCTTCTAATTCCTGTGACATGTGTCCTATCAATCCTGAGCACAACACTGCCAGTTCCTAGAGCCATGATCACACAGGTAGCCAAGCATGTTACTGCTCAGGCAGATGTGTTAGGAATTCTCAGATGATGAACCACGGTAGGGGCTGGATGTCAGAGGTGATGAAACTGATAATCCATCAGTAATTTTTCTAACCACCCCAACATCTCTGACCCATTGAACTAAAATAAATGTATTTAATCACTGACTAGTCAACTGATCAGAAGGTGCCACAGGGTGAAATGAGTGTCTTGACAAAGGGAARCCACTGTCACAACAAGCGTATTTGAGCCACCAACCCACAGGCACAGATTCAACCTTACACCAGACTATAGAATAGAATCTTTGCTTACAACAAAATAAAAAAAACTGATCTCATAAGATTAACTTTAATAATTCTAACAACCCATTCCAGATTCTTTTCTTGTAAACAGATTAGGTTAAAACCAAAATAAAACCCAACTCTCCAATCACTTCTGATGAATCTTAGCYCAAACAACACAATACAAGCAAAGGATGCTGCTTCCACAGAAGGTTTTTCAGCACCTTTCTGGATGATGTGTTCTACCTCTGATCTGACTGCTGCCAGCTTYGTGACTAAGAAGAATGGCAGGACAAATCTCACACCCTTCACAGAAGTCTTCAGCAAACTTTTCTTGGCAGGCAAAAACCTGATTGCATGGAAAGTGGTGCTTTCCCCAGGTGTTCCTATGGCAAAACAACATGCCTGCCCAGCACTGGGTTATTAATGYCTCATTCTCCTGATGTTCTGTGTTGGCAGCCATGACAGAAAGCTTTGAACTTGTTTATTCACACTTGTTTAATCCTGTCTGCACACAGCACATCACAGCCTGTGGGGCTTGGAAGATGGATGAGTGAAACCAAGGCCACGAGGGGGTCAGGGTCAGGGTTGTCACTGAATCTCAATAACTCCATCACTCACTGTAGCAGGCCCTTCAGAGGTCACCTCAACCCAGGAGTTTGGGATAGATGTGGAAAAACAGCTGGCACAAGCATACACATATTCCCTGCAGTGGATGCTACACATGGAAACAAGTATAAATCCTTAGTTTCATTGTGCCCTGAGCTGGTTTTAGTCTGCTTCGTTGTAAAAAGAAACAAGGGAAAAAGAAACAAGGGAAAAAGAAACAAGGGAAAAAGAAACAAGGGAAAAAGTTTCTTTAAAAATAGCTGGTAGGTATCAAGCAGCAGGGCACAAGCAAAAGAAAGAACCACTACAAATCAGAAAATAAATATGCCAGTTTAGCATTTGCGCTGTAACTGAGGGAAAGCAGCAAAAAGAGCACAGGATGCTGCAGACTGGCTGYAGCACACASTGACAGTGGAGGGCAATACATTTCATCCCACTCACATTGTGCACACCCTGTGCCTAACAAAGAAGCTTCTTTGAAGCACAGACAGCACAGATGACAAACTCCTACTCTGTCCATTATGCAGGAATCTTAATGTGCATCAGTGATACATCCTAATTTTTAAAAGCTCTATATTTAGAATATGTGTTTCATAYAYATACATATTTCATGCYTCTATATACACAYATAYATTTYTATATATATAWAATTATCTCTCTAAAACATATGATAGTTAAATAGCTGTMYACTGCTCAGGTTCTAAACAATACTGACAATATTCAGTATAATTTGAGAGTTTTTATTCCCATAACTTTAGCAAGTAATTATGCTGTTCATAACTACATTGCACACTRTATCCTGCTTGTTCACCTGCTCTGTTTGTCACTGGCAGGCACTTGATCACACACTGATACAAAACTGTTCCCTTCTTACAGCTCTGAACTTGTGCTTCCTACATGCACCTCATCATAAACCACTGGGCAAATGGGAAATCATTTCCAAGGGAGATGGAAATTAGTATYAGTAGCTATCTTTAAGCACATGTGCAGCACTGGAATTAAAAGCATAAATTTGATCCAACCAAGTTCTCATTTGTTCAGAATGCAGGTGGATAATGAGAAAAGTGACATATAAACTTAGACCTGCATTTATGCACACAGTGTATTTATGATAGCCAGTCATAATATTTTGATGAACAGGAGAATTAGCAGGTGAATTCTATAMAGCATAGTCAAAGACAAGCTTTCAGTTTAGAAAGAGAAAACAAGWCCTTACAGTCTGACCAAGCTATTTGAGGAGAAAATCCAGATTAAAAAAAAAAAAAACAGTTTTTCAGTATCTCCAAAAAAATGTAAAAGCATAGGCTTCAGTGTAGACATCACTTAGACTAATGGCACTGGCAGGGAAAGAAGTAATTCTACAATAATTTGCAGATCYTATTTTTATGACTTCCTTTCTTTTCTTGGAGGGAGGGCAGTGGAATGGTAGTGATTAGGATTTTAATTTTTTTTTTCCAGATGGTTGGTTTGCTTTTTAAAGCATTTTTGTAAGATATCAATTTCCTCAAGACAAAGGAAATCTTTTTGTTAGGATTGCTGCAACTTCTTTCCCTATGGCCCAGTTTCTGAAAAGTTTATTTATATTAAGTGCTCCCAAGGGGGAGGGTTTGAGCAAGGGAGTCGTAKTTCCACAATTTCCAATAAGACTAAYACAATCAAAGTTTATATAGCACATAAAAATCTATTAAGAAGTCCAAAATTTGCAGTAACTGATCCATTCAGGATCAGATGCTGCTCAAATGGGAACACCATCTTAATAAAAGCATGAAGAAAGTCACCTGTCTTTGYAGTAGGCTGAGGAAGGCAAATAAAATGAAGAATACCCCTCATATTTTTAAGATATCATACAACCAATCAAAATATTTAGCTTCTGCCTGTGGTTCTGCAATCAACATGATACATGGCTTCAATCAGGTGGCTCTGAATGTCACAGAAAACATGACTATGTTCAGTGTTGCCACCACTGACTTGCAGACAGGTGTCTGCAGGAAAGAACTGACAGCTCTGAAGCAGGTACTTCAGCTGCTTCTGCAGCACAGTAAGAATAGTAGATGTGCTAAGGGAGGGACTAGGGGCTCAAAGATACAAATCTTTAGCATCCAAGGAGGCTTCAGTCACTTTTCCCAGCTGAGTGTCCAGACTGCAGGCTGCTTAACTTCTCCTCCAACAATCTGAATGAACAAGTACAACTTGAGGAAAATGTGAGTTTTAGTTGCTGATTCTAAGTTTGAAACATATAGAAAAAAAGAGGAATAATAATATACAGAATATAGAAAATGAAGAATTATATAAAAATGAGAAGACACAGTTGAAACAAGTGTAACACAAAAGCAAATACTTTCTGAAAACAAATTAGTTTTGTTTTAGAAAACAAGTTAGGGTTTTTTTTGTCATTTACTTACTCTTTAGTAAACAAGTTTTTGTCATTTACTTACTCTTTAGTAAACAAGATGCTTCCCTAAAAGAAAAACTCTTTCTGACAAACACTGAAAAGTTTTAACTTTCCAGTTTGCTTGAACAACCCCAAATTTACACCCAGACTGGTATAAATTTGGGGCTATTGTAGCAAACTGGAAAGTTAAAACTGACCTTTTTCCTATGGGCTTTGTTACCAACTTAATTTTAAAGCATTCTAAATACTCTATACTTCAAGGGAAAAGTGAAGTGTACAAAAACAAAGGAAACTTGACTCCATGCAAGCTTCTTTTTCATAAAGACAATCTTTCAGTAAAGATAACACATCTCAGTGGCTAAGGTGACAGYATTTTGCCCAGATGCTTTCAACTACTCCAGGTTTTCCATTCCCTGTGCCTTTTTTGGATACCAACCAAGAAAAACATTTGCACTTGTCCAGAACCCATGAGGTGAATGAGTCATTTAAAGTGCTTAAATTTCAAACACATGAGCTTGAACACCTCATGTTGTCTCTAAATCAGTAGTTTTTTTACTATCCAAGATGGACAATGGCACTGGATGGACCAAGTGGTGAGATCCAGTGGGTCACTCTGCCAGTGCTTCCCTTGAGAAATAAAAGACACAATATATAAACTACCTCAACAGTGCTGCCCTGGAGAAAACACAGGAACTCTCACATTCTGAACACACCCAAAGTTATACTTGGCATTCAGCACTGCTAAAACACAAACTGATTGCCCCATTATCTGTCAGCTTTATGGAATTACAACAGTCAGCAGGTGGAGAATTTTTGTATACATTATGACCTGAAAAATAACTCCAAGCTTAGGCAGTGTAATTTCTTTTGCAAGATTGTTGCTCAGTTTATCCCCTTAAACTGGGGATATTTTTCCTCAGGTTCTCATGTATGGTTCGTTTTGAGATTATAACAAAAAGAAACTATTTCCTTCCCACAAGCAATGTTTATATGGCTCAGCCTTGCTGGGTTGGTGATCTCTTCCCAGGCTGAWAGAAACTTGTTTCCTTCTAATTTATTTCATCAAATGATTTTGCATACAGAATGAGCAACAGGCAGGTTTGAGTCTGATTAGTAGAAGAGAAGTCCTCCAGCAAGACACAGGTGGTTTAAGGAACTGCCAATTTTGAACACCAAGACCAACATCATCTATTTTGGCATACAAGATGAAGCAATGAGCCCAGCAGGRCCCAACAGGAGGATCACTAGGTGGGAAGAATGGGATGACACTRAAAATTAGTACAGGAGACACTAACTGAAGTGGAATAATAGCAAATGCCAGGCCATATCTTTTCAAACCCATCACAAGGAAGTTTGTGGCAGAGTTCATCTGTTACAAATTAAAGAGGGAAGAGAAAAATCTGTGTCTGATTAGCACAGAATGACTATGAGCTATAAAATGCTTACAAAAAGTTAACATGACTGATAGATCAGGGAACAGTGAAGATATGAACATTAGTTCATCAGGCACAGCATGCAAGTCTTGAAATATTTCATGCACTCCGCCCTCTCAAGTCTCAGAAAACATATGCAGACTAGAACAGGTGATGAATGATTACTAGGATCAAGCAAATATTTTGCAGGAAAACTCATGAGCTTTTCTTGTTTAACTTAGCAGTAACAGAGATGAGAAGTGACACCACAGTGGTCTGTAAATACAGAGAGAAAACAAGTACAGAAAAATCCGATCATAGAATAGTTTGAGTAGAMATGAACCTTTTAAATGCCAACAGTCCAACCCTCCTGCAATGAGCAGGGACATCCTCAACTGGACAGTTTGCTCAGAGCTTCATCCAGCCTGACCTTGAATGTTTCCAGGGATGGGGCATTCACCACCTCCCCAAGCAGCCTGTTCCAGGGTTTTACCACCTCCATAGCAAAAAACTTCTTCCTTATATCTACTCTTGATTGACTCTCCTGCACTATAAAACCATTACCCCTTGTCCTAATGCAACAGGCACTGCTAAAAGGTCTTACCCCATCTTGCTTATAAGTCTCTTTCAAGCATTRAAAGGCTGCTATAAAATCTCCCCAGAGCCTTCTCTTTCTCAGACTGAACAATCCTAATTTTCTCAGCCTTTCCTMATAGGAGAGGTGSTCCAAAATCACAAGAAGTAGCATAAATCAAGCACATTTATGTTTACACTGGAAACATGAAAATTGTTTTCCTCACCATTAGAACACAAAARTTAGATAGGCTTTCAACAGGAACAGAAAGGAGTGAGCTTGGGCATGAAGGGGAGGGCAATCAAACTGCTTTTCAGAGAGCAGCTTGAAATGTTTCTGAACAGAATTACAAAGTACAGCTGTGCAGAACACAGGAACTCCCAGTTCTTCACAACTCCACATCCCTTTGTACAGTGGCAAACAGCAGAAAGTGGCAGTGTACGCCTCCCTTCTCTATCCAAATGAAGCCATTTCAAAAGTATCAGTACACAGTCACATCACTGCCCCTTGAAAAATTCAAACAAGAAGAGTGGAACAAAACCAGCACTTCATTTCCCACATGAATTCCACATAGTAGAAACTTATGTGAAGTATAAAATCTGTAGGAACTTTTGAAGTAGCACCAAAACCATGAATACATTTTAGTCCTCTAAGAGCAAGAGCAAGGGATCTCCTGTCTGAATACACACAGGAAAAAAAAATAAGACAGTTAAGAGGTTTGGAGTGTTCAAAAAATAGAGTGATTATCAGAATAAAAATCTGTATCAACATATATCTAGAGTGGGACAAAGGTATGTATATTTAAAACTTCCACTAATCTCATCCTGRTAATTACTGTTAACTACCACAGTGATGAAGCTTGTTAGAATTGAGATCATGAAAAACTTGCAAAGGCATAATCTGAGCATTGCTTCAAATGAGAGCCTTTTWAAGCCTAACATTGCAGAATACAACATGAATGAAGCACATGCCAATAGCTAATATTTCAATTAACATTCAAACAGTGCTTACTGGCTCCTGAGCAAAAAACMGAGTCGTAAAAATTCAATGTTATCTTGTTCTCTTTCATTTCCCACATGAACTAAAAATCAGAGAAATGTCAGCCAAAAAAAAAATCATTACATGATGATGTGCCCACTGACAGATCAATCAGGAGCTGATTTCTTTCAAGGTTTCTGTGAAGTCATCAGTTGTTCCTTAGCTGTCAACATTTTATCAGGCAGAGCATTCAGAGTGATGTAAACAGCACATTTGATCTTAAAAAATCAAATCACAGTTAAAGGGGAAGAAAGAAGCTGATAAAAATCAAGTAAGAAATAGGCAAGAAATTATTAGAAGCAGAATCAGATCAACTGTAAATGCATCCTAAAAATGTGGTACTAAGTTCTCTTTTAGGTGGGGWAAAAAGGTAGTTCCTGGGCAGAAGAATTCAAAGGATAAATAAGATATCCTGCAAAAAAGCTTCTCTAATAATTTCTGTCTGAGAACAGTTTCTACTGTGGGGATGCCAGGGATGRTACTGGACAGTGTGAACACACAGTGCATGAGAGCACATTGCAGAGACTTATTAACCTGCTCTCAAGTATTACTTCACTGAGTGGAAACACCTTCCAGCTGTTCAGGAAAATTTTCCYTAGCCACACATAACCAAMTGAGCTTAAGTGCTCACAACAAACWCTYCYCTGACACCTGATYCTGCTTGTTTTGTGTGAGCATCTATATCTTTAGCATTCATTGTGCTGTGAATGTCTACCAAAAAACAAAAAAAATCTGATTATTAAGAAGAYCACAGTATGAAAAYAACAAGAAATAGGAAACAAAAACAAGGCCTGGAGAAACCTAAAGGCATTGTACAGCTTGGTATTATKAGTGATAGAATTTTAATATCTTTGGATTTACTTAATATGCAAGGAGTCTTTAGCTYTTTTAGCCTTGGAAACATATAAMTCTGCACAGCCAGGAGGAGTTRAAGTGTAGTAAATAAAGATGTAACAACACGATGACTTGTCTAAATCCTAATGGATGATGGTGGGAAGTGCTGCTTCTGCCACACCAATGCTGAAGCACAGACTTCAGCAGTTTGTGAGAAATGTGTTAGCAACAGAATTCAGCTTATCCTGATGAAGAACCTCTCTCCTAAAAATTCCAGTTCATTCTGGTTACTGGTACAAAAAAATCACACCCTCTCCAATATGTAGGTTTCTTGTCTCAGGTGAATTCAGAAGAAATAAAAACACTCAACTAAAAGATAGATTAATAAAGTAAATAATCAGAACTATTTTTTTTCCTCAAAAGAAAACTTTGCAATGAAATATCAAGGTCTTGATGGATTTGATGTRTCATTACACATTTTTAATTTAGCAACCTCTAATTTCTAATAGTGACTAAGAATTACTGCCCTATACAGAAATGTCACCTTTTTGTAATGTTTTCAARCAGAAGGTGTTCCCACTGGCTTCATCCTAATCACAGAAGAGTCAACAGAAATTGCTTATGCAAGCTTCAAAAATACAGAGAAGTTTTAAGGTATTCACACATCTTATGAAATTTGCCTTTTTCCCAGATTATCTAATCAGATACAGTTTTATTTGTTCTCTTCTACAAGGGCAATTTAATTTTCCTTAAGCATGCTGTGATAATAGCCATGATTTGTTAAATTTCTTCTTAGAGAAAAAGCATGATGTTTTTGAGTGTCCTGATATTGCTCACAGACCAGACCACAGTCTCCWGCATTCCAATTTCTACAATAATTATTCTGTTGTGATGAGAGCAGAAGAGTGCCAACTCAGACAGAAAGCCTTTCATACTCTGTTTGGAAGGATAAGGGTGAGAGATATAAGTAACAGGACATGCTCTCCACATGTGAAAGTAACCTCAAAGCAAACCAGACTTTAAAATCACCAGTAAAAAATTAATAATGTGTTACCACCATACATTAAACAGAAACTAGATGGAAAAARTCATCCACCCATTTTACAGTCACATACACTGTGCTCTTCTTTCACTCTGAATATCTCCTAGGAAATTATTAACTCCATTATTATGAACATATTGCAGCCTTTTGCACATGCTCCAGAAAATAGTCATTAGTACTATGATGCAGAGGTGATTACATAGCATATATTTCGTATCTCTCAGCCTTTATGCACTGAACATTTCAATGTATCTGGTTTATTTGTAAAATCACTGTCTCCCATGTTTAAGATCTGGCTTACGCTTGCTTTGCAGAACACGTATGACTTCATACTRAACTCACTGTACTACTGTAACCTCTCTTGTTACAGATAAAAACATAATTCAGTGTTGAATCTAACACAAACAGGATCATTATGTTTRGAGAGTGTTCCAAAGCCTGCTATCCAAGCAATCTGTGGCATATAAATAATGCAAGACCTCTTCTTTCTCCAAATGACTTCAGTTCAAGCAGAGAGTCAGAAAGATGGAAGCCCAAATTTATACTGCCATTACAAAATTCAATCTATTTCTGGTTCTCCAATTGAATTATGACTCAGAGGCTTCCACTATTTTCTGCACCCACCCACATGCTCCCAAGTCTTTGCCAACCCATGCAGAAAAGAATCCTATTTGTGAATATTCCTTGGCTTTATTATTATTGTATTAAAATGGCAGCAAATCCCAACGAATCTGAAAAGCTTCATGTTTTCTTTTGAAGGAAAGCAAGGTAGATAATGGGTCTTACTTCCCCTCCCCCCTGACCTCTGCACCACAACCTCCTCGCCACTAAAGCGTTCAACACCTCATTTCATCTCTCCTCGCTGCCTTGGCACAGCACTGCAAAAGGAAAAGGGAAAAAAAATAATCTGGGGACTTCATCAATTTTTCATGAATTTTCATTTAGGCCAAAGCCCCCTGTAAGAGTGGTCGATAGATCAAGCTGCTGTCACATATTTAACACCTGGAGCTGCAGCTGCTGTCCCTGGGGGCTGCCCTGGGAGYCCGGCTCTCCTTGCCCTGCTCACGGGTGGTGTCTCAGTGCTCCCAGCTGAAATCCGAGCTACCCTCACTGCTGCAAATGTGCTTCCTGATAGGCCCGCTGGAAAACTCCCCCACGGAGCTTCGATCGCCTCCACTGGTGCACTGCTAAAAAAACCGGGCTTTTCTTTTAAGGCTTCTGGCGTTTGAATACGAAAGCGGTTTGGGAAAAGACCAAATTATTTCAAGCCTACTTCCCTTTCTAAATTTCTTCCAACAAAATTTRAACATCAATGTACATCTAATAACACCAACCCTTGATCGAGTTCAATTAAAAAATTCTAGTGGACAGAATCAAAAGGAAGTTGTTTTACTCTTGAATACAATTCTTCATAGATGTTTTAAGAGTAGAACATCTGTTTTTAATGACATAACCATAAACCAAAAACACTACATGAAAATTTGCCACGTACAATTTGGAGGACTTGTTTGGCTGGTAGCATTAGAGTTATTTTTTCCTTCTGAGGAAGTTCCTACAGAAGAATCAGCAACCTGAAAAAACTCAAAAAAAAAAAAAAAAAAAGACAAATGACAGTGTTCAAAATGGTTTGAACCACTCTGTGTCCCAGCTGAATTTAACTTGTGCCTTTACTCATAAATATGAATACATCAGAAGACTTTCAATCCCACTGCTTTTGTGGCAAGTGACCATGGATGGGGTGAAAAAAAAAAGGAAATAAAAGAAAATTAATCATAACTAACACAGTTTATCATATTAATACATAAGCACGAACACATCTAACATATAGACAACCCCAATTAATATTTCTTCACAAATCACTCAAAAGTTGCAAAAGCCCATTATCAGCAACTGCCAATTTAATAARTAACACCATTACAGTTTCTTACTCTAAACAGCACACTCAAGCATTTTAAACCTGTGAAAACCAGCAGTTTGTCCCTTATGGCACTATYTGAGGCCACCTACAGTCAGGTAATAATCCAGAACCCTGTTGTCAGGAAAGGACAACCACCCTGTTTGTGGTGATGACAACAGCTTGGCTTGGTGTGGAAAGAAGAGTTTTCAACACCATGACAGAGAGCACGAGTCAGATCGGATCGGGGCTGCAGCATCCAAGCAACTCAACAGTTTTCCAGCAGGAGTTGAGGACAGGGGAATGGGCACTCYCTGCTGACAACAGCCTGTCACCAGCAACTCATTTCCCAAGTGTGCAAACGGGCTGCTACAGACCTGCCCGTCTTCTTCAGAACTGCTGACAGTAGAAAAACAAGAGACTCCAACTGTTTCCTGAAAGCCACTTGCAGACCTGATTGACGACCAAAAATTATCTCAAACCCAAGCAAAAACTGTTTGCTATCATCTTCCACAAAGATACACACCAAGCACTGTCCTGTGCTTTTAAAAAAATCACAGCAGAACCTCTAAAATTAAGTAAACAAGCAATGTATGTATTTTCCTTTTTTTTTTTGGATGAAGACCATTCTGTAATTGTAGCCATGCTACTGCTCAAGGAAAGATAAATCACTATTGAGGTGAAACAGGAGAGCCTGCTTTAGACTGCTAAACCCTTTAACTGGCGGATTCAGGCAGTTAAATTTCAAAGCTATCCGACCAGTAAAAGCCCAATGTTGTCACAAAAACTTTGGCCATGGTTTCGGATCTCAGTTTCAAATTCACATCACTCCTGCCCTAAAATACCTGACAAAAGAGAACAGCTTTATTATTTTTGAAGTTTGCTACTATCTCCCATACAATTCATGCCTGACCTGCCACCAGCTACAGTGGTTAAACTCCAGAGACTGGAGATGGTATAACAAGAGTCTCACAGTAGTCAGTGAAGTAGGGTCAGTGAAAACTGACAAGATATTGAGCACATTTAAATTTCAAAATAATCAATCACTTCAGCTTGATGACTCGAGGTACAACTGGAACAATTCTCTCAATTTCAACAGGAGACCCTGAATCTCAACAGGATTGGAATAGAGATTTCAAGTGTTTACATSTCTCTCTTAAGGATTTCTCAAGTTAAAACACAGTACAAAGACACAAATAATCCAATAAATTTATCTAGTAATACTCATCCAGACTTCAGCCTTCCTTAAGCTGGTTTCTCCTCAACTCCCAAATACCAACCAAAACTGAAAAACTTTCTGTAATGCATTTACTGGCACATTYACTTCTGCTTTGATAGCATGCCAAAACTGTTTTCATTTTTTGTTTGACACAATTTTGAATCTAGGTTACAACAGGTGAAATGTAGTGAACAAGTCTGTTCTACTTGGCTTATTCTGGCATTTAAATATTGCAAATATGGCATTTTCTGCAATTTCTGAGAAAACAGAAGCCTCAAGATGACACCATATTAGCTATGGAAGTCTGAAGCCTGCATTAGGAACAAAGATTTCTGTGCTTCCCCTCCTTAAAACATACCATCTATTGTGGACTTAAATCCATTCTTTACCAACTAAGCAATACAAATTTGTTCTAAAGCCCTGCTTCAAACACATTTAGGGAAACTACTGTCAGATGAAGAGCTGTGGGTGAAAAACTCRAGCCCAGCAAGAAGAGAGTGCTCATAAATCTATTAAAATACAATTCCATGCAAAGATGCACATTCCAAATAAAAAGATCAGTCTGTATTCAACCCATATAACTAAGCAGCAAAAAAAACATGTGCACCTGATTATATTTTATGTCTGATGAGCTTGTTTGCTGTGAATATAATGAATGTGTCTGCTAACTCTACTGGAAGCAGACTACTCAGTCCAGGTGGGCTCTGAAAGAGCCCTTTTGACTTCTCTGTTAAGACAAAGAGAATCGATAAAGACCAAGACTGCTCTGGATGATATGAGAAATGGCCAACAATTTCACTTGCCATTCACATAATGAATGAGGCCTGGGTCACATTTATGATCGAGGAGCATATATTGAGGTTTCCAGCAGTACAGAACATGAGTCACCAAGAAGCTGTCTGCTTCTGTTGAGGTAACAGATGATGAGATAAAGRGAAACAGACAGCGCACCTTAGATTAAATGATAGGTATTTTTCCGCATTAGTTCCAGTATAACCAACTCTAGACATCATCTAAAAWTTAGATTATTCTTCCGAGGAAGATTATCCTTTGTCCATGTTTGTGCCAATCAYGATTATACTCTGGCTAGAATCTCATTTCAGTATGAATCACTTAGTCACTGACCAAACACACGTGAAAATGCCTTGACTAGGAGCAACAGCTAATGACAAAACACTGTACTTGGTTACTGCAATCCCCATTTGTTATCTCGCAGGACGCTGGCTGTGTGCAAGCAGAAAAGCCGTTTCAYGAAGTGTTACAGAATACCGAGCAAATAAAGCTACTCACATGCCACTTCCAGAGAGGCGTTGCGACTCACGGCTTCTCCCAGGTAGTTCCTCGCCACGCACACGTAGCTGCCCTCGTCGGGTTTGCTGCGGCGGCCGTGCACGATGCGCAGGAAGAACAGGGAGCCGCTGGGCAGCAGCATGCGGTGCGAGCGAGGGTCATCCTTGTCCGTCTCCACCCKCTCGCCGTCCTTGTACCACTCGATGGTGGGCGTGGGCCTGCCCTCGGCCTTGCAGTTCAGGGTGGTTGGCTCCCCTTTAGACACGATCACGTCTGAGGGGTGCTCCACGATCCGCGGGGGGAAGTCCTCTTGGCGSAGGCGGGATCCTGAAGGGCAGAACAGAGGGAAGAGAGAACAACTTATTTCTGCTTGATGTGTCAGAAGGAGCTCTCGCAAGTTACTCCTTTGATGCTACAAAAACTTGAAAAAAAATAAAAACATATACAACATCTGAAATTGCTTTGTCTGATATCAGCAGCTGTATCAGACACTCCCGTACCTAAAAACCTGAGATGGACATAACCCTCTATAGTGTTATCAAACCCATACAAGATGCAGAAGACCCTGCTCAGAGGAGGATCCCTTACACATACATGTATGACAATATTTTTTTGAATTTACTGATAATCTTCCTAGATACATTTACTTCTAGATCACTGTGTGCTTCCAGATTCCCCTCAYAGCTACTGCTTTCTCATCCTTTCATCTGCCAGATTCAATAGGAGGACATCCCAAACCACGGTATCTTACCACCCCCATTAATTAACAGTTCTTTAGAGTTTACCACATGTGCTTTATATCCCTTTTCCACAAACAGTCTCAGTATGAAAAGAGAAGGAGAAAAAAATAAAAATAAAAAGAGAAATGGATTGCAGGTACACACATATAAATACAATATAGGCAGAGAATCACAGGATAGCCTCAGCTGGAAAGGACTTCAAAGCTCATCTCATTCTGACCCCCTACCATGGGCAGGGACCCCTTCCATTAGACCAGGTTGCTCAGAGCCCAATCCAACCTCACCTTGAACACTTCCTTCTACATTAACCATACACTCTCCACTCCARCATGTCTAATTAGRCTACATGAGAAGTGGCRAAATATTTCTGCAACAGTCRTGGCAGTCTGTTCATGAAAAATAATTTTCTAGCATGGATCCTGAAAATCATTTGAGTGGAGCTGCCATGCTGCTACAATTGGTCTGCACTTCTTAAATACAAGGYAAACCAGCTTCTGCAGGTTAGTGATACATTTGTYTCAATTTTCTGATCAGCAGTTTTGCTGAGTCATAGAAAAGCTATTTAACATCAACGTCTTAATTATATTCTGGGCTCTACATACTTTAARATATTTTCAATGCCTCATTTACTGCAAAAGTTATGAGGAAAGGCATAAGGATCCATTCAACAGAGTGAATCCACCTTTGGACTTCTGTTTTACTAAGGTCATTAAATTAAAGCTTGCCACTGCAGTTAAGTGCTACACTGCAGTTGCACAAATCAGCTCTTTCAGTGGCTTCCAKATTCTATTACCAGAACAGCAAAGAAATCCATAATYTGCWATGCCTGTACATGAAAAAAACCCATAATCTATAGCTAAGCACAGATGAACTTATGAGACATTTGGAAGAGAAAAACATATTTTATTCTTCCTTCTATTGACAAAAAAAAAAAGGGGGAAAAACCCCACCTAATTTTTTTTTTTAAATCTAACAGAAATATCTGAAGTTAAAAAATATCCTAGTGCATGTACAGAGCATATGAGAAACCTCTAAGTTTAGGAGCCCTTAAGGATAGACTGTAATGATTTYACATGAGCTATTACATGGTGGGCAAAACCAAAATTCCTACAATATTAGACTTGCTGGAGCTATTCCCCAGGAGGGTTTCAGTGCTTCACCACCCTCACTATAAAGAATTTCTTCCTAATACCAAATCTAAACCTACTCTCAGTTGAAATCATACCCCCTTGTCCTGTCACTTCAGGCTCTTGTAAAACACCTCTATCCATCTTTCCTTTAGGTTCCCTTCAGGTACTGGGAGGCCATAATTAGGTCATCCCAAAGCCTTCTCTTTTCCAGGCTGAACAATCCCAATTCTCCCAGCCATTCCTCACAGCAGAGCTGCTCCATGCCTCTGATCCCCTTGGTGCCTCCTCTGGCCTGGCTCCAACAGGTCCCTGTGCTTCCTGTGCTGGGAGCCCAGAGCTGGATGCAGCCCTGCAGGTGGGGTCTGAGCAGAGCAGGGCAGAGGGGCACAATCCCCTCCCTGCCCTGCTGCCCACGGGGTTTGGATGCAGCCCAGCACATGGTTGGCTTTCCAGGCTGCCAGTGCTCATGGCCAGCTCAGGTCCAACTTAATGGTGTTCTGTGGCATGTTTATGTGTGACTAAATTCATCTTCACTTTAGGCTGAATGTTGAGTTATCAACTTGCATTGTCTATAATACTGCAATACAATGTTTTGTCACTCTTTCATTTTCAGATAGCAGAGCCAGCTGACTTTTGATAATTGCTGACCTGATAAGTGCTGACTGATGGGAAACACTGTCGTTCTCATAATAAGTGGTGACATTATAGATTTTTGATAAACTGTCACTTCRTAAGTAAAGAACATTTGCATTCATATCTACCTTTATGTGAATCATTTCTGCAGCAGTCACTGCTAATGACTTTTGAGGTTAGGACACTGGACAGGGGAAGCCCAGCCTCATACTGGAACTGAGCAAGAGGAAACTGCTGGGGGACATATATTTGTCACAAAAAAAAGCAAAAGAAGGCTCCAATTATTCATATATCCCAGTGCAGCACATGCATAGAAATATATTCACCTACTCATCTTACACTCTCCTTCCTGTCTTAGGAATTTATACTTACATCTTCCTAATCAAAGTAGGGAAAGAAAGTAAGAAAAGTGAGGAACATGGACAAAAGCAGAAAAAAAAATGCAGCCTGCACACTGTACTTCAGGAGTTGACACTCTGCTCTTCCATTCCCCTACTTTAACTTAATTCAGATGTGTTGGACAAGACAGTCTTTGAGCATCACCTCCAAGACCACTCCTTTGGGAAGTGTAAAAGACAACAATCACTCATTCATTTTGACCAGTTCAACGTCAGGGTGCCAATTAATTCAGGTTGCCTCTCACAACTACCACGGAGCCTCACAGATTTGCTTTTATACTCTCAGACTTCCTCACAGGTCTCCTCATGGATCCAGTGTACCAYAGAGTTATAGCTACACTGGTAGCATACAGACAGAATGCATATTATTTTCAGTTTAGCCTGGACGATCCTATAGTCAAATAACCCTAAAAAATTAATTGGGTGCAAGAACTTTTATTAATAAATGAAACAGATTTGTTGGAGACACACAGAGATAAACAGGAAAGGAGACTAAAGCAAAGAGCCAATACTCTATTCTTTCTTACTACATTTCCTCAGGGTCACTATGCAATCCCTAYCCTAAGAGGAATCACAGAATAGTCGGGGTCCCTAAAGATCATCTAATTCCAACACTCCTGCCATGACTTGACCAGGTTGCTCAGAGCTCTGTCCAACCTTCCAGGGATGGGGCATCCACAACTTCTCTGGGTAACCTGTTCCAGTGCCTCACCACACTCACAGTTAAGAATTTCTTCCTAATCTCTAATCCMAAACCACTCTCTGTCAGTTTGAAGCCTTTGTCCTGTCACTCCATGATCTTGTAAAAAGCCTCTCTCCATCTTTCTTGCAGGTGGGAAGGCCTGGAAGGCTTCCATTAGGTCATGTGCTCTCYGTGYAACACACACAAATCATCAYAGAAAAAGGCATTTGTCAATTCACTTTCCAGCCCTCCTGGTCCTCACTATCTTTCAAGTTTCTAGGAAGAGACTTTCATTTACTGCACTTCACATTGCTCCAGTTTCAATTTACTTCATATAAAGACTAAACGTTGATTTTTTTTTTTTTTTAATTTGCTATGAATGCTATTAAGCCTACTCTCTAAATAAGCAGCTACAAAGCCAATGGTCTGTCATACCAGAAAAGCAATGGTACAGACTAAAAAAAGAGACATTTCACTCATTTTTCAAACCAACAAAACRTTCCTGGCTACTGGGCCAGTGGTGGTTAAGAGAGAGGACAGCAATTGTATTATAACCACTGAGCAATTTTAGAGAGAAAACAATATTGCATCAGTTAACAGGTTAACACTCTGAGATGGTAGTTCACCATACAGACTTCTGAACTACCTTCAAGAGCCTCCTYGAAATTCTCTCTTCCCCTCTGATGTTATCAGCACTTGTCATGGCTTGTTACTGTCTGACATCCCAGTTTGTCCAGTTTGCATCCCTAATTCTTTTTTAACTTTTACCTGCTTGACTTCCTATATACAGAAAAGCTCTTCCTCAGCTGACCTCCARGACTACTACTCCTTTTATATCTTTCCTGAAGGCTCTCATTTTGACTCCTTTAACATTCCAAACACAGCTTTCATATACTTGGATAAAACCAGAAAGCTGGGAGTAGATTTTCAATACCAAGACCAGCAGTCAGCATTTATGGGTACCAGAGATCAGCCTTACTACAGAGCTGCCACCTACTCTCCAATCTCCCCAACTGTTCTCATGCTAYTGCTGTAAAAGGGATGCTTAAAATGAGATGTGATGTTTGTACAGTGTCCTATATTTGAAATATTTCCAGTTCAAGAGTTCTAACAGGTCACACTGAACAGGTGTATTGTACATTAAGTTCAGAACGAAAATATTGTCAACAAGAGCAACAGAAGTTGTTGCAACAATGGAACTTGAAAGACAAGCTCATATCACAGAGTCACAAAATCCTTTAGGTTGGAAAAGACCTCCAGAATAATTGAATCCAACATTTTACCAGTCACCACCTTGTTAACTAGATTGGAGTGCCACATCCAGTCATTTCTTTAACATCTCCCTGGGCAGCCCATTTCAATGCTTAACAACTCTTCTCATAAAGAAATGTCTCCTGCTGTCCAGCCTGAACTGGCCAGGCACAGCTTAAGACTCTGTTCTCCTGTCACTGGTGGTCTGGGAGAATATACTGACTCCCACCTGGCTGCACCCTCCTCTCAGGGAGTTGTAGAGACTCATAAAGCCACCCCTGAGCTTCCTTCTCTGCAGGCTGAACACCTTCTCTGCAGCTCCTTCAGCTGCTCCTCGTATGAGTTATTAGTTGTTTCATGCCTCTGATAGCATTTTGAACACGTTCCCTCCAAGAGTTTGCCAACAACACATGTTCTCCCTGAGACAGTGCAAAAGGACTGTTTATCAAGAAGACAAACAGCAAAACCGTGATAGGAAAAAATAAATCTCCTACAACAGAAAGCTATAGATGCAGGAAGAAAAGGCCCTGTGTGCATTTGATTCTACAGAGAGGACAGCTCCAAAGAGATATTTAATGCCAAAGAATCTTATTTTGTGCTAGAATCTTGGGTTATTTTCACTGCAAYAATTAAGAAGAAATGAAACTAAAGCAAGGTATTAAAATCCCAGCTGAAAGAATAATATGCTCTAAATGGATGGACAGTACAGAAGTGTTTGCAGAATCTCTTCTAGCTACATCAGATCTGCCACACGGCCAGGCTCCAGCTCTTTTCTTGACTTACACACACTCCACAAAGACAATCCCACAGCTCCTAAGTTAAATCTGCTGAAGGACAGTCACTGTTCATTTTCCCACTTCTTCATATGCCTCGTTTCACAAAAGAAGTGCTTATCAGAAACACTTACTGCACACATTTGTTTGATGTAATGAATAAGTCTGTTGCTTTCACCACCCTTTTAGGCACAGAATTGACTGAAGGCAAGCCGAGATCTCAAGTAGAGATCCAGTCAGCCACATCTTAGTTCAAACAAAAAATAACATGGAAAAAAAGTCAAGATAATGAGAAAGCTCAACTGGAATATTCCAGTGATGATGATAATATCAATGCTGATGCACTGGCACCAGGCTGATTAATCCACATGCGTTCCTCTAGGCAAAGTGACAAGTGGCAAGGACAACATTTTGAAAATTTCTACTTCACAGTCTCTCCCTCTGCTGAGATTTGGCAGATGGGAAAAGACTCCAGTGAGACAGCTGCTTCCAAGGTAAGGTTTTTGTTCAAAGCTGTGTCAGCCACGACAAGGTCCACTGAAAGCTTTTCCTTGAGCAAAATTAATCCATTAAACAACATATCCTAACGTCCTCAGGACATGTGCCTGCAGATAAGTCACCTTTCCTATAGAGTGTGTCTGCCAAGAGGGAGAGCAGGAATTGCTGACAAGAGAGATCAATAACTGTCATTAAAAACATTGACCAAATCTTACTGGAAGGTTGATTTCATTAAGTTTCTCTTGTATGAAACTGTGATTTGGCTAAACAAGGTGTAATCAACTTTACTATTAAAGAAACACTGCAAACAAATTTCCCTTTTTTTTTTTTTCTCTTTAGTGTGGATAATAATCCAGTGCCACAGTATAAGCATCCTATTCTCTATATAAAATTATTTCAGGGGAAGCATTCCAAAACTGACATAAAGGCTTAATGCAATTTTACTCTAATTCACTTTTCTTTAATTGGTTTCTCACCACATACCAGCATTCAAGTGTCCCATTTCACTTCTTTTGCCGTCTTACCACACCTCAAAATTTATTTCCAGCACACTGCCTGTGATGGGACAGCATGTCAGGGATGCAGTCAAGAGAGCAGGAGTGAGCACAGTAACCCTGAAAACTGGAAGATATAGTCACAGGGGGATGATTAATCTTTTTTCCCCAGGTGAAAAGCCATATTACAAATACAATCACTGCTTCAATAAGAAAGTTACATTGATTTGTTTATTTCAAAGCAGGATGGTTTAGAGTTCAAGTCCAGAAATAAAATATCTACCAGACCTATGCTACCTGAATGAAGATAACTGACAATTATTTGCTTAATAACACACTGATACTTAATAACACCAACACCCACACATATAAAAAAAAAACCCACACACAACAGCCCAGCAAACCCAAACCATCTTTACTTGCGGGTTTTGAAATTAGAGTAGCTGTTCCAATTCAGATGTGGGTTTCATTAATGTCCACTGACTCTAAACAATGAGGTTTTTACAAATGACTTTAAGAAGTGAAGAAGATAGGGAGAGAAGAGGAACACTTCTAGCTCTGRAAAGGAAAAAGGACAATGCTTATGTGCATGTATGTCTCTGTTTTTATATGCTGTGTGTAGATACATACCATGTCTCTATTTACACAACCTCTGCAAGTGCCAGGTGACTTCCAGAGGTTCCTTGTAATCCAAATTATTCCATGATGTATGCACAGCATATAACAAAAGCATCAAAGACAAACAAACAAAACCCACAAAAAAAAAAAGAAAAAGAAAAAAAAAAACTTCCTTCTTTTTATTCAGAACTCAAGCACAACAGCTCTTCCCTTGGGAGCCTTTCCAAATCACTCTGGAATTTAGCAAATCAAAGCATAAGTGCATACCTGACTCTAGAAACACCTTCCAGCTCTTTTTCAGGTCAACGATGGAAGGTAAAAAAGCAGACACTGCACTGCTTACAGACAGCAAAATAACTTATCAAACAGGGGGCATGKTATCATAGCACTGGGGAACTGGCAATGGCTCCTTATCAGCCAGGCAAGGGGAGGCTTTGCAGCTTCCCTGATASCACTGGAGAAACCAATGGCACATGAGAAGCAAGTCAAGTTTGCTTTTGCACAGAAGGGTTGGTAACCACAGGCTCTGCAATGTCTAAAGCTTTCTATTGATAGATGATAATGACCATCCAAGGCAATATTAAAAGACACATTTGAAAGCTTTTAAAATGAGCAATTAGAAAAACACATMAATTTTAACAGTTTTAAGCTAAAACAGCTCTAACAAAGCTTTTAAATGACAACCAGGTCCAGATCCCTTCAAGAACCATGAGTCAAACAGTTCTCAGATTAGAATAAAATTGCCACAATCTGTGAAATCAGACTAYATTTGTAAATAAATTCACCCATCTGAAGCAGTCTTAAAGTAMTATTTTGCGGAAAGGAGGGATTTCTAATATAAGCACAGCAGGCATTATARCTTTGATGTTCTGAATTTCATCTCACAGCCACTATGTTCTCTGTTAACACTGGTCACAAAGACCCCATGAATCACACTAGTTGTGAATGTCCAGGGAATTCTAAGTACACAATATCAATACTTAGAACTTGACCCAAACATCCTAAAAAAYCCTTTTGTAAAGTTCCAAGTAACTATCAGACAACGAATATTATTTTTTCCAGCAAAACMCTGAACAAAATTTCAAGTAGTATGACAAATATCAAAAACTCATTGTAATATATTGRTTTAGAAATCTACACATTACATCTCTGTGATTTGTCAAAGACTCTCTTTGGAAGCTTCAACTAGTTTGGAAAACTTTCTTCCAAACATTCACAGATGAAAATACAGATCAAGCTCTGTGAAGAACATTCCAATCCTACTTTTTCTAAGGAATTCTCAATGCTAATAATGAGGAACTTCACACAAATCTCAAATTTATGCACAAACATCCAAGTGTCCTAACTCTAGTTTCTCCTGATCTATTTATAGCACAATTATATCCACTTTTATATATATATAAAATGTGAGAGAGCATCTTCTGCTAAGAGACTATTTGGAGCTCCTCTGGCCAACATCCTCTCCCGTGTGTGTCCCGTCCTCTCCACAGAAAAACAAAACCCGAAAAACACCATCTTTTCCCTTGTCCCTTTTTGTTTGCTCTCCATACATGTTTCACAATTCCTTACTAACCCCATCATGTGTACTGTAAGGTCATTTTTCTGCCTTGTTTCTATTATATCAGCAGCTAATAAAATGACTTTTTTTAAAACTGCAACAGTTCATCAACCCTGTTTACAAAGTGAATCTTTTTTCACTCTCCTGTTTAGGAGCCATCCCATTACCTGTGCCATTAGATAACCAAACACAATGCTGCAACTTCCACAGCCAAAATGGGATTTCATGTTCTTGGGCCTGGTGACAGAAAAACACTCCAGTATCTGTGCCAATTTATGGAATTTTTTTTTTTTTTAAGCAGCCCTCAGTGATTTTTGTCTCACCTTTTCTGTTCCACATACACCCAAAGCTGGCACACGTTARGGAAGTCTTTCCTAGTACTCTAGGCTGAAGGCATAGGTCCAGTGAGAGGTTTTATTGGCCCTTGATGTTCATGGTGGAAGAACCTTGCCTTTCAAGGCATACACATTTCACAGGATCTTTCTGCAGCATTATTTTACCTTTTCTATATTAATAAGAAGGGGATTTTTCAAAACAGCAAAGTTGCAGACACTCATTCAGAAACCTCTGTTGTCTACCCTGTTTTTATAGAGATCGCTGTTGATTCTACTAATGGGGCATGGATTACTGATAAATAACTACCTCTCAGAGCCATGGAATGGCAAGGTGACTGCTGTGACCTTCTGAGAGCTTCTTTCCAGCACATAATTTATTTACTCCGTGTTCTTCTACATCAAACAGCACATGCAGAAGCACAGAAATAAGTGTGTCTGACAGCACAGCAGAAGAAACAAACTAAAACTCCCAGGCAGTTCTCAAAGTKTTTACTGTAAACAAGAAAATTTGTGAAAATAGCAGTAGCAGAAGTGAATAGAAAATATAAAGGAAGTAGATTCCACCTATTCAGCTGTAACCTCAGACTTCTAAATCACTCTATTTAGAAACAAATGCTGTCTAGACAAAGTTAGGAAATAAAATTCCATCTTTAAACAGTAGTAGGCTGGCCCCACATGAGAGCAAAATCCAGCTGCTCACTTGCCACCCTCTCCCATGGGATGGGGAGAAAGCAGAAGGAAAGCAAGAGATTTGTGGATTGAGATAATGGCAGCTAAAAGAGGAGGCAAACACTGTGGATACAAGCAATGCTAAAAAAGAGGAATTTATTCACTACTCATCAGCAAACAGATGTCCAGGCACTTCCTGGCAAGCAGAGCCTCAGCATGCAGGACTGTTGCTTGAGAACACAAATGCCATAACCATCAGTGTCCCTCCTTTATCTTCCTTTCCATGATTTTTTGCTGCTGAGCATATGATGACATATGGCACAGAATATCCTTTTGATCATCTTSATTCAGCTGTCCCAGCTCTGCTCCATTCCAACCTCTTGCCAGCCCATGCCTGCTACACTCCCTGCTTCGAGGTACAAATCATAAATTTTTCAAGAGATGGGATCCTTTTTTTTAAATGACTTATTTTCAGCAGATAAAAAACCCTCAAACATGATAAAAGAACCTTTACTGCTGCAAAACTGGTTTGCAGTGAATCTATTTTCTCCAAAACACATAAGAATAATGTGAGACATCCTTGTAGATGCCTTTGTCATTTTAGTTCCAGAAAGAGAGCAGTACCATGTTTTTATAGCTAATATTTCTCTGATTAATAACTAAAGGACTGCAGCTACAGTCAGCTTCCTAAGTGAAGCTGAAGGAAAAATATATACAGGAAAACACAAGGTTGACACTACAATATTGCTCACATGGAGACCAGTATTTGCCAGTGTCTGCACTCTGTGTGAATATCATAACACAGCCTTTCTGCATCACACCTCTGTGTGCTCCTGGGGAAGGAAAGAGTGAAAAGTCCTCTTGACTTTACCTAAGCATCTTTGCATTATCTCACGTTCATGTCCAGCAGACTGTGGCTAGAAAAAAGAATTTAACTCCATTCCTTCACAATCCTGTATATTTGTTAACCATCTTACAGGCTTTTTTTCTTTTTTTGTTCTTTCCCATCCAGTAAAAAAACCAAGTTAGGATTTTGGGTCGCCTTCCAGAGATAAAAAATCCTCAAGTATTTATCTTCTAGAGTAAGAGAAATGAGGTTAAAATCCAACAGTTCTGTCATCAGCCAGTTTGGCACACCTGAGGACATGCCCCACATCAGGTGTTTTAGGTACAGCACTTTCCTTCCACACACATTTCTCTACCCAAGATCTTAGAGGTGCACACACAAACTTTCTTAGTTTTCTCCCACTATTAATGTCAAAGCTAAATATAGTTGCATAGCTAATTCGGTCATTAGCTGCAATGCTATGCAACTAGATGAAATAAAATATATTGGACCTTTTTAGAGATGTGAGAAGGAGGCTTTTTAGTAGTAGCTGGCTCTAGAGATCAAGGCAGGACCTCCAAAACTATGCTGCTGGATTTATGAAAACTGATATATTGCAAACCAAAGCCCAGTAAATTTCATTTAGGCCAAAAGCAGCAGCAAGCTTGAGGAAAATGACACAGGTCTAGTGTAACAGTCAACTGTAACTAGCTCGGCTAAAGAGAGATTTCCATTTCTTGGCACAGTAACAAATCCTCAAGCAGAGAGGGGCTATAGGGGTGAGATTTTTTCCTCTGTAAGTAACTTAATGAATGAAGTACTAATTAACATTATGGCATTGATAAATGGAGAGAGAGATTAGGGATGTACTCGATATTCAGGCCTTCCCAGATGGACCGTCAAAGCCACATTAATTCCTATCTCATTGGAGCATCTGCTTCTCCCATAATCCATTGCCCCTTGGTACAAACAACACAAACTGTTGTGACTCAATTCGATTTATATCAATCTAATTTCTTCTAATCCAATTTGTATTCCAATCTACTACCTTCTAATCACTTAAATCTTCAGCCTCCATCTGGTAAATTTTCTCTCAAAATTAACCGAGCAGATGCCTCTGCAATTGTCTTCCCCAGTCAGGCTAATCATGCCCTGGCAGTGGCCTACGGAGCTCGCTGAATGGGTACGTGACTTACAGCATTGCCCTTCCTATTACAAGCAT
The DNA here is from genome assembly GCA_902810485.1 of Alauda arvensis. Lineage (NCBI taxonomy): Eukaryota > Metazoa > Chordata > Aves > Passeriformes > Alaudidae > Alauda > Alauda arvensis. The sequence goes on along the minus strand of CADDXX010000402.1, from coordinate 350,316 downwards.
GGCGATGCAGGAAGGCCATTTTGTCTGGCATTAATTGGTTCATTTGCATAACACTGCCGGGGAAAGATGCCCGGGAAACAAAAGCCAAGAGTGGAAGGCTTCAAGAAGGCAGCGTGACATGCTCCTCATTAGTCACATGGCCATTACACTTTGAACCATCCATTGTTCGAGGTAACAAACCCCAAACTGCATTACAGCTAAATACATAACAAACATCGACACACCGCATGAGCTTTGGCACTGCTGCCATTGAATATGCAGCAAACACGGGGGCCGTCCAAACAAAACTCCAAGAAAAGCACTGGATGCTGAGAAAATTAGGAAGCACGTTGTTTTGCCAAAACTTCCAATCCGCTCTCCAGTAAATTAACTTTCACAATGCTTCACCTACACATGTAAACAAAGCCAAACTTGCTAGCTACAAAAAAACTTCCCAGGACAGAATGAGCCACAGGTTATCCAACACAGGATAAGTAGGAGGAGTAGAAGGATGAAGCTAACCTTCTCTGCCAAGGATAGGTAAAATTCCGAGCTCTAAGCAAATTGCAGAAAGAGGAGTGCTACTGCTTTAAAACTGGGTGCCTCACTAAGAACGCAATGCTGATCTTTCCCCTTGATCAATGCTATGGCACCTCCAAAAAAGCTGATGGTTTGTTCAGCAAAAAGTGTATTTGATCATTCAGGTGTTCATATGATCATGGACGGCAAAAGTTAGGAAGTTTTTTCGAGTTTGTTGTTTGGAATCCTGGGAGAACAGAAAGGAAAACATTCAATGTGCCACTTGTGTTCCCCAAGCAATGTTAAGGAAGATAAGTTATGAAAACACAGCAAGTGTTTTAACTTAATAAATAGTGAGGGAAGCTCACAAGAAAGAACAAGCTGGGCCAGTGGAGGAGGAACAAGAGCAGCAGCTTCTATCACACATAAGCAGGTACAAAGGGAGCAAAGGAAACTTTCACTTGGCACTCAGTCCCTTGCATCATGAGCTACATTCCTGTTGGCCCACAACCACTTACATATTAACAGTCCTCAGATTCAGAGGGAGGTGTAATGCCCTTTTGCCATTACAAATCATACATAAAATTTGTTGCTTCCCATTTTTTAGAACAATATAAATCAGAGTAACATGGAAAGCCTGCAACCCTCACCTTAAAAAATAATTAAAATAAAACTTGTGTCATCCAAATTTTCAATAACTGAAAAGTGAGCTTAGCAGAATGATTTGCCTGGAGCTCACTACTGCTTCCTCCTCTCCTCTCCTCTCAATCTTTCTACACCTGAATAAGAGGTTTCACTTACCACCTAATAGGTACCTAGTAAATTTTTTATAACCTAGGGACAGCAAATAGTATAAATACAATGGATCCAAGCCAGAGGATGCTGAAGGAGAGAGAGGGTGTGCTTGCTTAAGGAGGGGGTGGAGTGGGCAGTCTTTCTTCCCCTCCCACAAGCTGTCAAGTCCTTCTGTGCACACCCCCTCCCTCATCCCTGCTAAAAACCTTCCTCTCTCTGCCTGCCATGACAGGTGGTCCAGATTTTCACTTAGAAAATCTGGCCACCCTATGTTTGCAACACCTCCCCGCTTAGTATCATCTGTGAATTTAATTAGCATGCAGTTTACCCACTCGCTCAGATTATTAACGAAGATGTTAAACAAGACACCATCCAAATAAAAAGATCCCCGTGGCAAACCAGTTGATGCTTTCCTTTACATCAGTTTATTGCTATCTRTTGTAACCCTTTATTTGCAGATGTCAACCAATGATTCATCTACATGATAGCATGGACAACCAAGCAAATCTGCCTTTTGTTTTCCCAGCTAACAGGCTGTGGTACACTCCATATAGCAGAATTATACATAATAATTCCCATTGCCCTGTGTCTCATCTACTACACATATTATTTCATCCAACTAAGAGATGTAGCCCCCTGCTTCTCCTGGTTCATCTGCCACTCCTCAGCCATATGCACAGAATCAGTGATAAGTGATGGTCAAAAAAAAAACCAAAAAACACCACACCATTTCCAGTGATCATTTCCAGTGTCAATCTAAAACCAGTCCATGGAAATCATGCAGAGGGAGACAATCATTAGAAATAGTAAGATTGCRAAATATATTGAATATATATTCCAGTTTTATAAACTGGATTTGAAATGAAAGTTTCACAGCAGTGGGAACTATGCAAGGAATGAATAYGCAAAGCAAAAATAAAATTATTTTTTCTTTATGAAAAGAAATGCAAGAGCACTGCTCTGAGCCAGTAGCTTCAATAAAGGCATTATTACAATTTTACTCATCAGATGAGGAAAACTACAGCATAATGTCTGGGTAATGATATTTGGGTTTTGAAATTAAAATAAATGTAATTGTGTTTCACACATAAAGCAAATCACATTTGGGAAAAAGACAAACAAGAATGGCAAAGAGAACCCTCCA
>CADDXX010000402.1:305828-347359 GCA_902810485.1 Alauda arvensis | reverse complement strand
TAAACTTAATTAAACCATTACAGCCTCCCTATGAATGTTACAAAGAGCAAACTGGAGAGTTTTGGCCCTTCCATTGCAACTTCCAACTGCCAGCATAAAGCAAGACATTCTGATCTTCCCAGGTAATACCACTTTACAACTGGAGAAAATACAGGAAGCACAACAGGCTTCCAAAGCTATCTTGTGACAGAATGTAAACAGCCTAAGCACAGACTAAAATAAACTCCCAAGTCTATAAAATCAGTTTATGCTGAACTCAAAATGAAACTCTCACGCAGAGGTCTGCAACCTCCTCTTACTGACCAGCAGCACTCCTAAACAAAACCATCCCATGCTATCACACACTGTGCTTTCACAAACTCACGGATAGGAACACAATTTACTTTWAAGACATATTTCAAGCAATATGATAGTAAATAGAAACCTAGCAGAAGGGAGAATACATAATACTGTGAAAAGGCTTAGAAAACTACTCAAACCGTGATTTTTGCATGCTAATGTAATTCTGAGTCAGTTTGCTYACAGATATACACTTAATATCCATGTCTACAGAAGAACCTAATTTTACAGAGACAGTCTCAAGAGACCTAATGCACTCTATCATGAGTGAAGCACAAGCAGAAATTGTTATTTTCTTTCATATTACTTGCARATTTCATATTACAATGCAAACTGACACTTATTTTCAGAACTCAGGTGTGTATGCTTGTTTCAGTTCACAAATAAATCATATGTAACTCCCTTTCAGTGGAAGTCACCACACTTTTACCATAAACAGGAAAAACCCCAGACACTGGTGACCTATGGCCATATTGTGATGGGTTTTCCACTCTCCAAAACAGACACCACTACACACTAAACCCGCTCACCATGAAGATATTGCAGATACTCACAAAAAAGAAAAGGGCCACTGTGTCTAACCATTAACATGAGTCAAAGAACCTACAAAGCACCAGTGCCACATCTGCTGCCTCCTCCACAGCAAAGAAACAGTTGGTGCTAATGCACGATTAGGAGCTGAGAGGAATGCAACAAAAGTGTGTGCAGGTGGCAGAGGTCACTGAGGGACAGTAGAAAGGAAAGAGAGGGTCAAGTTATTATCTGGAATGCATCCACAGGGCAMAGCCATTTTAAAAATCAGTTTTTATAATAACCATCCCTGTATTGATTGAGCAGTATCTTTATGCTATGGATTCACTGAGCACACCATGAAGAACTGCATCAAAGACYGAGTTGTGAAACCAGGGCTTGTTTCTTTTCCTTACACAAGTTAAGGAAAGTATGTCCTACCTTGAAAGCCTCCATTTGATCTCTTTTTAATGTTTTATTAGCCTGGTTTGCGATGAAAAGGTAAAACTCAGTCATCCAAACATCATCAAGTCTTTCAATTACAAGTCTTTGGGTAAAATAACAAAAACAGCACAAAAATTAAATTTTACTTTTAAATCAAAGTGACTGATATACCTCTGTGCATGTGTCAACTAAAATATTGAGTCTTTAAGACTGTATTATTATATACATAAAGGTRAAATGGAATGGAGGGAGAACAGCCTCTTAGAAGTATGGTTGCATCACACTGGGCAATACAAGGCCAGTTTTCAAGAATAAGTAAACACTGTAAATTATACAGACATGGCAGATAAAATACTGATAGACACTCTTGTAAAAATATAGAGACAATCAGGCCAAGGCTAGTGCTTTACTTAAAAGAAGGTGAGAGCTGGCTACAGGGAACCATTCCAAAGTCAGGCCTCTCTGGCACTTAGAAAGCAGTTGACAAAACCAGTTCCTGGTGTATCAGTAATGGCCACTGAGTGCTTGTTCCATCACTTGCATCCCTCATCCATAATGAGAGGAGTAAGAGCAATAGTTCAAACAGGCAGAAAGAAACAATAAGGGTCATTTTAGGTCCTAAGGTCAGGCTTTCTGTTTCAGGGTAGGGGAAGCCAAAGTAAAACATTTACAACTTCCTAGTGACCCTGGGAAGGAAGTTACTTAATATTCATGTTGACAGAAAAGAAGAAGTATTAATCATGTGGAATTAGCATTTTCGTTGAGGACCTTGTCTGTGTTCTACTTTAAGAGAAAGACAACAGCTTCACGCCAGCATTTTACATCTCTCATTTATCGAAACATTGCAGCTTGCTCCTAACTGTCATTAAGTGATGACTAATGAAAGACTCCTTTATTTTTACCTCAGATTAATCATGCAGCCCCCTCCATCTTTCCATGCCTGAATGTGTGGTCTGAACATTCTTTTTTTTTAATATTTTATTAATTTTTAATTTATGTGGAGTAAAGAAAACTGTTTAATTAGATTTCAATTCTATTGGGAAAAAATGATCTCAATTGAAAGGGCATCACCCAAGTATTTGGGTGCCAGCTTTAAAGTGCCATCATGCACTATCATTTCTCAAATTGTGTCACATCTGTGCTAATTTCAAGCCATCTCTTATATTACACAAAAAACAATTTAAAAAATCATCCCTGTAGTTACCTAACACAGAGAAAAATGGTGCAACAATTAAATGAAACAAGTACAACATGYAGACTGTATAATTACTATCACAAAGTAAACGTTTTCAATTTCAAGGTTTAGTTAAATTACTTGCAATGYTACATCAGAATTTTTGTAAGATACACACACATTTAAAATTTTATCCCTCATCTAAATTATTYTGACTGAAAAAAGGATGAAGTGTGGAAAAAATTAGTAGAAACCTTTCAAAATAGCATCAGCCCTGCTGATTCTTTTTTTGTCTCCTCTGGCATATTCTCCTTCAGTTGCTCATAAAACTTCTTCCAAGTTCTCACTAATCTCTTGTCATCACCTTTGAGCCGTCTCTACTTCGCTGACATAGTTTTAAATCACAAGACCTAGAACTGCACATGCTAAAAAGCTTAATGCCCCCAYCCCCCCATCTGCAGAAAGCTGGCACAAACTTTCCATTCCACTGAAGTTTCAGCTTCACTGTTTCCTTGCAAAGCTGATAAAATTCTGTCATTCCCAAAAATGTTCTTCTAAGCCACAGCACTGATCTCCCATGTTGATCCTTGTCACTTGATTTTACTATTGATTTTTTTTTTTGATTGCAACCCATTTTCTTTGACTTCATTACAAACTTGGTGAAGTTCTTTTGTATTGATAACTGTGTAACTTCCCGCTCTCCAGATCTGAGAGCCCAAATCAAAATTTGCTTGCTTATTCTAGTGTAAAAATTTCCATTTTTACACTAGAATATAGGATCTATACCAAGGAAATTTCCATCCAGACTAAATTCACACATATCTACCATTAGTCTTTGCTTTTTCCTGCTGCTGCTCTCTAAAGGAAGGGGTATTATCACAGTCTGCAGAATGTGCTCTTTCAAAGCAAAACTGGTAACTGATGATTTTCAAATAATACAATAACAATGAAGTAATAGAACAAGTAAAATTATGCCCTCAAAATTGAACACGTGATTCTCTTCCTAACAAAAAACAAGGCAAGATGCCTTTACTGAGCAACATGAACTGGATCTTCACTCTTCTGCTGTTATAAAAATTTGTAACTTCATTGACCATCACRTTTATAATTTTGCTTTAAAGATCTCCCCTGGAAGCATTTTCAGACTTAAACTGGCATTCGATACTACTTGTAATAATCTTATTGGAGTTTAAGTAAGCTGGACACCTCCTTACAGAAAGAGTGGGGAAACAAAAAAGCACCAAATGTTGGTGCTTGTGGCACAGCACCCTACACACAGATTTGCTATCCTATGGATCCAAGAAACAAGGAATTCTGTCACTTTGAGACAGGACAGCATCTGTTAGGACAGCTAAACACAGTGGGAGCTACAAAACAGCCTTCTCAATTTCTGTCACCCTTTTGTTCTCCCTGGGGATGACAAGACATTTATTTGCTTGGATCCTATGCTCATCAATCCTTTCCAAGCCACGTTCATTTTGTCAGGGTACAGATACCACAACAGCATGCTCGTGTGCTCCTGAACATACAAGATCTGAGTTTCAACTCCAGACTCTGGCATCATTWTGATACCTGGCAGGTATCTCACTCACCTCAATTTTTCTGTTTTTAAAATGCAGGTGTGGCCACAACTCCTTTGTGAAGCATTCTGAGCTGCACTGATGGAAATCCCATGGAACAAATGGCATTGTCAGCTCACCAAGGTGTCTTCCTGACCTGTGTGACCAATGTCACTGTCCTCCTGCCACGCCACTGAACAGTCATAGGCAAGATAAACCTGCAGCTTCTTGACCTGCTCTGTTTGACTTTTACCCTCTGTCCTCCTGAAATGTCAGGCAGCTCCAGGTTTCTACAGCCATTGAGGGGCAGTTTTGGTTAGTCCAGCTGATTTCCCTAATTTTACTTTAGTCATAGAACAAAACTCTTTCATAGTTTCAAACTAATTTTACATGCATCCCATGGAAATTCCCAGAGTACTARTTTTTAATACTATAGTATCTTAACCAATTTACATCTTTGGAGATGCAAAAAGCCCATTTAAATAACGATATATATTTTTTTACATTATATATGCACATATATAGGGACACAAAAAAATCCTGTATAAGCAGGATTTTTTTCCCCCTAAAATACCAAGAGAAAAACAACTTATCTGCTTTAAAGTATTAATATGTTATCAGTCTGGAAGAATACTGAGAATATTGATGCAGTAGATGTAAGCTGATTGAGAAATTAAGTCCATGATGTTTCAGAACAGGGTTTAGACCAAAAAAAATAAACAAAGCTAGCATTCAATCAGTATCCGCATGTTACATCCCCCCAATCCACAGGGATAATGGCTCAATTTGTATCACACAGAATAAGCAAAATGCTGGCAGTATCAACAGTTATTTTATTTACTGATACAGTTACTCTGGAAATAATTGCTGTTTTCTTACATTTGAATGAATTTACCCGTTTCACAACCGATTTCAACAGCAATGGGTTACTAAGCAGCAGCACTTCTCTTTGCATTGTATGCTGGTGAAAAACTAACAAATGATCTGTGAAGCTTTCCATACTTTGTCAGAGAAGGCCAAACTTCAGACAAGTTAAGACTCTGCTATATGTTGCAAACASAGGTGCACTGCCTTCCACCAGAACACCCCAGACTGTAGGAGGCACTAAAAAGATCAGCAGAATTCTGCATGTTGAAAGACTTATGGGGACTCTGTAATTTATATTGGCTTACAGGACTGCACWTTTGTGCTCCTGTCACCTTTATCAAAACAGTCAAATGTTGATTTACTGCCTGCATTCTATTTCTCAAACAAAACAAAAAAATAGCTATCTAATGACACTTCAAGTATTCTAAAAGATGAAAAGGCAACAAATAGAATCTGCTGTCATGTGAGATGACCCCTCAAAGACAAAGCCCAGCAAGCACTAAGCACTGAAAGACTGCTGTCCTCAACAGTGCTTCCTCCAGCACTGCTCCTCATAGCAGAGTGCAAGTCCTAGAACATTCTCCCAGGTACTTAGTAGCTGTAAACCCATCTGTGTCCTTTGTAATCTGCTTTCAGCCCTTCTTTTAAAACTTCCATGTTGTTCTACCCTCAYCCCATAGAATTTTAAGACCAGCACTGCCCAACTGTTGAAACTTKTCTTAATAATAAAATAAAGATAACAATTTGAGAGAATTTTACAACCAACAGAAAGGTAGATACAAGTTGAAATGAATTCCAGGTAGGATGCTGTTTTTCACCAAAATTCAAGACTGGATTTTTGTCACAATGAATCATCACCAATTCTTCCCCTAGATAATAAAGGTAATGAAGAAAGGTTCACACCAGAGCCATATCACAACCTGCATTTAACACAGGAGGGCCTCACACAGCTCTCTCTCCCCCCACTGCCCATCTGTACAGCTCTGCAGCTCCCAGGCTGTTCCCCCACATCACTACCAAGCTCTTCCTTTGAAGCTTGTTCAGCTGGCAAGTTATTCTCTCTCAAAAAGCTCAGAGTGATTTTTCTAACTTTGATAAAAATGACTCACTTCCTTAAGAGATTTTGTGCATCTGAGATGAGACCTTATTAGYAGACACAAGAGGTATGTAAAGCCTGTCCCAGAGCCCACTCCATTAGTGCTAATCAATATTAATTTAAAATTGCATAAAGGCAGCTTTTCTACTAGAAATTATTTCATCCTTTCCCCCCCTGCCCTACTAGCCAAAAAAAACCCCCAAAACCCCACAGCTTTCATTATATTTGAGATACCAWGACACTGGGTCTGTGTCAAAGTAATTTGCAGATTATCTTCATACCCAGAATGGCTTACTCTTAACAGAARAGTAGAGATGATAGCACCCAGAACAGCTTGGTGAACCTCGCCTTTCACTTCTCACCTTGAAAGCATGGGAATGTATCTAAGCACAAGGAATAAACTGCTTTTAAGAATCAGCACACCAGGACTAGAAAAATGTAATTGCTGTAATGGTCAAGTGGGAACAACTGACGTGGCTCAGGGTGTTTCAASCACTTTCCCTCCCTGATTGCCTCAAGGAACTTCAGCTGCTGCTGCACCTAGAAGATCAATGCTGCTAATTGTGAGGAAAATTAATCAGGACAGCACAGAGCCTCCTATTAATGATGCCTGCCAGTAGAAAGTCAGTTTATCAGCTATGCTAAAGGTTAACATCAATATCRAATACAACAACCTCAAACGATTATATCACTGACTTTTCAGAGAAAATCACTATGGTGGTGCAATAAAGTTCAGAAGTGGCTGCACTTTAAAACCATTCTGGTTCCCTGCTTATGTTTGTTGGTAAATATTACTTCATTTGACTGTAGCAAGAAAAAAAAAATGGCTCCAGTGATTCTTTAAAACCTGTCAGTATTTTTTAATGACACTGGGCAAAAGAACTGATGAAGGGACAGMTATCAGCTCACAATACAGGAAATGGTTTGCTGGAACACTTCTGTTACTTCTACTCAGAAAAACCTCAAAAAGAGCAAATAAGTGTTGGGYTAAAAAAAATCCCAAACCCAAACAACTGGCTACATTCACAGAAGTTAACCACAAAGTCAGCACCTCAGGAAGTCAATAAGCCACAAACACTTAGAAGMTGGGAAGGCTCAAAGTGCTTATCCCAGTCTTTTATTTTCCAAAATGCATTGTTTGTCTACAATGAGACAAAAAACAAGGATCTTTTATGATGYGACCCAAGCCACACACTAATGATTTTGAAAAAAATTACTCATATGTAGCAATGGTTARGAACTTTCATTAAGTTGAAATAATAACAACCTAAAAAACACAAAATCTATAGTAACGACCTATAAAATAACTTACATACAATATATACAGAAAAGTGCAAGACTATAATATTAGCATTAATAACTTGCAAGACCAAAGTAATTTAATATACTGCAAAACTTGAATAAACTTCTTTTTGAATRGCACACTTAATAACTTACACAGCTTTACAGAACAAACTCTGGTGTCCCAGAGCAATAGCTTTACTCCTCCCTATTTAAAAACTGCTTCTTAAATTACTCTCCATTTTTATACTGAATCTCCTTAAAACAGAACTCCTTGTTACAAATATTTTAATCTTTTCCTACAAGTAAAATAGAGCGCATATATCACAACAGCTCATTTAATAATTACAATTATATACTTGCATGTGCACAAACATATATTAAAACAAAACCAGTTTATATTGAAGAGCACAAAAAGTTACCTCATGCTAYATTAGCCAAAATCTGGTCTAAAATATCTTACAGTCTGCTTCAACCCTTTGCAACAAAGATACAAGTGAAATAGAGCTTTAGGAGAGSAATCTCAGTACAGACCCTGCAGCTGATGTGCTAAAAAGGCAAGGGAAGGAATCAGAAGCAAACAGGCACATTTTTWAACTTTTTGATACTTGCTTAATCTCAGCCTACAAGTTTAGTGTGTTCCAACCAGATTACAAATCCTCCAGGAAAAGCCTCATAATTTAATGAAGGGGACTCCCCTTCCCTTCCACATGCACCCCCTGCCCTTCCCAAATCATAGTGGCACAACTCAGAAACAGACTCACCACAAAAGAGTCGTTCCCACATTTCAGGGCAGAACCTTCTTGCTCTTGCCTRGGCTCTGATTTCTTGTTCCCTTTTAAAACTTTAATCATGCTCACCTGGCCTCCAGCAACAAAGCTAAGGGGTTGTTTACAGAATGGAAGCAGAACAGGGGTTTTCAATTAAAGATTTCTTTTTTTTCTGCAAACGAATCCCAGAGAAGATTAAAATAACCTGCATCAGCTTCTGAAAATAAATTATATAGTGGCTCAATTAGTGGGATCTAGTCCTAAGCATATGAAAATGAAGTATTAGAAGAACAAAAAACTGCACAGGTTGCATCACAGCCTGCAGTTTGACTGCCCTGTCTCTGTGAACCTTACTGACTGCCAGCTACTGTGACACTACTACAAAAGCATGGACACACCACAGGAGAGTAAGATCCAATTACACTTATACAACAAACTAAATTTTAAGTAGAATGAAAGAGAAAAAAMCAGAGTAATTTCTGGATCAACAATTCACTTTCCTTTCCTTCTGTGTGTCTAAGTGCAATGTCTTCATTAGTAAATCCTCTGTGTAAGGTTAATCCCTTTCAGCTACTTAAGGCTTAGAACAGCTCACATCCACCATTCCTGCCAGTAAGTTCCACACAGGATACAGCAAAAGACTAAATGAGATGCCTGTTTTATTGAAACTGCACACCYAAGGAATTTTACCACTAATTTCTAGCCATCTCCTATCCTTAGAAATCACAGTAACTAARCAGCATGAATATTATGATAAGAGAGTTCATTCCATGTTTTGGAGGAGATTTTGATAACTGGAGAAAAATGTTTTGTTTTCTTTTTTCTTCCCACTCCTGTCTCCTCCCCTCCTGTTCACCCAGACATCAGTTATTAAAACAAAAGGTGCACACTTTGAAACATATGTTAAATTTGACCAAATATGTATCCCAAACTTTACTGATTAAATATCTATTCTAACTTTCTGTACACAATCCTGCTATGGACACATATGAGGCAGTTTCTCTGATTCCTTTACAATTGTATGACTCTATATTTAAACAGTATAGTACTATGTGAAGTAATTTTCAAATTCTTCACATAAAGAGACATCTGACAAGCTAGAAATGTTTTGCAAATATTTTTTCAAAATATGTTTTTCTTTTTAATGTACAAAAGAACTGAGATTGGTGTTCTACTTTCAAACAGGAACAGAAGCAAATCCACACTAGAAAAATGCTGTAATCTTCCCTTTTGGAAAATTGTTCCCTCTCTAGCTCAGAGAYGTATATAAATATATGCAGTTTGACAACATTTCATTTTCAAGTTGCTTCTCTTCCTGGAAACACAAAACAACAAGCTGAACTTAGTGCATACCCATTGTCTTTCTGGAAGTTTTCCCCCTATTCCTGTACTACATAAATATATTTTTGCAATTCTTTTGTCATCTAAATGTAAAGAYTTTGGGAAAACTCATCCTCCAAGCATGCAAAGACAACACTTAGCACACTRACACCTGGAACATTGCCTTGGATAACACCACACAGAGTATTGGTCAAAATGTGGATGCAGCTTCYTTCACTGCCTCCCAACAACTCCCATCCCTCCTGGGGTTAAAAAGGAGGCACTGAGTAAAAGCCGTATTTGATCCTTCACTCCTCCAGATCATCTGACAGCTAAGAGAGTGAGGTACAGGACTCTGTAGCTGCAAAGGTTCAGCTCAGAAGATATCAGAGCAAGAGCAGGAAAACAAAAACTCTTCAGCCAAGAGCAGTATGAAATTGCYTTTTYCTTGGAAGAAGAATCACARAATCATTTGGGTTGAAAAATACTTATTAGGTCATTGAGTCCAACAACAACCCTAACACTGTCCCTAAATGCCACATCAACACATAACAAATTCACAGAATGGTTTGGATTTGAAGGAWCCTTAAACACMATCATGTTCCRACCCTCTTGTCATGGAAACTTTCCACTAGAGCAGGTTGCTCAGAGCCCCATCCAGCCTAGCCTTGAACACTTCCAGGGATGGGGCTCCCACAGCTTCTCTGGGAAACCTGTGCCAGGGCCTCACTAATAACAGAAAAAAGGATGAATTGCAAGTCCTACAGAACCTCCAAGGAAAATGGGGAAGGAAAGCCACATGCACTCCTTTACTGGAGTTCAGCCTAGTCCTTAGAAAATAATAACGTATTCTACATTAATTTCTCTTTCTCTCCACATGCTCCTCTTTCATAAAGTTCAAGATCATCATTGAAGGCTATCTGTGAAGAGCAAATGGTAAGTTAGGCAATTTTAACGTCTCTGAGCATCTGGATACCTACCAGATCTAAGAAAATAAGRTCCAGTCTCCTGCTGATTTACTTTCTTTAAACCAAAAGGTTGGGGTTTTGTTGTTGTTGTTGTTTGGTTGTTTTTTTTTTTTTTTTTTTTTTTTATTTTTTTTAATTTGTTTGATTTTTTTACTTTATTTTAAAGAAGAGCTCTAGCACTTAAAACATTTCTGACAAATCTCTCAGCTAGGGATTATTGAGAGAGGCAGGAGCAGATTTCCTTCACAAACCCAACAACGACATTTACCCTGACCTACAGGGAACACCTTCCTAAGCAATAAGAAACAGTCCACTCTCAGTGACAACTCAGTCCTRAGAGAATGCCAATTATGCCAAGTTTGCACAAACAGATGTATGGCAATTTTGTAATATGGACTACCTTACACCTGGGACAAAGCTAAGACCATTTATCTCAATTAACTTAGGATCTAAGGATTAATTTAAGCTGTTGCCTATAAGGTGAAAGGCCACCACTTGATCCAAATATCCACCCATATCTCTTATTCACAATAAATCTAGATCTCACACCTTCCTTTTAAAATTCGTATCTTTCAGATTACATTTTTAGCCTCAAAACTGCATGCCTTCTATGTCTTGTATGAAATAAAAAGGCCATTTTTTCAGTGGCTGAGTTTCAGCAGTCCTATTATGGTTTGAAAAGATGGCCAATTGCCCTAAAATAACAAAACCTAATCAATAGGAGGCATGGCAGTAATTGAAATTCCTCAAATTAGGAGATCACTTCTGGCCTACGAATAACACTAATAAGTGACATMAGATTCCCACTCACCCGAGAGCTGCTTGAATTGAAAAGCATTTTGAAACACACACAAACACAATAGAATGAAACAGTAAATGAACACAGATTAGTGAATGAAAGAATCARTTCCTCAAGAGAATATTCCCACAGACAAGAACTGTCTGTGATATGTGTTAAATCCACCCCAAATTTATGAAGCTGGCATTCCTGCTGTTGTGTCATTCAGCAGTCAGGCAAACCCYGTGCAGGAACATCACACAGTTCTGTTGGTTTACAGCCTACAATATTCCTCATGGTTTTAACCAAGTTCTAGTGATCAAGAAAACTGTAAAAGGAGACAGTCAGGCATATGCTGTGTCACACAGCCACCATGAACTTCCTCACTGCAGAACTGGACAATTCTTCCTTCCCCCATAGTGTCCTCACACTGCACAAGAGCTGCTGCAGTTCAATCTTTGTGCAAAGTAAATGAATGTGACATGGTATGGCTAGAGSAGTACTGGCCTAAGAAATTCAAGGTATTATATCAATATATAGGCCCTGGAAAACCAACTTAATTAGAATTACCAGTATTTTATAATTGGGGACCAGCAATTCWTGGATTTAAGACACCAAGTAGTCACCTGTATCTCTATTTTTAGAGTGCAAGCAGAGCAAAGATTTAACTCCTTTTATTTGTTGTTTTAAGCGCTGGTTTTGAGATACCACAGCGATTCTTCTTTTAGCACTTTTTAACATTACATGAATGTCCAGCTAGTGAACAGGGAATAATTGTGTGCYTAGACACAAGCCCAGTTCTGCTACAACTGTCAAGACTTGCACCCTCTCATTTTCAATAAAAAACCAGATAAATATTCAGTGAATTTTAATTTTATATTGTTCAAGTGACTAGTTCATCCATGGTCCAAAAGATTCTTGGCCTTGGTWATGTAATAGCTCTCAGAACTGCAGTTAAGATTTGTGATACATAAACTCCATTCCRTTCACTGTAAGTTCTTAACAAAATCCAAGGTCCATTATTTGCAGGCATGAAAATCTCTCAGTATTTTTGAAGGGATTTTGAAATCTATTCCCTGTCTGAAGAGATTTTTTGTTGTTGTTGTTGTTGTTGGTCTCTTGGATCTCTAAACATGCAATTGTACCTTACACTGTAAAATTGGTGCTGGAGACAAATAAATAAATAAATAAATTCTTTCCTTGAAAGGAGAAGCTTTATGTATCTAGTTCCACCTAGGCTGAGATGAACTTAACTTTGCACAGGGATTTTTTTCATGAATCCTTCCCACTGTGTAGTTTGGAGATTTTCTACAGTTTCTATGGCAAGGCTAATTCGATTGCTCCCACCACTGGGAAGATTAAAATAAACACAGATTGTAAKGTACACTGAGAATCTCTGCTTACACAAAACTCTAGCAAAAAATTCAGCAACTGTACCACTCTCTATTTACTACTTGTATTAATGAATTTTTATATAATAACACTTTCATATAATAACTTTATTATTATATAATAAAGGAATCTCACTACGTCTCAATACTCTGAATTTTCATCTCACTGGTGTGGGCAAGAATTGCCAGGTGTCAGGAACACCATGTTTGAACAACATGTCTCTAAAATTCCAACTCTTTGGCCAAGATGCCAGCCAGCCAGGTCTCTCAGCATTGCCCACCCCATTTTATCAAGGCCAGGATTCTGAAGCACAGGTCTGGATTATCCCCTGTGAGCAGGAAGGGGACCAAGAGCCAATGACATCTTCATTACATCAGGTACACATTCCATGAGTGTTTACTTCAGTGGACTGATCTATCCTATTTTTGCCATCTTTACTGGCAGTGAGTAAAGCTTCCAAAAATCCTTACAAAGCAAAAGCTCTTCCATTACTGGAAAAGTAAAACAAAACAAGATCTACTTTTAAAGAAGATGTTACTGAAACTGCAGCAGTATTTTTGCTGATTTTKATGTATTTGGAAAGGAGCACAAGAAGGTCTGTAAGACAGTGTTTATTTTTCCATTATGTTTGTTTTACTTTGTAACTTTTTGAAACTGCTACTATGGYTTTTATTCTTTTTTTTYCCCTCTTGGATATGTGTTTTTTCACTAAAAAATTCACAGCATAAGCACTTGGAAAAGTGCTTACAAACCCTCTATAAAATTTCTTTCTTGAAGACATGGAAAAAGAAAATCTTTAGTCATTTGTACTGACAATTTATCTACTTGTCCCAAAGGTCAGACTATTAACAAATATTTTAACAAGGACATTCATAATTTTCCTCAAAATGAATCTAAATAAATACTCTCCAAGCAATTTTAAGGTCTGTTAACAATAGCTACATTTGCCATTTAAAGCAAAAATAAATKCAAGTGAAAAAGTCATAAGCAATATCTATTTCTAGCTCTCCAAGACAGCTGCACCAAGAATACAACATGCAATAGAAGAATTTTSTGATTTATTTCTTTGGCTTCTAACATCCAGTTAGGTTTTATTTATACCACATGCATATGCAACCAATTCAGGCAGAGCTATGAAAAAGCTTATATATAGGAAAGTAGACTGTAATCTGAAAAGTCTTCTGACATAGCACAGAATATTAAAGAATCTATTTTCTCTCCAGGTACTCAGTATATAGGCTGAGCAATTTCTTTACTGAAAGGGTTGATAAACATTGGAATGGGCTGCTCCACATCAGGGAAGAGGTGGAATGACTGTTCCTGAAAGTGTTCAAGAAATGACTGGAGATGACACTGAGTGCTTTGGTTTAGTTGACAAGGTGGTGATCAGTTAAAGGTTGGACTTGCTGACCTTGGAGCTCTTTTCCAACCTTAATGATTCTATTCTTTTTAAATAGAATTCTCCTGTACCCAGGAGAATTATAACTATAATAATACAATTATTCACGACAGTTATAACTTCTCATCCAAAGAGTRACAGAATTTATTCCACCCTCATCCCTGTTTTGGSAATATCAAGCAGCCTAGTAAGACCCCTGGACTAAAATGCCAAGAGGCAYGAAAGGAATTTGTTATCAAATAATGCCCCAGCCTTTTAAATTTGCAAATTTATTACAAATTGGTTTTAAAATAGTTTTTTGGCTGCCCTAATAGTAAAAATKTTAGTCCTGAGGACAGATGCAGCTAAAGGTGGTTACCATAAGTCAACAGCCAGCCTCTATTTGAAGATGAAATAAATGTAGCTTTCATGGTGTCACAGACTTCTTTCTCAAGCTGTTGACTACACTGTTTACAGCTTCATCTGTTATACCTCATTGTCTTGGTTTCCTTCTGGTTTTYTGATGGAGCACAGGTGAAGCTTTTGGTATCTGTTAATCTCCTGATTACAACTTTATATTTAGTTTTAAGTCACTCCCTTAAGCTTTGTATAATAATAAAAAAAACCAAAMCAAAACAAAACCAACAAACAAAACTTCCTCCTCAGCATTAACCTCCCACATTGCCAACTGCAACAAAACCAAAACTGTGGCCTCACTGATGCTGATGACAAAATTCCTGGCATCTTCTGCTGAGTCAGGGTTTCATCTACACTGCACTACAAAAAGTGAAATTTGTTCTTCAGTAAGACTAGGATCAACTGTGAATTAAAAAACAAAACAAAACAAACAAACTTTCACCCAGAAATATTTCATCCAGCTTACCTAGTAAATGAAGAGAATTCTCTCCCAAGATATTTTGTACAGTACATATTTAGTACTTACTGCATTATCATCGAATCAAAGAATATTCTGAGYTGGAAGGCAACCACAAGGATCAATGTGCATCACAGTTTACTCTGCTATATRTAATACCAATTCATAAAAAAGTTTATATATAAGAAAGTAAACCATGCACAGGACAGCCCCAAGAATCCCACCATGTACCTGAGAGTGTTGTCCACAAGCTTCTGAAGCTCTGTCAGGCTGCTGCTGTGACCACTGCCCTGGGGAGCCTGTTCCAGTATTCAACCACCCTCTGGGGGAAGAACCCTTCCCTGATATCCAACCTAAACCTCCCCTGACACAGCTTCAGGCCATTCCCTTGGGTCCTGTCACTGGGCACTGAGATCAGKGTCTGCCTCTCCACTTCCCCTCATGAGGATGYTGAAYGCTCCAATGAGGTCTCCTTTCAGACTCCTCTTCCCTTATACACATATATCATTTATAGATTATATAAACRTAACAGAAATCAAGTCCTAAAATAATATCAATTAGTTCAAGAGTCGTTTCAACACAATAATTTCCTCACATGTTGTTACTAATCAGTTTATGCCCACCCAGTATCTCTKACCTTTTAATGTTATTTTTTTCCTTCAACTTTGTAGAATATTAAAATTTTTAAAAAGCCATTGATACTTAAAGTTTATTATCCTTCTATGTCTCAATATTTCATAAATGGGGAAAGTTCAACCATTTGCAATAAAAGGAAACTTCACAAATCATGTATAAACATAGTTAGGTATAGTTCTGACTAGACTGAAAGAGACGATTCTCCATGACAGAGGGGAAACTTGCATGTTTCAAAACTAGATGGAAGACTTCAGACACGGCTTAATTTTCAGGAAGGTACCTCTTTCCAGCTTCACACAAGATCTGGCTTGCACACGTAAATTTTGTAAGTTTATTTTAATTTCTTTTAATTACCTCATGGCACTAGTTAAGAGTGGCAGAAGATTATGCCTCCATAATCATTATCTCCTATGCAGAGAATTTACCAGGTAACCCTGGCCAAAGGACAAAGTTTCTTATAGCACTACTTCCCTCCCCAACACTGCCTTCCCTCCCTCCAACCATTGCCATCCTTTAATTCTTCATATTCAAGCAACATGGTGAGAAAACAGCAGCCAAAGGAGAATGAACAGAACAGAAAAGGAGCTGGAAAATAAACTACAGCAACTGACAAGAAAACAAGATAGAACAAACTCCTCAGCTATGGCATACAAGGACGCCAGTGACATCAATAAACCACAAAAGATGGAGCAGATGAAGAGCACAGGGAATGAAAATCTGTAAACACAAGAGTACATTTTTTTTCTCCCTGGACTAGAATAAATCTAGAAGTTTCAACTCCACTGATTTCTGTGTAGTGAGCTAAAGCATTTCTTATTTTCTGGCCTATGCAGAGGAAAATGTTCTACAATTAGAAATGTAAAGCACTGAGAGTGAGGAGATTTCATATTTGAAACTTGACAATTCACACATCTTTCATCATGGCAAAATGCTACAAAACAGACTAAGAAGGAGAGGAGAAAGTGTAAGAAATGGCCATAGATTTGTTTCATGGGAAAGGAAAAGTGTATGCAAACCTGCCTTCTTTGCTAGCTTTTCCACTTCAATATCATTGCTATAAACTGCTCCTTAAGTAAACAGATGTAGGCTATTTAACCTGAAAGAAGTTTATTCTGCAAAGGCATTGGGCTCTGGAGAATGGTCCTTCCTTCAGCCTGCTGAGTTGTATGAATAAGGAAATGAAGCAGGAAGGACATTCASCTAAATGTCACCATTTACAAGAGGTTCCCTCTCATTTCAGACAAGCCCACAGCTAGCACTCCTTTCCTGGCTCCTTCCCTAGCACATTTAGACTGCCAGAGGCACATYCCTTAGGACTGAGGGGAAGGACAAGGAAGGGCAGGCATTGCTCAATGCTCCACCGTGGCAGTGCCTGCTCCCCCACAACCCCTGTCCCAAACCAGCAGTGCTGAATCTCCCTCTGCCTCTTTTCTCCTTCAGAATGCACTGTGGCAGGACTAGCAAGTAACAGGAAGGAAAATTGTTACTAGAGGTCAGATTTAATGGTCTGCAGTTCTTCCATTCTGATCCTCCTGGMCCTCAAAAGTTGCCTTGTTTTAGATATTTCACACAAACAGATGCAGCAGCAGCAGAGACAGTTCAAGTCACCCTTCTTCCTCAACTATGAATGCCTGCACACCTCTCCCACCATCAGCTGTGGTCTTGGAGACCAGATCTCACCAGTCCTTCTGCCATGGAGTTCCTAAGTGGTACTAGGCACATCCTTTATAGTAACATTAATAGCTAATCCAAATTCCTTCACCAACATCCACGTGCAGTCACAAAACCGTGTCTGTCTCCCCACGCAGGTCCCAGCAGGAAGGAGGTACTCAGCAGGAAGAAGGACAAAAGTGCTTTGGGGGTAGCACAGAAGAATGACTGAGACAACATCTGCTGTGATTTACAGAGGGAAAATTCTTGGTYCCAGCACTTGCAGCTTTCATGGAAGTAACTGAAAACTCAGCTGTATTTTGGATGGTATTTAAACTACTCCTAGAGTCYGTGTGGGTCAGGAAGAAAAATAAAAAAACCTCACCACACACAAAAGAAACACACACACTCCCACCCCCTTAGCAGCCTGTAAGATAGAGCCAGTTCCCTGTAATTTAACTTACAACTCTTCCATCTTCATTTTTCCCTGGGGGCAAATTCAGCCCTGACCTAAAGAGACACAGATTCCATTAARTTACACTGGGACTCAATCCAGTACTGCCAGGTCACCCAATAGCCTTGAAAATATGGGTGAAACCTATTTTGTCCCTATGGGAAGAACAAATCGTTACAAGTTGCTGCACTGTTTTGCCAAGTACATCATCACTGAATTTCTCTATTACCTGCATGTCAYTCAATTGAGTCAACACAACATTTTAAATTGGTAATGAGCCCCTTGGTCACTCACCACTTACTCCTGGTAAGGAATGATACAGGGAATGTCTGTTCTGTCAGCTGTTTCCACAGCCCAAATCACAGATATCTGCAGATATGTTCAGTTTCCTCACTCACAGGACCCACACGACCTCTTCAGAAATCTTTCTTGAGACATATAATTATTGCTTTAAAACTGCTCTCCAGGCTGAGTTTCATTAAGCACTTGAGGAAAGATTATATTGTCTATACATTCACCCTGCAATCAATTTCAAGTGAAATCTGTCATAACTCTCATGATTTTGATAGTCTATTAATATAGACAATATTGCCAAATAATTTATACCTGTTACATCATCACATACAACCATTTCTAATGCACAAGGTTTAAAAATAGCCAATGACATTTGGATAAGGCCACTTTTAGATCACTGTGGGAGGTGATAGTCAAATGATTCTTGCCACAACACACAATTATTTGAAAAAGCATGATTTAAAAAGTGAATAAAGGGTTTCACAAAGTAAAACAAGAGTCCCACAATTATGAACAATTCTTTCTGATTTTAACACACATAATGCAACATTGCTACTTGAATGCTTCAAGAACACTGAATATTCAACTGTTTGAAACCGTTTGTAAACAACTCCAACATCTTGCATTAAAACTGGCAGGAGCACTATGAAGACTTTTTGCATGCATCTCTAACTCTAGCAAAAATCAGAAGGTATCAATCACCCAGGTTTAACAGCAGCTGACTGAAGCCATTCATTGAGTTGTGCATTGCTACCACCGTGGCCCCATGAATAAATTTCAAAGTCTCCACCTCCTTTTTTTTGTTCCTCTGAGTGGACTCTTAACAGCACAATTTTCTTTTTTTTTTCTTTCTTTACTTTCTGAATGGCTTTGAGAGATCAGCTGGATAGAAACACATTAGTTAAAACAAAAGTTTTCAAAGAACAAAGTGGACATATTAGAGGCAAGTTGTGATTCATGGCCCACACTGTGCTTTGCCCCTCTCTTTACCTCAATACACTTCAATCCAGAAGTTTTACTTCTGGATAAGAGCAGGGCAGACCATTGCACTTCTCCTAGCAACCAAAAATCACTTAGGGGGAAAAAAGGCATGTTGTCTGCTGAAAAGGGGAACAGAGAGATTTGGGGTCATACAAAGACAGGCATATGTTCTTTTGCATTTCATTCTAAATTGAGCATTTGTCAAAAGAGTCAGTAAATAATAACAATAATAAGTAGTTCTGGTTTACACTGCTTCATATTTAATWAAATATGTTTGCCTACTTGTCACATTTCATTTTCCTTTAATTCAGTCCTTTAATGGTTCCTACTACTCTTTAGAGTTTTGCTTTCAGGACATTAATTCCACCCCTTACAGTTTCTGAAGTTATTATCTATACTTACAACTATAAAYACTTCTAATGATCTCTCCACACAGTTGTTTTGGGTATTTTTAATCTAGATCTACACASAGAGAAAACTGTTTTTAGGGATTTAAACACAACAGCACTAAAAGACAATTTTATCACAGGATGCTCTGATTCTAAATGCTGAGATTTTACCCCATAGACAGGATTTACACGTAACAGAACATATTATCTGATCTCATTTGGTAAAGACCGCACTGCACGGTTTTAAGATGATGAAACAAGTTCAAGCAGAAGGAAAAAAAAAAAGCCATAGAATTTTCAGACATATATCTGAATAGCYAAGTCAAACTGACTAGCTTAAAATCAAAGCATTATAATTTAAAATCCAGTTTAGTGACAGAACAGATGCACAGATCAAGGATAAAATGCAGCCTGCAGTATTTCTGGTAGTTAATTTTTTCCACTGAAAGTCCTTTGTTTAATAGCTGTTGCCTTGACATAAACCAACCATTTTAGTCAGTCCACTGAATTCTTCTTACATACCATAAAAACATATATACAAAAAGTCCCAGGCAATCTATCACAGCACTTCTGCAGTGCATCAGGTTAAAGCTAGCACAGACTTTGGTTCACTGCATCAAATCAGTGAAGCCACTCCAAACAAATCTGGATTAAAACAATTTACAGAAAAGCTTATTCACTTCATGGATAAGTGATGTACAAACGACACAGCAACAATAAAAGCCTGAACACGGTGAGTATGAAACAACCCTGAAGTGTTCAGGGATCAGCACTCCTGGTTATCTCTCTCCATCAAGCCATGGACCTGGAATCAGGCTACYATTCCACTCTTTCTTCCAGGTTCCAGTGTAATTTCTCTCTCTCCAGAAAACTGTCAGGGTGTACATTGCACATTGTACTGCACATTGCAGGAACAACAAGCATCTCCTGATCTCAAAGGTGACAATACTCTGGAAATTGAGAAGGAGGATGCACCCACAGATCCTTTTCCTGCTATGGAGTGACAATCCCAAAGAGATCAGGTTCTCTAGGGAAAGGCAACCCAGGTGAAGAAAGCACACTTTTCCAACTAGCTTGGTTGAACAGCTTTGCTATGCCCTTTGAATAAACTGGAAGAAACTAYTGTCCATCATTTAGCAGCAGAATTCTCTTCAGGATAAAACAAACTGTTAAAACTGGCCATTTCATTTGCCAGGATGAAGTCATCTGGGCTACAGGACATATGGACCTTGAAAACTGCACAGCTGAGAACCTATGATCATAAGGCTCCTTCAACACTGAATACTTTTCATAACTGCTTTTTAATTCTTGACATTTTCACAGCAGTAAAAAAGTACCTCTGGTACCCTGGCATGATCTGTCCCTCCATTCACTATGAATGAGGAACAAATTGACTGATGTTAGTTACCTGACATTTTGCTTTCAAAAGGTTGATTTTTTTCCCCCACTCAGTTTCTCTTGTAATCAATGGCAAGTGATTAATACGAGTGAACCACAGCTCGCTGCGTTTTACAACTTGCTGCTGGCCCTTAATYCCTTACTTCTTTGTCCAATCTGCATTTATGACAGGCACATCACAGAGATGCTCTTCCCTCCTTGGCACACTGCACCACAGCTATAGAGGCAATGCCTAAATCTAAACAAAAAGACCAGATGCTGCACCACTAGACAGGGTGGCACAGCCATCTTGGGAGTCTCTAATGAGTGGGACCAGACTTTGCTCCTGGCATGCCCACTCATCCTACCAGTTCATTTCCATGTATCAGACCAAAAAACTGTTCTCCCAACTGATTTGAGGAAAAGTGAGGAAAGTAAAAGCAAGATATGACAAAGTAGCACAGTGGCGAGTTCTTCAGTGTCATCAGACTGAAGAATTCTGCTGGAACTCAAGTGGTACAATGAAGACTCACTGACAAGAGTAATTCTGCAAGCAAATACCACATCATTAAGGTTGCTCCAAACCAAGCTTGCAAGAGTGTTCTCAGGTTTTCTGGTTTTTGGCACCCTGAGAGTTGATGATGCAGTTTGAAAGAGAGCCGAGGCCAGGCAGCTGCTTTGAAGAGTTGTTTATTCTTTTCTTATTCTAAAAGTTCTCTCAGTCCAGTGTGATGTTCCCAGGAAGCCAGAAAAGCAGAATCTGACCCTCCCACAATGGCACCTGAACTTTTATAATCTAAACTACGTTAACAATGTTTTTCTCTCAGTACCAATAACTCTGACCCATGTCAGACAGTGAAATCTTACTAAAACTCAATCAAGAAAAGGCCACCACCTCTGCAAAGATGGAGGGGAAGAAGAAGCAGGAAAAGGACAAAAAACACACCCTGATTCCTCCATCTTTGCCCCATTCTATCTATATAGCAAAATCTAAAAATTCTATTTTTTCACCCTGTGAGCTAACAAAAATCGTGCCAATCAAACCCACATGGTCTGCATCTCTCCTCTCAGACCTGGCAGTGTTTTCCAGGGAGTTAGATCAAAGGAATAGGGATTTTTGGCTCTTCTGGCTCTGTCCCAAGACCCCCGGGGTCCCGAGCCTCCAGAGACCCCCAAAGGGGTAACCCTGTTTCCCACAGAGTGTCTTGTACATTGAGCAACTGAAAATGATGAGGAACGARTCCATGAATGTTTTGTGTTCTTCCAGTCATCACTTGGGGAGGTAGAACTGATGGAGTATCCCCACAAGCACRACAAATAATAGCATTGAGAGTCTGCAATAGCCCCTGCATGCACACAGTCTCAATGGGTTACAAAATACACACTGGAATCACTAGATAAGGGTGACCTTCAGTTATCAGCAAGCCAGAGACAAGACAGTTCCTGGTGGAAACAGCAAGGCAAACAAGCAACAAAGAGTAATGTTTGCAAAACTCTCTACTACATAAGCAGAAAGTTCTCTCACAACCCAGTTAAACAGCTGYATTAACTCAGGGATCTGCAGATAATAAATACTATTTAGTTAGTTTACAGAAAAAAAGATTTGCTCAGGAAAAAGAAAAATCAAAACTGACTGGGGGAGAGTGGTAAAGAGCTTAAACTTCAATGCATGTGCACAAGATACTTCTGACAGAACAATGTTTAGATGCATTTCCTCACTTCAAGTTTGTCCAGAACCCAGAGATGAATGCCAGGAAACCTTGGCCATCAGAGCACAGCAGCTCAATATAAGTATCAGCAGGTTATTACATGGGTACTACTGGGTAGTTTGTTCATTGTTGTTCATGTATTTACTGATAAAGGCTATTATTTTAATAAAATTAAGAGAACATCTTGGATCTCTTCCATGGCAGCACTGCCAAGATAAGTGGCAGAGRTGGAATTAAAAAGCCATTTTTTACTTCATGAACTTTTGGCTTGGAGAAACATTAATAATGCATATCTTTACATACAAAACATAGCACGAGAATCAGCTTTTTGGTTACTAAGGCAAACTCTGCTCTAGTAAAGAGAGCCCTGTAGAAAGGAGTGAGCAGAACTGAGGCTATCAAGATGCACTTGCACCCTCTAGTATTTTTGCAGTTGGTGCAGTGTTGCATGTAACAAGAAGTGAACTTCACCTTGTAGCAACATTACAATGACAGTAAGCCAAGATAACATTGCCTGCTTTCTCAGTGTTCTGTGAACTCAACAGCAAAACTCATACAGATTTCAGTGGTGCAGATCAGAACCTAAATTAATGGGCCTTATTTAATTATCCACTGTAACAACAAAAGTTATTAACCATGGGCGATTAGCAGTTATTTTGTTAAGGAAAAGGTCTGAGGTGAGGACAACACTAAATCTTATTTCTGAACTTATAACTTCAACTGTTCAATTATTGTCCACAATTKATAACAGAAGTCAGGTGTGAGAGTAAAGATACCAAAATACACACCTGCAAATCTCTATTTCTATACAAAGATCTCATAAGCAGCACTCCACACGACTATCCTGCATAAAAGGTATCCTCAACATTCTCTCTGGAGCAGTGACTTAAGATCAGATCCTATACCTGTCCACGTACCAAAATAAATGTTTTTGAACACACAAGGCATGTGTACCGTCAAGTATAACTGCAAGGAACCTCTTTTAACAATAAAAGAACTGTAAAAATTTAGCAGTTACATGTGAGAAACGTCTGTTCAGTCAGAACCAAAAAGCCAACACATTCTATTTATTTATTTATTTATTTATTTATTTATTTGGCAAGAGCAAATCCTTGCTTGCTTCTGCCTTCCTGCAAAATGAAGAGATTTCTATAGAAAGGCAGAAAAGCACGCCAGTAACAGAGCCTCTGGGCAAGGGAACAGCATCAGTAGAATCACTAAGTATCCTCCCCAAGGTGGGTGTGAGAGGTGTGAGCCAGATGGCAGCCACAGGAAGAGCAGGCTCTGCCACGYCAGCTGAGGTAACAGATAAAACCTGACAGCAGCGTCCTCTTAGGTGGCTGAAACAGAATGCACAGAACCTGTCAGCCATCTATTTAGCCCAGATCAATATCTGAATAGCAATTCAAGGGTAACAAATGGCTAAAAAGCCATTGCATACTCTTCAGTAATTYCCACTAAACGGTTCAGCAGCGGACAGAGCACGTCTCCAATTCAGGGCTATGAGCCCACRCAGCATTGCTATGGAAAAGTGACCCCTGCAAATGGAGCTGGCTGGACAGGCCAGCCAAAGCCTCCTTTTCCTCTCATCACGCTTTTTGGCACATCTCCTCAATACTTTTTRTGCATCCTTAAAGTGTATTTTAATTCTTTTGTCTACTTTTAAGGTTGCATATCTTTACCCTGCATTGCTAGAACTCAATTTCCCCGAGCAACAKCCATCTCATCATTCCAGACAGTTCCTAATGGAAGGATTATTGCAGTCAGTGCAGCTCACATGAAGGCGTAAAGCCCCCTGATTTCAACTTTTCAGAAAGTTGTATCTTCAGAAAGAGTATCAGACCTTCTGCAGAGCTCCAAATTAGCAAAGACACAAACCAAAGTACCTGGATTATCATACTACTTTTCAAGCAAATCCATTTCTGGAAGTACAATGACAGGGTTCCCTCACTGCTTAACTTCTGCACATAAAAACATATTGTTGCAATGGCAACTGAAGAGACAGGAAGAAAGCAAAATCTTAAGACTAATTCAGCAAAACCTGTCATCATAGACATAAATTCATCCTTACTCAGCAAAGTTTTAAAGCCTATGATTAATTTGGAACATATGTTTAAATTCTTATTAACTTCAGCAAGACTGTGAAATGGAAGAGATGGAAGCACTTAAATGCTCTGCAGAATTGGGCCCTATGGAAGAACAAAACTGCAAACTCTCCAGAATTTTATTCTTAAGGCATTAAAATGCACACATTCCACAGAAGCAAAGGTTATCCATCAACAGCAAAAATCACATGAGAGATCAAGACCCTGTCAGCTCAAATATTCACTGGAAGAATATATTCCAGCTTTATATGTAAGCCATGTTCTCCAACAGGCAAGAGAGACCTGCGCAAGGCCACAGATGTGTAGCTCATTGGCATGAAGAAAAAAAAAAGAATTAAAAAAAGTAAAAAGGAAAAGAAATGCAGAATGTTTCAGCCACCACACCATTTCAGATGCACACTKTTCATTAAGAAAAGAAGTGCTTTTGAATTACACTAATATGGTGATAAAATGCTGGCTTTACAGAACTATTCTCATACATCTTTAACACTTTCTCCCATTCAAGAGGATCACACTTRCAGTTTTCAAGGGCCTAAAAGCCAGCTCTGACATAAAAGGTTTTCATTTTCATTGAAAGTACTTATGAGTCCTACCAGGCCAGGACCTGGCCCACCAACACCTGTGCTCACATCASTTGTCACCTTTTCTGTTAATATTTGTCCTTTTGAACTGTATTAATTATTGGAARAAGGATAACAAAACACAGAACAATGAAAGAACAATCAATTGGACACTATTAAAAACCCACCTGTAATCAGCTCCTTTAACTCCAGTAGCTAATGGCTTGCTTTATGGTGCAGACTCTGTCTAATGGGATGTTTTGYTATTTGTTTGGGGGAGTTCTCTGTGTGTTTTGGTATTTGGGATTTTTTGTGTTTGACTTCTTTCTTTGTTTGCTTTGTGTCAAGAACAATAGCCAAGACTGATAGCTAAAGAAAAAGAGAACTGAAGTCATACACTCATCAGAGTGCAACAAGATGGGCAGGGTTACAGGAAAATCAAAAGCAGAATAATAAAACTACTAAAATCTGCATATGTGTATGTGGCACATGTTYTCTGTCACTTTCATTGAGCTGTGTAACTTCCAGGTGTGCTAAAACCATGGACAGCAAAAATAACTTKCAAAGAAAAAGACTATCATTTTGATCTATACCGCTTTTGAATCACTAAATAAAAATAAACTCAGAGGGAAAAGGAGGGTTAGCATGCCTCAAAAGCTACAGTGTCTATGTCTGGACTTCTTGCCAAGAGAAAAAAAAAAACAAAAACACCCAGCCAAGCCTAACAACAAAACCCCCTCAAACCCAAAAATGCACTAAGAGGTAACTTTCAAACACAAAAAACAAACGAAGGACCTATTAAACAAGAAGCCTGTTGGGTTTTCCCTTTTATTCTTAAACTAAGGCATCACAAATGGTGCTGATGTTGATAGAGATCTTTTCAAAGCAACTAGTGGTATATGTCAGCTTAAGATGTGATGGTAATTACTATGCTTCTAAAGAGACAAAAGCACTGTGTGCCAAGCTTGCCTGCCAGTATTTCTTCAAAGCTACTTGTTAGTCATTTCRACAATAACAGCTTATATCTACTTGGTCATGATGTGCTATCCACAAAGCTCTTCATTTATTTATTTATTTCAGAGAGTTGTTAATGCARGCAAACTTGACAGTCTCTGCAATATCTGCCCACAAAAGGGGAGTATCACATACATTCCAGGAGCTTCTTGGCCATTTTTTCCAATGGTGCAAATCTAAATTAGCTGTGTGCCTCACCTGCACCAGTTAAACCAGAACAAACATTCTACATGTGTTCCCCATGACAAAACTCGAATAAATGATGTCGTGCTCCTGTCGTTCCAGCAAGCTGGTTAATTGCATTTGTTTCATGTATCTCCAAACGGACTGGTACTTTAATTACATTCTGTAACACCAAGCTCCTCTTATTCACTCTGTCACTTCARCTGAGCACTTTAATTGTATTCCTTCTAGCTACATACAATTTTAAACACTTACTAATAATTACATTTCTACAACCTGATGTTTGCAGTTTGTACACAAAGATACCTCCAATATCAGTGGTCTTAAAGTTAAGGATCTTTTGTTACAGCAAGAAAAATAGAGCAAAACATAAAACAAAATCCCTTCCAAACTATGACTGCACTGACAGCCATGAATGTTCTATTAAATCYTTTAGTTAAAACTTCTCCTGTTTAGTTTAGCATGTGCATACATTATGTAGAAATTTTCTTATCGACTGACCAAACCTAAGATTAAACCGCTGAGCATATTATGCACCCGCGGTAAAACAGCACTTGGATCTGTCCCTCTTCTATTTTGCCTCCTTTCTTGCTAGGGGGTGGTGGAGAAACACCCAAAGCAGCCAACGACTGCTAACAATAAACCCCGAGCCCTTGCCTCAGGATTGATACAGCAAATGCTGTGAACAGCTTCTTGGAACAAAGTCTGCTCTGACACACAGGCAAAAACATCCAGGGTCCCAAGCCACTGCATTCACCTCAAGCCTCAAGAGCTGTTTAGCGCTGCAAATTCCCAAAGCTAGCCGGGCTGCCGAGCATTAGGGGCCAGCACCCCCTCTGTAGAGCTGGATGCTCGCTCCTARAGTGCTCGAGCAGCTCTAGTGCATCCACCGCCTGTGCAGCAGCACAGCGCCCACCCCTACTCTGAAAGGCATTTACCCTCGCACTGAAGTTCTCACCCTGCCAAACCGTACTTCCCCAAGACGATAATTTACAGCTCCCCATCCAGTACTTAAACTCGAAACCACAAGAAACGTTGCAGAGCACACCCAAGGGGAGGGAGTGAGGCAGCGTTCATAAGGAAACCCACCCTTTTCCCCAGAGGTCGCTAAGCTTCGCGCAAACCCTCCCTCCGGGCAGCCCGCAATGAGGACGGAGCTGACGAGGACACGCAGCCCCACCTGCCCGGCTCGGCGGGGATGGGCGGAGGCGGAACGGGGTGGTCGGGGCCGCGCTGCCGCCGCCCCGCGCTCCCAGCCCGCCTCCCCTCCCTTCCTGCCGCTCGCCAGCGCCGAACGAGGCGTTGAGGCGCTCTGGAAATGCGCCAGTCCGCCTCACCTGGAGCCCAGGCAGGGCTAACCTATTTATTTCATCAGCTGGCTCTACCCGTGGAAAGTTTAACAATAGAAGGCGGCAAAGTAATACCAGCTACAACAGCGCTYTGCTTTTCCTTTCCCCTTCCCGCTCCCCACCCCCAAATAAAAGATTTATCACGGYAGTTTTTTACTCTTTGCTCGCCGCCTTAAGCTGACATTATTCCATTCATAAGCTGCTTTTCCATTAAGTTAGGAGACGGGAAGGGCTGCTTATTGGAAACATATATCCTCCCTCTTCCGATCCCTCCCTCCCAAAATACCATTTTTATACTAGCAACAAACTTAGGGCTCTGTAACGTTAAAGCTTATAATACCATCCATGTGCCGTCCCAAATCAAATTCAGATGAAGGGGATTTCTGCACAGAAATGACATCTCTAAAATAAGCGAACTTACCATAGACTTGAAAAAATGCAAATCCGAAGAGCAGGAGTGGCGTCAGCAGACCCATTTTGACATATTAAAAACAATCCCGATCACTTGCGAGACCAATTCCACAGAGATTAAAAAAAAAAAAAAAAAAAAAAAAAAAAAAGAAAAAAGGCAGAAAAAAGGAGAAAAGTATCCAAAGCCAGTAAGAGGTAGGTCCAAAAGTTTTCAGTTTCCTAGCAGCTACTTAAAGTGGAAAGGGAAATCTTCAATTCAAAAGCTGGAGATGCAGAGGTCTTGAATGTGACACTTTTAGATCCATACAGATTAGAGAAGCAGCGAGTGAGCTCCGAAGGCTTCTGCTTTGCACACACGCTCCTTCCTAAATTCCCACCAATCCAGCCCAAGCAGGGGAATTATTCAAGTGTGTCTAAGACTCTTTAGGATCCATGGCAATCCAAAAGCAAGCTCTTTCTTCGGAAGACAAGGAGAGACTCAGAGAAAGGACCTGATTCCTAGAAAGTGCTCCACAAACTTCCCGGCACTTTGCAGGAAAACCATTGGTTTGGTTCGGCTATTTTGCCTTCCTCTCGCCCTCCCCCTACCCCTTTCTCTCTCCCTTTCTCTCCCCAAATCAGTTCAAGCTGCAGAGTTTCTCACTTAACTTCCATAATAGGAACGCCCAGGCAATGTGCTACACGGGAGGGGAACGGCTTGCTTTCTCAGCATCCCCTCAAAAGAAAAAAAAAATTAATGAAAAAAAAAAATTAGATAGAAAGCCGTGTCCGCTACACCTCCCTCCTCACTGGCAGCGGAGCGGGAACTGTTGGAGGGCAGGACCCCGGCGCGGYGCCGCGGCTGCTGCCGAGCGGCGGCGGGCGCTGCGCGGAGTTCGGGGCTCTCCCGCCGCCGCGGCTCTCCCGGGCGGCCCCGGAGTCCGCCGCTCCTCTCCTCGCTGCGCTCCTCTCTCCCCTCCTCTCCCGCCGCCTCCGCCTCCCGCCGCCGCGGACACACCGGCTGGCAGGGAGAGGGAGGAGAATGAGCGCGGCTGCCGAGGCTGCCTGGGGAAGGGAGGCTGCGGGGTGTGGACTAAACCACTGCGCTCCACACCCACGCGTCCCTCTCTCTCTCTCTCTCTCTCTCTTTCTCTCTCTCTCTCGCTCTCTCCTCGCGGGGTAGGGATGGGGACTGCGATGCCAGCAGGCAGCCGCAGGGCTGGGAATCAGGATCGCTGCCTCCCCTCTACAGTTGGGTGTAGGTAGGATTTACATGATTGCTCTTCACCGCTTCCTCTTTAATGGGCAGCTAATTTTTCGGTAAGTGATTTCATGGAACTGTTCTCTAATTATTCATTTTCCCTCTCGCGCGCGCACGCAAGGCGCTCGGGAGCGAGACCCTCGAAAGGATATTCCCCAGGGATTTCTCTGCTGGCCCGCTCTGTGGAAAAGGAAGGGAATGTGGCAAATAAAATAAAAACACAAAACAAAAGATCGCACATGTACCACAGAGCCGGCGGGCTCCGCCGAAACCCTGGAGCTTCCAGCCTCYCTTGGGCCCCTTGGATGCAGCGCAGCTCCCGCCAGCGGGAAAGTTTCGAGGTCCCCGGAGGCGGCAGTGACGGAGACGGGAGAACGAGCCGGGAGAACAGCCCCTCTCCCACAGACGCTCGGAACAAACCCCGAAGCACCACAGCAGAAAGGGAGGGACACGAGGGAAGGAGCCACGCGGGGGAAAGGGGCATGTGAGCGGCTCCCGGTGCCGGAGCGGGTCAGACCCCGAGAGGGGGCACAGCTATCCCGTGAGGGGGCTGGGACAGAGACAGAATACCCAGTGAGGGGAAGCACTGACACCCCGCGATGGGAGCTGAGGCACCCCGTGATGGGGACACACACCCTGCCAGGGGTCACAGCCAGCCCGTGGCGGGGTCACAGACGCCCCTAAGGGGTCACACACACCCACGGAGAGAGCACAGCCGCCCCGCTGAGGAGGCGCAGACACCCCGGAGGGGCACAGACATCCAATGAGGGGTCACAGACACCCCGTTAGAGGGACACAGAGACACCCAGTGAAGGGTCACAGMCAGCCTGTTAAAGGGACGCAGGCACCCCGTTAAGGAGGAACAGWCACCGTGTTACGGGGTCGCACACACGCCGGGGGTCACAGACACCCGTTCAGTGGTCGCACAAACCCCGCTGAGGGGTCACACGCACGCCTGGGGGGCACACACACCCCGTTCGGGGCTCACGCCACTCCCAGSCCGTCCCCGTTGTCCCGCCCGTCGCGGGCCGGCGGCAGCGCCTGACGGTGAAGCCCGAGCGCCCCCTACTGTCGGGCTGCGGGCAGCGGCCGCCCCCCGCGCTGCCTTTTGTCGCCGCGGCTTTGGGGTTTAGCTCGCCTTGCTTTCTTCCTTATTTTATTTCTTTTTTTCACCTTTATTTTGCATATACTAAAGATTTATTCATTTAATAACTTCTTCCTAAAAAATCCGAACCGTATCTCTGCATGATGTACACTGCTCACATATACTCTCATATAAATGGTCTGCAAGTTAATTCTTCCTTAATTCTTGTGTGCAGTCARTGACAGCTATTTTACCCTTGCCAAACGTTATAGTGTCAGGGTTTTTTAAGTGTCTGAGATGATTACAGCTGTTTCATACAAAGCCAGATAACAACTGCAAAGTCTTTTGATGCAAATCAGGAATGGTGTCCCTCCATACTCAGATTAAGCCCTGCAGATAAATACCATAGCATCACAGAATTGTTTGGGTTGGAAGGGACTTTTAAAGGTCATGTAGTTCTGAACTCCCTGCCATGGGCAGGGGACACCTTCCACTAGACCAGRTTGCTTGGAGCTCGTCCAACCTGGCTTTGAACACTTTCAGGGATGCGGCAGCCACAGCTTCTCTGGACAACCTGTGCCAGGGCCTCACCACCCTCACTGTAAAGAATTTTTTCCTAATGTCTAATATAGAACTGCTGTTTGAAGCCCTTCCCCCTTGTCCTGTCACTCCATCCTCTTGTCAAAAGTCCCTCTCCATCTTTCTTGTGGGCTCCCTTCAGGTACTGGAAGGCCMCARTTAGGTCACCCCAAAGCCTTCTCTGTTCCAGGCTGAACAATCCCAGTTCTCCCAGCCTTTCCTCCCAGCAGAGCTGCTCCATGCCTTTGATCCCCTTGGTGCCTCCTCTGGCCTGGCTCCAACAGGTCCCTGTCCTTCCTGTGCTGGGAGCCCAGAGCTGGATGCAGCCCTGCAGGTGGGGTCTGAGCAGAGCAGGGCAGAGGGGCACAATCCCCTCCCTGCCCTGCTGGTCGTATCTTACTACACCTGAAGATTACCTAATGAAGAAAGCTAAAAGTAAGGCTAATTAGGCTAAAGTGATCAAAAAGTTGTTCTTTGTCACTGTGCTTGTGAATTGGCAATACGAGAGGATCGTAACTACCCAATGCCAGTCTGTATAACTTACATGAAATATTAAAGAATATTTCGCTTTGTAATGGTCATTTCAAATACAATGGTGTTAGTGAAAATGCTGACTTGTTTAAAGCAAAGTTTTAAATTGTAAATGGCTTAACAGTGTACAGTTCTTTTCCTGCTTATCAAATAAATTTAAGATAAATCTAATAATAGCTGATGTAGGCCAGAACACTTTGCAGTTAAATACAGTCTTCAAAACCCTTAGGTACAGAGSTACCCATAGTAGAGTATAATGACTCATACAAAAGTTCCCAGTGAAATCAGTGGATTATCTATTAYAGCTGCTATTTTATTCATTCACTTCCAGAGAACACCACTTTTCAACTATTAAACACTTAGCAAAACTTTGAAAAGTTTCAGCCAGATTTAACCAAGCCCTTTCATGCGYAGATTTTGCTCATGTGTGTATCACTGATTTTTTTCTTTGCCTTTGAGAAGGTTTTGCAGTTCCCCAAAATAATATAAAAGGTCATCCAAAGGTGTGCAGAATCAGTGCAGCAGAGGTACAAATGTGTCAYGGTTTACAAGCACAGGACAAGTCACAGATCAGAGTCACTGGCCTGTGAGCAAGGTTTGCTAGGAACAGTGTGTGCTTCCATTCGGAGATGCAGTCCAGATACTGGAATAAAAAAACATATGCTTGTCTCTCTGGTCTTTCAATAACCTCCAGTGAACACAGCCAACAGGACAGATGTTCTCTGCTTGAATAGCAAAGTCTGTGCASAGGAACCGAATGTGCCAACTATTTGTTTGGCCATGAGCAATATGCCACCTGATTAAATACTTGTGTGAACAGGATGAGGAAAAGACTTGTCAGGAGCGGTGCACATAAAGCTTCAGTTCAAAGGATGTTGTCGAGGGGGAACTTCAGAACAGGGAAATGGCACAGTAAAATTGCACTAATTCATACTCAGGTCAGTCATCAAGTCAGGCAGGACTAATTTGGTAAAGCAGCAGTGAGATCAGATTTGCCCGTGTTACAAGTAAGAGTTTCATTGCTTTCCCAGTCTGATATTTCATAGCATTGATTCCTAGACCTATACATCTGCATTAAAATATATATTTAGTGTATGAAAAATTGGGTCCATGTTTAAAGAACCAATGTTCTAAGCACAGCCCTCTCTTTTTTACCATTCACAGCATTTTTTTTTCTAAACCAACGTTACCATTTCTGGTGTTACATGTGTATATAAAATACTCTGTTTTCTGGTTTCCATAAAACCCTCTTGTTATCCTCTCAAAGATGAAAGGTTTAAGTTGAGGTGGGCCATATAGAATTTCTAGTGGATACCAGAGCTACTCACCCAGGCAGTTACTGAAAGTGAATAGATATCTTTAATGTCAAAAAATGTACATGTGATGTGATGAGTGTGTAATTTAAATGTTGACAACTAAGTTAAGTTAGGAGGCTTTTCCTTCTAGACTGTAGTAGAGCAAAAGGCAGATSCAGAGGCTAATTCAGAGCATGTAATGTTAGGCAGCATCAGTAGCACAAAAAGAGAAAGGAAAAAAAATGACACAGTGAGCACAGACCTTTTCAGAGAACAGACTTTTGTCTTCCTCTGTGCTTTTCTGTTCCAGGTCACTGGCTTCYGATGCCATCTGACTATTGAATACATGATGAGAGAATCAGACAGAATTTATAGATTTTAATCCTTATAAATGCTGAAGCATGATTGTTATTCCTGCTACAATCAATAGGGTCTTCCACAGGAAGATTGGTCATGAGAGGTAAATCRGGAACTGGGTTAAGGAAAACAAGACATGTTGGTAGAAAACAGTGTAAGTACTGTGACTAGATCTATCTCACAAAGCCCCCCAAAGAGTAGTTTTCCTGCTGTCCCTGTATTCCATAACTCTGATAACTGATTAATCTGCTTTTTTAAAACCATATTTGTGGATTAAAAAAAAAAAGTGTGAGAAGCATTTGGTTCTTTGTCTCACAGGTGTCTCTTGCAGCACAGTGTCACCTTCTGCTACAACATTAAAAATTCTTGAGTTGTGTCATCTGACTTGAGATTTCTCATCTGTAAATACCAATCAAGCAACACTAAGAACCCTATTTTGAAATAGGGTTTTGCTAGACTGAGTTAGTATGTCAGCACTATTTTTAGTTACTAGTACAGCTACAGTACTTACCACAATTATAAGAATGATCTACACCATTGGTAAGATAAATATTTGGCAAATTAAATTATTGCAAGTTTTTCATATACATCATATGCTCAATTTAGGGTTTACATCCACAGCTCATTAAATGTGCAAAAACTGGTAAAAGAAACATGGTACAGTTTCTTGATAATCATTAAAGCAGCCTCACCTAAAATAAGTGCTACTTGATTATTTTAGAGTGAGATTCAGAGCAGTTATTAAGCACAAATATTTAGCTGCAGTGTGGGAGGGTTCTGGTCAGGAAACAGGATTTACAAACAGGTGCCCAAGGGGACTGTGGAATCACTGTCCATGGAGMTATTCAGAGCTTAACTGGACATTGTCCTAGACATTGCAATTGAACCTGCTTGGAGTTGGACTAGAGGATCTCCAGGAGCCTCTTCTGACCCCATTTTTCCATGGTTCCACGATTCTGTGACTGGCAATACTGACAAAGCTTGGAGTTGGACTAGAGGATCTCCAGGAGGCTCTTCTGACCCCATTTTCCCATGATTCCACGATTCTGTGACTGGCAATATTGACAAAGCTCCAGTCACGCAAGTGTACTTTGATACCAAACACCAAAGTTTCTTAGTAGAGAATTATGTACTCAAATACTCAGTAGCACTCACTTCTATTATAAATTACAACAAACTGCACATACAAGCTATAAATAGAAGAATTGCTTGATTTTCCTCAACTTTAAGCCTGTTGCAATAATAGGATGCTTTGCTGAGAGACTCCTGTGCAGACTGAACAGTGAACATTGCAGGAACAGCAGTGCATTCCTTGCTCTCTTGTGACTGGAAACACTTTCCTTTGGAACTGCAGTATTTAGAATTAACAGCCTTTGTGCCAAGTGCAGTAAGCTGCACATCAGGCTTATGGCTGTCTCCACACTAGACTGCAGCTGGAATTCATTATTTGCAACAGGTCACACTGCATCCCTTCCAGTCCTTCCCCTGACTGCACCTAGCTGGCCCTTCCCCATGTCAGAAATTTCCTCTTAGCCACTAATATTTTCATATTCACATGTCTTGTAACATCTCCTGTTTGTAAGAGCTGAGAGTGTGCTTGTCTGCTACATCAGGAACTTCTATCCCCTCTCTTATATCCAGAACTCTCTGTAAGTTATGCATTTCTTTGTCTAATGAAGTAAAAGTCAATTACTTAATAAGATGAAGGCAACAATTRTGGAATAAAGAGCTAATATATGTAAATAAGGACATCAAAGACATATTCTATCAACTAGAAATAAAACAAGACTCCAAGAGTAATTTATTTTATTCTTTTGAAAGTGTGTCCTCTATCTGGATATTAATTTTAATTTAAAAATAACAAAAAAATTACTCTGCCCTAATTGATATGAAAACCAAAACCATTCCTTAAATTAAGGTAAACTTAATTTCCTAAGACAGTTTGGCTTTCCAGGGGCCATAATGTGGTCATTGTGTCATTCCCAAAAAGAATGAGTGTTTAAAATTAATAACTGGAAGGTGACAAAAYCTTACCCTGTCTACAGGAGAGATGCAAAAGTGAAATTCTCAGTAGAAAAATGTGTTTTTATAGTGYGATCAGATAGATTCACATGAAATCAAGTGTAGCTACTGCACCCTGACTTCCAAGGATCAGAAAATACTTCAACACATTTCTAACTGTACACAATGATACACAAATAAATCTTAAGCTGAATCCATATTCCTACATAATTATATTAGAAATAGCATGTAATGCTCTCTTATTAAGTGACATATGTCACACTTTCCATAACAAGTGCTTATTGACAGCCAGCTATATTAGCCAACAATATTTACACTTTAATTACAGCTTTTAAAATGCAAATATGTAACTATAATATGTACATAAGTTAACAGTTGGGCTTGATATCTTAGAGGTCTTTTCCAACCTTAAAAATTCCGTGATTTCATGATATGATATGTTAACAGGGCCAAAATTCATAAAAGTAGATCTTTGTGCAAATGTCCATTATTGTAGATACCTATTTGCAGATGGGCAAATATTCTTATAATAAACAGTGTTTAATTTAATAATGTAGGAAACAATATTTATTATTTCATTAACAAGTCAATTTACTTGGAAATTCTMATAGACACATCCAGTATTGTTGTTCAGTCTTTAATGGCTTTTGAATTTAGCTGGATTTCRTGGTGAGTGTTCTGTAGAAGACACACTTAGTTGTGTTCTCTTTGTTACCTCTGGCCTCCAAAGTGCCATCAGCACAGGTTACAATTAACATAATTTCTGCTTTTTACAGTCCTCAACTGTAATCATACATTAATCAAAGCAAGGACCAGTTGTGGTACCAGAGATCTTCTGATTTATGAGGATGTCAGCTCCCCAGAATCTGGCCCATCACTGTGGTGGCACCCCTGACAGCATTGGAGGGTGGATTTGTACAAATACCAGTGGATTTGTAATGTCCCCAGCAGGCTATGATTCTTTTTTTGCAATATGGTGCTGTCAACACTGTTCTCATCAGTTATACATATCAGTGGATTATTAACTGTATTTGTTGGACTTCTATATTAGTTTTGTCCCACAACAGCCTTGCCTCACTTCAGCAATAGAATTACATTTTACATTGTCTCAAGAAATGCTTTTAAATTAGAGTTGATGTTTCACTCATATGATTTTTCACTGCTGATGTAATATAGTTTTCTATCTAAATTTTTATATGAGTATATGACTTATTTTTTAGAAGTGTGATCCTATTAAAGACAGCTGAAACATAGAGTTCCCACAGTAGAATTTGGGCTAATACCTCTCCCATGTATGGCAGACAATAAGAGTGGTCAAGACTCATATAAATTTCAAAAGTAAATGGAAAAAAAACCCATAAAGCAAGAAAAAACTTGAAGACTTCTCCTTAAAATATATACATTTCATCAAAATGTCAAATACAGACAAATGTAAACACYGAGTATCTTGTGGAGTCACTAGAGGAGCTATCATATTTTGTCTATTTTGCAGCGAAAGCCATTACAGGATTTGATTGCTTAAATTGTATATAAAATCATCAAACTTTTACCAGGAAAAAATCGTGGGAATGTTTTCCTCTATGCTGCATATCCCATTATCCTGGGAGCAGCTGTGCCAGTACACAGCCCCTTTTAAAACCAATAAAACTGAACATGCAAAGGGGCCAGCTCAGAACACAGAAGCAGAAGCCAGTGATTCATTTGAAGTCTCTCTCTCAGCTGAAACACAAAATAGCAATTACCTCAAAGCTGCTTGCTTCCACAGCTAGGAAGACTCTCTCACATGTAAAGCACACTACCCACACRACAAAAAATAGTGTTTTTTGCTTTTTTTCCTATTCATTGTACAGCTTGCAATGCTGGGCTGATGCTGGAATTTAGCACGTTTCAATCTCAGGCACCAGTTCAAACCTTGCCCCTGATGATGGTGACCAAAAGGTATTACCTGATCCCCCACTTAAATTATTTTACAGTCARCTCCTTGTAGACAAGAGAAACACTTTGTAAGCTTATCTTGCCCAGACAATCAGCAATAGCTCAGCCTTCTAGGACAACCTGGGGAAGAATAGGGCATTTTGCACTGCTGTGGCCCAGAGGGTTCTTATCTCRAGAATGAAGGAAGAATTGGGTTTCAACAGCAGCTACCACAATGAGATCCTGTTACCAGCACTGTGTATCTATGCACTTCTGTAATATAAATAGTAATTAAATCCCACTGCCCCAYTTCCTGCTGAAAARTTTTCTAAMAGAAATGTGTCTACGATTCTGGCAGAAAGTTAGGAAAATATTTACTTTTGATCATTTCCCAAGGGGAAAACAACAACAACAACAGCCAAACAAACAAAAACCCAAAAAAACCCCCAAACCCAAAAAAAACCCACCCCAAACCCAAAAAACCCATGATTTTTAATCTGTAAGTGGCATATCTATTAAAATGTCAGATTTAAAGTATTTGAGCCAATAAGGGAAGCCACAAGATTATTTTTAAGTGAAAAAGGGTAAATACCACTACACATGAAATTCAGAATTTTGTAATAATGCTTGTYGATATGTAAGTGGCATCAAATAATGAAGAAATATGCAGGATTTATTGTTYTGTTCTTTAAAAAGAAACAACAGTCTAACCTGAAGAATAGAAGGAAGGGGATATTCTCATCTAAATTTGCCCAGAATTTACTTCAAAAACTTCCATAAGTGCTTAGAGAATTGAATTCTCATATAACAAAAAACACTGTAAGTCTTTTCCAGTATCCTTTGGAAGAAGTAGCACAGYTGATCTCAAATAATTTAAATAATGCAGCAGACCACCTGGGAAATTCTTCCTTTGGGAACTGTAGAGAACCTTTCAAGTGACCTCTGTTTCAAAGAAAATTGCCTGAAAATCCAATGTTCTTTTACTGTTGGCCACCTACTTTAGTGTTTCTGTGGGCACAGGACAGAGCTGGTTATGTAATCACAAGTAGTACTGGCATAGAAATCTGAGTACCACTTTTTTCTTTTTTTCCTCCCATAAATCCATTTTTATCTTTCATCAGAAACTGTAGTGATAGGACAAGGGGGAATGGCTTCCAGCAGAAAGAGGGCAGGTTTAGGTCAGATATTAGGAAAGGAATTCRTCACTATGAGAGAGGTGAGGCACTGGAACAGGTTTCCCAGAGAAGCTGTAGATGTYCCATYCCTGTTCAAGGATGGATGGAGAGCCCYCTGGTCTARTGGAAGGTGTCCCTTCCACTATGGGACCCAAATCCAAACCATTCTGTGATTCTGTGAWWCTACTTAATTTTCTTAACACATGGCCTGGAAGTTGGTCAGTGATTCCACGGATGATCTAGTGGAAGTATGAGCCTATTACTTTACAAATGAACATAAATCCACATTGCACAAATGAAATGTACAGCACCTTCTGAGTCAAGAAGGAGCTTGACTCTTGGCCATCAATAATTTGCAGTTATTTTTTAACTACTATTCTTTAACTACTTCACATGAAAATACAAAGGATTATATTTTGCAAATTTTGTGGAGGCCAGAAGGTATCAGTGATCAGCATATTTGCAGAAAAGTTTACAGTTGCTAAAGTCATGTCTTGGATGAGGAATATGTAGAAAACTGATATAAGCCTTCCATAACACTAACACAATGAAAATAAGGGACCTGGTCTCTGATACACGCTGAGATGTCTCTTTCACCAGAAATAAGATTATAGRTGCAAGAGTAAGAAGGCTACAGCATCTGAAGCACTAAATCCTGGATTTGTAGGCAGTGAC
Organism: Alauda arvensis; assembly: GCA_902810485.1. Taxonomy (NCBI): domain Eukaryota; kingdom Metazoa; phylum Chordata; class Aves; order Passeriformes; family Alaudidae; genus Alauda; species Alauda arvensis. Next base: position 308,625 of record CADDXX010000402.1, on the reverse strand, counting down.
TTAATCCAGAGACTGCCAAGTGAAATCACAGTGGTAGGCCCAAAAATTGAGGAAAATAACTCCTTAAAAGAGTGTCAAAATGAGCAAAAAAAAAATTAAATGAGTGCTGAGTGGCAGCAAGTAAATGTGARGAACCCCTGGCATCCTATATGGATGTCTTGAAACATCTTAAAATGCATTGGAAATTTTGGATTTGAATTCTTTAGGTCCCTAGAAATAAAAGCAGTAATAATTAATAACCACCTTTAATAATCTAGGCCAAATAGTAGATGATARATGGTTCTTTTATGTAGGAAAAGTGTCCCTTATTACATTTTCCAAAGTCTTGCTTACCATTAACKCTTTGGATCTACATCATATTTAAGATGCTTTAATCAAACTGCTTAATATTCTAGACTGACRGGCTCATTAAGCTGAACAGTAGGATTGCTGTCATATGCACTTCAGGCACTGACAGTAGGAAATKTTCTATTTTTAATTCCAAATGTTTCAAGGGAAATTTTTATCWTGAGAACTGTAACTGTACTTCTTTTATTTGAGAGGCATTGCTGTGTGTTCAAYATCTCAGCTTCATTTTGGTGGTCTCTTACATTCTGAACTATTTAAGCMAAGAGTAGTGACACCAATAGTTTTGGTATAGTAGTTAGCCTTTTTTCTTTAATCCATTCATAGTCTCTAATAATTTCTGCCTGTCAATATTAAAGAATCATCTACTGCAGGTATAAGTGCTTGGATTGATACTACTGCATACTAAGTCCCATTTGGCCTATAGAATTTTAATGCATTAAAAATACCTACCAAATTTTATTCAATCTTAAGAGCAAACCAATTTTGCAGAAAAAATGTTTCTCTGGGGCCAAGTTTATCAAAATCATCRAGAGGTGCTTCCCAGTGCTGTAAGGAATTGTGAGGAAGCCTCATTAGTGCTGTGAGTCAGTGTGAGTTCAGTTTCTAGCTGTTAAGTTTCTTTTGAAGGCTCTTAACGAGTACCTATCTAAATATCTTCTTCTGTCTATGAATAGAAAACTCCTTAATCAAGATCATCCTTGATCTGGAGATCTAGAAAAATAAATCAAAGACTTTTTAAAGGGAGTTTGGAGTGCTAAGTGCTCTTCTTTCAGATCAAATAAAAAGTGCAAGTGCAAATCTTTTGAGGAGTAAGATACCTGGTATTAAATAGGAATTAACAYAGGATTCCTCAAGCAGCATGGCTAKGCTGGGTCAGGAGCTGTGTTTTGTGATTACTGATGAAGAAAGCAAAGAAAAAGGCCAGGAGACAGGGAATAAAAATGTCCTGGATAAAAACTGACATGAGCAGGAGCAGAAAGGCAATTCCAGGAGAAAAGTAGGAACACAAAGGTAAGTTAGCAGACACCTGAGGAAAGAAATGACTCCTAATGCTACTGCTGTTACTTCCACAGAAAAGGAATCTCATCTAGTCTTTGAAGTAGTCAGGAAGGACTGAACCTGCTTCAGTGTCACCCCCTAAAGGAAAAAGCCACAAAATACATGGAGAATTTCAACTGTTGGCCACATATTGTTCTTYCAGATTTTCAATAAGGCAAGAAAGGAATACAGATTTTAGCAAGGATTTTATCATAATATTAGATCTCTACTCTAAATTACAACAGCAGCTGATAAAACCATTCTGGTTTTTCTGCTGTCTTCTCAGGAAGCATCATTATAAAGTCTGTTCAAAGAGTCTATTTGTAGATGWGTACCTTCCCCATTTTTTCCCTAATTACATAGAAGCCAAAATTGTCATATGAATAGTAGCTAAATCTCACTGCCACATTAAATCTGAGTGCCATGACAACATGTTCTTGTTCCTAGAACTAAGCTGGTTTTTTCTGTCTCTTCCTCCCTTTCTTTGCTAAGACCCAGTGAGAGGAAGATTTCAGCTGGGTGACTCTACTGCTTTGGAGGTTTGACCATATGATTTGCTGAGACTACTAAGGAACTTGAACATAAAATATCCTACTGTTTTTCTATTCTTGTCAAAACTTGTTTCATTTAATATTGCATCTTAAGAGGGTAGTGGTGCCATTTTTATTCATGCAAGCATCCACAATTTTGTGTTTGTACTCCTGTGCATGATTTGGGGATGTTGCTGCCATTTCTCCTATGGTCAGGTTTCTGAACTGAGACTCAGCCACACCTGACTYATTTAGGTTCATTTAACTTTTTTTTTTCAATAAAAACAGTCTAAAATTCGTATTTGGTGACTTGGATTTGTTTTTATAAKACACAGAGGCTGTAAAATAAAAAAAAATTCTCTTTTAAAAATCCATTGGCAGTCTCAATAATATTGTTCTTTCTACTTATTTTGGCTCTTTTTCCTCAGTGTAAGGTTGCATACTGGAGGCATTTCCTCTTAAAGTTAAAAAGTGAGGTCACTGAAACCACTGTGATAAGATATTCTTTCTATCTGAAATTAGATACGTCTGTCTTATCTCTGTGTTTGATTAATTCCACTGCAATARAGTCATCTCTTGTGTTCATATCAGCCCCTTTCAGCTTCCATTTAACTCCTTCCTTTTTAGTTTACAGAAAAGATGCATTTTAAAAGAATAATCAAAGCAAARCAAGATTTTAATGGAGACATCTGCACATTAAAAGAAAAATTTCCAGTTTTACTCTTGAAGAGGAACAGCTACATGGTAGATCAGTTTTAATTTTCCTTCCTGATCTGTTCAAGGTGAAAACTGCTAACTAAAAAAATGTCTATGTAATTTGATAATCACAGAATCATAAAATGATCTGGGTTGAAAGGGACTTGAAAGATCATCTAATTCCA
>CADDXX010000402.1:287008-305358 GCA_902810485.1 Alauda arvensis | reverse complement strand
CTTCCTGTGCTGGGAGCCCAGAGCTGGATGCAGCCCTGCAGGTGGGGTCTGAGCAGAGCAGGGCAGAGGGGCACAATCCCCTCCCTGCCCTGCTGCCCACGGGGTTTGGATGCAGCCCAGCACACGGGGGTTTCTGGGCTGCCAGAGCACATGGGGCATGTCCAGCCTCTCACCCACCAGCACCCCCAAGTCCTTCAACCAGGGCTGCTCTGGATCTGTTCATCCCCAGCCTGCATTGGTACCAAGGGCTGCTCTAACCCAGGTGCAGCAGCTTGCATTTGGCCCTGTTAGATCCTAAAAGAAATCAGGCACGTACTTTTAACAGATACGAAGTCTAGCACCACCAGATATGATTAATCTKGTTTTCAACAAGAAGCAACTACCTCAAGATAACTAAGCACAATAATTCTTGTCTAGGTATAAAGCAAAACACTATATTAATAAAAATGCTATACAACATGAAACTTTTACCAGACTGCAGATAGCAACCCTCAAATCCATCTCCAAACTTCTTTTACTCCTGTTYCATGTTAAAAGGAAGATACATCATTGTTAAGAGCKGTACTATATCTCACAGGAAGCTGTGGGGAAGTCCAAACATTGACTGTAATATGAAACTAAACACAGTCAYCATGGAATCATAGAATTACAGAAAATCCTGAGTTGGAGATGCACATCAATGTGAAACTCCTGGCCTCACAGAGGACATGTACCCAAAAGCATTGCTCCGTCATTTCTTGAGCTCTGTCAGGTGCTGTGACCACTGCCCTGGGAAGCCTGTTCCAGTGCCCAGCCACCCTCTGGATGAAAAACCTTTTCCTGATGTCCAGCCTAAACCTCCCTTGTCACAGCTTCAAGCTGTTCCCTCATGTCCTGTGACTGGGCACCAGAGAGAAGGCTGATGAAGAAGTTCTAGACTGCAATGAGGTCTCCCCTAAGTCATGAGGCAATGATAAAGGTTTAAACACAAAGCATTTTCCTTTTTGCACCATTACTCTTACTGAATGTAAATTACTCCAAGTAAAAAAAAAATTAAAATCTGCTGAAGAACTCCTAGCCTAGTCTAAACATGTGAGACAAGTCTGCTTAGCAAGAAGGAAAAGTTGTGGGAAAATTGTGACTTGGGATTTGAGGTTTTGAATACTACCCTAAACTTCAGTGCACTTTATTSTCTCTAAAATGTAAACATGAAAAATCCAGCTAAAAATAGGCTTTCTATTTCATAAATATATTATAATCTGACTATGGGATGGACCTGAAAAAGAAAAATTTGCATAATCTGGCTTTGATTCATGGATAGAAGGTAAACTTTAATGATCCTACAGCAACCTCTGAGAGGTTCCAATGAATGAAAATGGAGTGTACTGTTAATATATCAGTCACAGACAATGAAGAGATGTAATCTCTAATATACTGTAATTTCCAGAGTGTGCATGTTAAAAATTTGAGACAAACATACAAAGGTCCCTACATTAGAAATTAGTTACACACTATTACTGGTGATGTTATCCCCTCACTCTCTTGCTTACATATACGTATTTAAACCTCACTTAAATAAAATTAACCATGGCTAAACTAAAAAGCACCTGGGTATGGTAAAATAAGAGTCATGCCTTGCAAATTGATTTTACATGACTTGATTAATTTCTTTTAAAAKTTATTTGCTCATTGCCTTCGTGGCCAGCTGAACTGGAAGGGAAAAAAGGGCATACCTTGGCTGTTTTCTGCCACATACTTAAAAACATCTTTCATTTTTTTTTGTATAGTCTTATGACCAATTTTTTTAAAAAAGCTAGCTCACTAAAAATAAAGTGTAATGAAAATACTAATCCCATTGAAAGCAACAGGAATGTTTTACCTGCATATTTTGAACTATCCCAAAGCTCCCCTCTCCATCTTTATCTGCACCAGCCTGTCTGTCAACYAGTTCATACAAAGAAATGAGCAGTGAAAATGATGTTTTCAAGAAAGTTACAGTGATATTGACTGATTTCATTAGAAGTGCACCTAATACTTTTTTTTCCTACTGCTTGTTCTTTGCTCTGTACTTTCTGAGAACCCTGCAAAAGAAGGTGTCCTGTGTGGCCTAAAAAATAAGGTTATAATGTTAAACAAACATGTAAGAACTCACAAATTTTGTTCCAAAGGATTGTTACTGTCACATAATGTAGTAAATCCTTGTCATTATCCCAGATGMTGGTCTTAAATTATTTTATTTTACATGTGTGGGATAATTAGTTTCTATTTCAGGACAGTTCTCAGAGCCTRTGGACACTCATCCTTCACTATTCCCTTAAATCAGGTTATAGGACTGTACACAAAGTCAAGTTCTTCACAGCAAATAGTTACTCTGTCACCCTAGAAGGAGTTTTCCTTTTCTATATGAAGATTGCTGTTCTAAAGATTAACATTTTTTTTAAATAATAGCCACACAACATTTCTTAAGGGCAAAACACTTCCTTAGCATGGAGAAATCACTCTGTCTACCAGGAATCAGCATGGTGCAGTCTCTGCTTGGAGTGATAAATTAAATGGATGTAGACAACAACAAACTCATTTCTTTGTTGTAAGTGAATGCTAATGGCATTTATCCTGCACTTCATGATAAATTCATTTAAAAGACCAAAATGCTGGGAGGAAAAAATCCTGCATTTTAGGAAATGGGCATAAACTGTCCTTTGCTTGCTCTGTTACAAACCACTGAGAGTAGCAGTGATACATATTTAAATTGTTCTTTAAATCCTTGTGTCTGTCTGTTATATGTCYAAAAAGGTTTCCATAAAAGGGGTTGCATTTTCAAACTGAAGAACAGTTAACAGTTCATGCTCTATGAATGACTGGTTTTACAAAAAAAACAGATTGGAGAATATGTGTATTACTGCACAGTGCAATGGTCTCATGCTCAGGGCTATTCARCTAAGAATCTCTTTGTTTCTATTTGGAATTCCTTTGTCACTTTGAGGGTGATATTACATGTTAGGAGGGAGCTGATCTGCTTCCTTACCACCACTGCAAGTGAAGGATCTCCCTCCCCTTTCCCAGGCTCTTGTCTTCCTGGAAGATGATCCTGATCACGCAGTCCCCAGGTTTGCTGATGTAGCTAAGGCATGTGTTTTTGGTCTGGATTATTTCTTTGCCAGTTTAACGTGGCTGAACACATCTGCCTATGGGAAGCAGTGAATCACTTCCTTGTTTTGCTTTGCTTGTGCRTGTGGCTTTTGCTCTCCCCAATAAACTGCCTTTATCTCAACCCAGGAGTTTTGTCACTTTTACTCTTCCAGTYCTCTCCTGGATCCTGCTGGTCATGGAGTGAGTGAGAAGCTGGGTGGGACTCAGTTGCTGGCTGGGGTTAAACCATGACAAGCTCTTAAGSTTGAAGCTTAAGTTCACATCACTTTATCCACCCTGAGCCTACCCTCTGCAGGATAATGAGCTGATTAACATCTTGTTCCTACAGAGAACAGCCTAGCWACATTTCTTTCTCCTTCCCAGTACTTAATTCCTCATCATTTGTCCCTTTCCTTCTACCTACACAGCCYTACATCCTCCCCTTGACTGAACAAATCTAAGGCACTAAAATCAGAAGGGAAAAAATAAAAAGCAAGCAATTGTTTCTTTATGGTTGGGTAATTTTCTGTGATTTTTAGTGAATGAAGCAGGCTTGTAGATAGCCAAGAAAATTAGCAGCAAAGGGAAAGGGAAGATGGATTAGGATTCCTAGCCAAAGCTGCCCTGTAGAGCTGTCACTCACAAACACCTCAAACCAGCTTCAGATTCCCCCCATCCTTATCCTGCTTTCTCCCTTCACTGGCATCAGTGCTTCTGTCTGTGCACCATAAACACTTGATAAAGCAACTTTTTTTCCCTTTTTGGTTTGTTGGGTTGGGTTTTTCAGATTTGTCTGGGGTCTTTTTCCCTTTGCTTTAACTCAGATAAGCCTTTTCTTTAAATGTAGATTTTGGGGAAGAACTTTTTCTTTTTTTYCCCCCAGAAAATGTTTTTYCCCTCTACCYTCCATGTTATTCAATAAATGCAATGAAGGTGTATTATCTCCACATTTGCTCTCAGTCAGAAACTTAAAGTGTTATTTAATTTCCTTTTTGTTGCCTTTTAAATACTCTCCCAGGTTTAGAAGTACATAACAAGTTGTATAGATTGTGTTTTAATTTTATAACTACCATTTCTCCTAATTTTTCAAGTTTGAGAGAGACAGAGAACAGGAAAAAACAAAAAAACCCACCACCATCACTACCACCAACAAAAGAAGTATTAAAGTTAAAAAAACTGGAGCATTTCTAGGATCATCCATTCTGCTGGGTTCAATATAGAAGGAAATGATGGGAGGGGGAAATAATTTAAAAAAAAACCAGGTGTCTATATTCACATGATAATCTTATATTTTATATTATAAATATGAATTCTTAAGAAAGTATATGTGCACAGAAGAAAATCAAACAGCTCTTATTACCTGTTTTGTTGTTGTTTTTGATGTTTTCAAGAACAGAGGAGTTTTGGCATTTTGAAGAAGGAATTAATTTCACCTAGCTCTGTGATCTGTTCAGTGGATAACAGTGGTTATTTGGAGGAGGAAAAAAAAAGCATTGAACAGATCCTTCACTAGTAGTGAAACACAATTTAGCAGGAATGTGGGTTTAGATCTATGACAATGCTGASCTCCAAAGTAGAGTCCTTGAGATCCTGGGAGAACAGGGAGCAGCTTTGCCAGTGTTYTTTAGTTTATCAGAATGACCTGAAATTCYTCTGCAGAGGTTCTAAGAAARCTACTCCTCAGCTAATAAACACCTCTTGCCTTGCCATGCCAGCTCCTGTCCTTTTCAGATTCCATTGTGCTTCACTTTTCCCAGACTCTTGYTGAGTTTGTTACTTTATGTGTCTGAAAGTACTCCTGCATTAAAATTCCATCAATAACTAATTTCTAAAATGTTGTATTTTCTTGACAAGCTACTTTACATATACCATTGGGATAATCAGCACGATTTTCAGATGCTAGTCTTTATTTTTAGGGCAGAAACTCTTAAGAAAAAGCACACTCATCCMAAGTTGCTTATTAAGTATGGCTGGGTAAGTTTACTCATCCCCCTTTCTTTTGAAGAAGCTGACCCTCTCCCACAAGGCATTTTTCCAGTTTTTGATGGATAGAACATAGTTCCTTAGAAGTCTTGTAAGCTGAATGAACTGGCCATCCTTTTCACTGCACAAATCACACACACACAGAGAATAAAAGAAACTGAGGAAATCTGAGCTCATACTCCTGTATAAAGGCTGGATTTATAGTGCCTGTTATGGTGGAGGTATAACAGGTAATTCTTTGTTGGCAGTGCATGTAACCTGCAGGAGATAAGGGGTTTGTTGACTGCTTGAAAAATTATGTGGGATACAAACAGCAAGTGGCAARTGTGTTCTGGAATTTGTTTGGATTACTTCACTGGCACATTTTCAGAAGTGCCACAAGCCTCCTTGTTTAAACCTTTGCAGGTTTACCCACTGTAATGGGAGCACAGAGAGTGTGACCCTGAACACTGGCAATTCCTGGCTGCAGAACAGTCTCCTGCCTCCATGGAGAGTATCAGAAGGTCAAGCATGCTTCTTTAATGGATTCTCAGAACTGGCATGGTGTATGACTGACTATCCATCTAGAAATGAGACAGAGAGCTTTACAAAACTTACTCCTGATGTCTGCTGAAAGAATAGAAACTACCACTACATACTAGTTTTAACTAGGTGATCTTATCAACTTTTTATTGTATTATTTCAGCTATGCATTTATAGATGTATTTCAATCAAAGCTGAGTTTTTAGTGTTACTGCTGTGAATGACACTATGTATTATAAAGCCACTAAGTGCAGTATGACAAGTCAAAAACCCCTGTTTATATCTGATGCATAATAAGCTATTTGTTTACTTATTTAGAAAGCAATAGTAAGTAAAGATCACTTAATACACTTAGTCGCACCATGTATGGTATCAAAATGGTGTTAAAAACATCCAAAGCACTGAAAGGATATCTTTCCATTTTTTCTCACAGCATTAAAAAAGAAAAGTCAAAGCAAAGACATAAGATTGCTTTAATTAGGTGGATTTCTGGTTTCAAAAATAGTATTTGTTTTCTCTCCAAACTCCATACAGCTTTTTGAAATAGAAGCACTGTAGTTTTTGGGTAATAACACTACATATGGTTAACTACATATGCAAGGCTGGGAGCTGAGATGTGGAAGTCAAGTGAGAGGAAAAGGAATGAGATGTCAGCTCCATGCTCAGTGGCTTTTCAGGCAGTGTGTTTGGATGAACTGAACAATGCTACCATGCACTGAGTTATTAYTTGTTTCATGGTACCAAGGCATGGATTCAGGCAATGGTTTGCTATTACAATCTGTCCTGTGTGATACATTTTCAGAAGAGGAGCTTCTGCTGAGATGTGGCAGTAGATTTGAAGGATCTGCTGAATAGCCTGGATTTAATTTGTTGGGCACTATTACATGCCTGGTGTGTCTATCTCTCTGTTGAACTGCACCAACAGCTTTGCTTTTTAACACCCTCCCTCTTACTGAACTTGCTTGCTTCAATGCCAATTATTAGATTTTAATGAGATTTCTTTCACTATCAAGATGCTATCAGATATGGTAATATTTTGATCATTTCAGGTCTTTGTCAAAACCATGCTCTCAGTACTACTGTACTGTAACCAAACAAATTAAACTATTAAAATGTTTTGACATTAAAGATGTCAAATCATGTGTTAAASCATTTTCATTTTAATTATCTTGTTATATAATTTTTCATTGTGTACTACCTAATAACATAATACTTCACACATWTGCCTTAGGTGGTCCATGTGATCAATTCCTATATTTAAAAAAGCCCAGTTAAACTGGCAAATCACAGCATTGCAGAAAGAGAAAGTTACAGGGGAGTTGGGGTTTCTTTTTTCTATGTGGGACCTGAGAATCACACAGTAGTGGCWTGATCACTCACAAAGGTCATGGATGCTTGTAAAGATACAAGCAAAGATGACAGCACTGTTTCATCTTGTGTCAGACAGAGTTCTGCATCAGATTTTATCTTCTGCATTCCTGATGGGGAATGATTCAGGGGAGACTTGCCAAATAATTTGTTCATGGAATAATTTAAAAAAACTTGAAGGTAAAGATTTTTTAAAATGTGTAAATATTAGTATTTATTTATAAATCTTTGCACATAGGAGCTGAAGAAAAGTTGTGGTATGCTTCTATTCCATTTGTTAAAAAGTCCCAAACACTCAGCTGTTACTCAGAAGTGTATGTTATTCCCCACTATCTAGAACTGAGATTAGATGTTCTTCTATGAGACTTCAGATCAGAAAAAAAAGCAATCATAGAAATTGTCTGCAGAGATTATTGAAGGATGCATAATCTCTGGTTCATTGCAGGAAATCAGAATAGGCAGTGTTATTTGGGCTTCAGTCCTTGTATTTATGGGAGTGTCCCTTCAGCTGAAATGAAGTTTGAATTCTGTGATTCCACTTCACACAGGAAGTTTTAATTAGATACATCAAGTGCTCAGAATAGATCTTGATTGCAAATATGCACAGTCTCATGTTTGTATCCTGCTGGAAAAGTCCAAGTGAAAGCAGCAGCTCTGCTATGGAATGACTCTCAGCCACTGTCATCTTGCCTCTTTTATTGGTGGCATGTGCTCTCAGTTATCCCAAGCCTGTAACAGAGCTCTCTGTGTGGAGATGCATAAGGACAAAATGGAAGCTGCATGTTTGCACAGGCAACTCCCTTTTTACTCTGGACTGGAAAAGTTAGGTTCTTTTTTTGTAACCTCTTTGGGGACACTTCTGTTGCTTGTATATACCTTAGGTGGACTTCTTAGGAGTAGGAAAAGACCATGTTCATTCATCCAAAGTTATTTACTGAACAGCAGCAAAAACTGTAGTACCTGGTATCRTATGCAATCAATGAGGTAGAATCTCTCCCTGTACAAACACAGGGTTCTACAAATGCAAGTATTTGTAGTTAATTTTCTACTACTTTGCACATAAAATAAAGAAATTGTATTATACCTCAATTATCTGTCTTTGGTTTTATTCCTCTCTCTTTGTTGTCTCCCTTCTCATGACAAATTTTTGGTTTTGTTGCTATTATTATTTCAATTATTAARCTGTTAAACAAATCAGCCCACAGGTTCAATTTTGTTCTCAAATCTCCTCCCCATTCCAGTGGTGGTGGGGGTCAGGGGCTGAGTGAAGGGCTGTGAGTTTCTGGATGAGGTTATAACATGTCTAGTGTCATGTCTGCAARTAAAATGACTTTTTATTCCTTTTTAACTGCATCAAGTCAAATCAAATTTAAACTGGACAGCCAAAATAAATGCTTTCAACCACTAACCTACATTTTTATGTGTAGGGGTCTACTGTCAGCTACATCTGATGCTATTCTAAGAAATGTTGAAGACACTAGCAGCCAAAGAGTGTTGGAAAAGGGAGTCATCAAGACAAGTTTACAGRGGCAGGAGAAAGAAGGAGATTCTCTAGTCAACAATTTCCCTACCACATTTCTGATACAGAGAGAAAGTAAAAGATCACACTGTGGAAATTATTTGCTTCTTGTGTTAATCGTAGAGCTGTTTTCATATAGTTCACTACATTTATGAGAAAGAACAGAAATATCACAGTAATTAGTTCAGTCCATTAATTCACTTCCTTGTCAATATGTACTCACCACAGACTTTTAAAACTTGTGTGTCAAACTCCCTTATTCAAACTAAATATCACRTTTCAACATGAGTAAAATTAGAGGAATCTAGCAGTAACAGACACCCTATTTAATACAAGATAAAATGTGCTTATGTCTTAATTCTATTTTGTACTGAAAAGAACTATAATCATCACATTTGTTCATCAGTATCCTGGGAATGGCTTTTCACTGGTTCCATTTGTGATGCTCTATACTGAGAAACAGTATATTTCATCCACACCTCTAGAATTATGTTTATGATCAGAAATTGCTTTTAGATTCTGGGAGAAAAATGTGTTCTTGAAGGCTTTCATTGAGTTACTGGATTGTTTCAGTCAGCTCAGTAGGTCATGAATCATGTAAACTTGTCTGCCACAATTTGCAATTCTTTCATTTCAGACCAGAATTCCACTGTGGCTTGAAACACATTGTAATGATCATTCATTGTAATGATCACAAAACTATTTTTAATATTTATGGAATGGTACTGCAGATCCCACTATAAATTCAGAGCATATGTTTACCAGTGACAAGAAACAGAGGAATGCACTAAATTTTATGAACTGTTAATGAGTCAATAAATTGACTGCTTTGCAGCCAGAACCCTGTTACTACTGACATTSTCCAACATTCCAATCTGGATTTCTAATGGAGAAAGAAGTCCTGTTCCAAATTTTGGTTCTATTTCTTTCTTTTTTTTTTTTTCATTCATACTAAATTCATGTGTCTTAAGAAGAAATACACAGTTGAATGAGAACCCCAAGGTATGTTTATTGCTACTGTAAGAGATAGGAAGTAACAAGAATATAAAACTATTCAACCTCATTTATTTAATATCACAGTCACATCACATAATCCTCTTCATAAACTTTAGAAGCTCCATYTTAGATGTAGTTGGACTGTAAGACAGTCCCCAGAATTTCAGAGCTCTAATGTTTATGGATATTCCTCCTTTATTCCCACCCATATAAAAATATGCATGAGCTCTGCCAATCTTTAAAGGCCTTAAACAGCTCTTGAACCCTTTTTTGAGTTTTTCCCCTGACACTCAGTTCCTTGGTACTTCTCACTGCTCTTTGCTGTTTATCCAGTTCCTCATCTATCCACAAGATTTTGTCTACTAACTCTGAATTTCTGTAATTAGGCATTTYGAATCTGAAATTCATTAATTCCCTTGCAACCAAATTCCCATGTCCCCAGTTAAAGCCAGGATTCTTTCAGGTACCAGTAGGATGAGCACAGCCAGAGGCATAKGAAGGCCTGGAAATRAAGATATATACCAATAGACCAAATGGAATGACAGAACTGTGAGAGGAAATATSAGATGACAAAGTGCTGCTATAATAYTCTGTWTATTAARGTTTTTTCTRTARCTGCTATAAACAGAATRATGACTTTAATTCTGTTTCTAAAATTCAACCAGTTATGAATTATGSWACCAGAACTATACTAGCAGYARTGYTGCCTATTCCACTGGCAGTAGGAGTYAAGTGGAAAACCYAAAACAGCTCTTCATTTTCACTTGGATTTCCTTGTGCTCTGTTTCTTTCAGGCCTCACTTTCCTGCAGTCCACCCAGTGTATTTTTAAATGCATCTAAAGCATTACTCTAGCACTGCTGCATGCTTGTCAGAGGATTTAACACTGTCCCATTGCAACATTTGTCATTAAGAAGCTTGACCAAGGAGCTCATCTTTTCATTGCCATTTAAATCCATCAGTCACAAAGATATTTCCAGTATGTTCCTAATTAATTGGATCATATACTTTTATGTTAGCTCCACACTAGAGGCATGTTAGCCAGCATATTCCTTATGATCCAGTTGTGTGACTTACAGTGAAGTGTCACTGAATACAAGGATTTATTTCATGGTGTAGCTTAGATTRAATCTAAAATGTGTAGAACATGCATGGTGCAAACACACTGGAAAATATGGATTTCTCAATCCAAAAAGAATATTCTATGCTAGGAGAGAAAGTACACCTGGAAAAATGGAAGATAAGAATAAAGGAAGACAGGCATCCAGAAAAACATGTTTCTAGAAAATGTAAGTTTTTTTAGTGTATAGYAGAAAATATGAACACTCACTTATCTGCACAAACCTATTTACCTCACCTTTGCAAGAAGATATTACAATATTTTTTTTTACCACTTCACAGTACAACTCCCAGCTTACAGTCACAGAACTTTTCAAACCATGTATTGGCTAGAGTGTTAGGAAATTATTTTGACCTGTCACACTAGGACAGCAGATAAGCTGACATTAAGTAAAATAAACCCTATTTCAGCATGAAACAGAAAGTTTAAACATTTTATTCGATTTGGATCAAAGAATTGTACAAACCAAAAAACTGTGAAGACAACAAAACTGATAGAAATATGTCAAACGAGGTGGTGAAACAGTGCATGACCTTCTGGGGCAGAAGTTAACTGCTGAAACAATCTGCAGCTGATAAACAAGCAGCACCTCACAGAAAGATCATGCCAGCAGTTCAAATTATTCCACTGGCATTTACTTTAGTATGAACTGAACAATTAAATGGCAACAGCTTGGGATGCTACAATTCAATGAGAAAATATTTACATCACTTTCATGGTCATATGCCAAGGCCATCTGCATATCCAGCCTGGCCACAAAACTGCCTGAGTTAAAGCTATGACTCCATGTCACTAAATCCACTGGACCAGCAGTTGTCTTTGAGTTACTAGAGGAAGGAAAGTTCCCTCTTCCCTCTGAGAGCTTTGTTTGAATGTAGAGACTATTTATGTCCAAAGTACAGACTAAAAAAGAGGAGGAGCCAATATCACTAATAACATTTTACTTGTTTGCTATTTTATCCAGCTTTTCCTTCTTATTCTGATCAAGGAAGGGTGTCTGTACACATACTTTATGTGTTACATTAATCAACATCACCATAGCAAGCACAAGCTAGCATGAGAAACCTGATCTAATGAAAGATTGGCAGAGGGGTTGCACTAGATAATCTTTGAAGGTGCCTTCTAACTCAAACCTTTCTTTGATATTAAAAAATTCAGTCYTTGATACATTTGCTGAGCAGACCAGGGCTCCTTCAGGGCAAAGACACACTTTCCAAGACAAGAAAAACTGTAGGTGGACAGAATACACTGCTCAGGTTTTTGTTGTGGGAGTGGCTTGCAATTCAAAGCAGATAAATAGGGAGATTTTTAAGTCACCATCCAATAAATGTTGCAGTTGCACTCCTTTTTGAAAACTCCACYAGGAGCCTGATGGCAGCAGGTGTTCCTGCACCACTGCTAGTTTCAATATCTCTTACACTAGAGGGAAAAACCCTATTTTTACACTGCAACATATGATCATGCACCAGTCTTCTAAGAGTTAAGCATCCAAATTCCTTTTAACATGTGGTATTGGATATTAAAATCTACATTTGCACTTCAGAGCAGCAAACTGTTGGTTATCAGTCTCAAATAACATATGCTCATATAACATTTCTCAACTAAAAATGACATCTATTTGGTGGTCATGCCTATTTGGGTTTCTTTTCTTAAGAAGATGCTAAATTTACTTTCTTAGAAATCTATTAATTGTGATATCTTATGGTGAATCTTATTTTATGTAAGTGCTCACTGCCTAATAAAAAACTGACCACCTAACATTAGTCTTCTACTCAAAGTACAGGAGAGACCAGAAAGATGAGAGATGGAATGATTCCTCACTTAGGTTTTATTTATTTGCAGTCAGAATTGGCAGGAAAATGAAAGGTAGCACTCTGCTGGAGAGCAGACAGTGTAATAAATACTGCAAAGCTCTGCTTTGAGGACACTGGTGAATACATTTCTCCTGAGGGTTAGAATTAGCATCCGTGGTGGCAAACACCAAGATGTAATCCTGTCCCCACTGACATCAAAGGAAGCTTTTCTCCTCATTTCAGCAGAGCCAGAATTTCTTCTGACGAGTCCTGCAAGAATGGCAGGAGAGTATTTCCTACTGAGTGAGTAAGACAATAATTTCAGCAGTAAAATGGATTTGCACTCATTGTATTTATCTCCTCCTAATGCTTTTAGTTCATTGAAAAGGCTTAAGCCAGGACTTTACCCTGCTAAACTTAAGAAAAAAAAAATTGGGAATGCTGGTAATGGAAAAGTAATTTATTTTCAGATTTTGACTGCAAYGACAGCTTTGGTAAAAATTCCACAAATACCATTCTATATGCACCCTGTCCATCTCTCCTTAACATACAAATGAAAAGATTATGTAAGAGCTTCTGTTTAATCTCCTCCACTGCCTGTTAAACATTCCAGAAAAAGAAGCCATTTTTCTTGAAACAAGGAGGTTATTGACCCAGATGGCATAAACCTCACATCTACAATGTCAACAGAAAAAAATTACTGCTGAAGACTTGAAAGTACTATTTGCCCATGTAAATTCAAAGGCATGGCCCCTTTTTATCTGTATGTTTTTCATGTTCACTGTTATGTGAAAGTCCGATTAAAAGCTTTTCAAAATAACCTGAGTGTGTAATTAGGGGGCACACAGCTCCCATCCTGAGGTTAATATCCTCACAAACATGCAAAGTACAAATCTAGCAGAGAGCCAATCTGCTTCCTCRTTCAGCTGCAGTGTCTCTCCCCTGCACTTGAAGGCTCACAGTGCTTCCCAGAAYGATACACTCGTTGGTTTATCAACTTAGAGAATGAGTAGTTGTTGAGATAGTCATGTTATACATACTAATAGACCAGTATTAATATTAATAAGTTGCCATGTTCATTTTCATCTGGATTTGAAGACTAATATTTCACCCAAAAGTCAAGGTGTTTTTTTTTTCCTCCCTTTTTCTCCTGTGCCCTGTGCCATGATGTAAAAATATGTTTGTATACAGTTCACTTCAGGAAGTCATAAAGCAAATGATTGTTCTAAAGAAATTAATAGGCATTGAGACATCCCAGAAGTGGTGAGTTTGAATTCTTTGGAAAATTTTAAGGAAAAAGACTTTTCCTGAAAAGACTCACCAAGGGAAATACCAAATATTGATAGGATCTGAACAATCTATGCATATTCWCAARTAAAGGCTGCATTCCAGGAGGCAAYTCTTTATTACTTTTTAACCAAAMATAAAAAAAGATTAAAAGCTGCATCAAAAACATCCACAGTCATGAAATGGCAGCACTAAATAAATCTCAGTTCTGGCTGAAAGGAATAGATCTGTAGCTTTGATAGCTGCATTTATATCCATAAGATGTAGGGACTGAAACCTCAAGATGTAGTCATGAATACTCATTTTRCAAATACAAAGGTTAGTGTGAAAAATAAAATTCACCCAATGACCTGTACTGAACCATGAAAGATGGGACTGTGGCTTCAGATCATTTGGCATCAGATCATTTTATGTCATTTGGCTGCCTCTGCACTTTTCTGTACTTTCTTTTCTATCAGCCTGATCACAATATTTGTGTGTTTATAGAAGGTTTCTTCTATCTAATTTATTCTTACTATCTCTCACAATTAATTATCTGCTTAAAACATCAAAGATTTAAAAAAAAATGAACTTCTGTACACACTAAAATGAGAGGACATTTCCCACAGGGGAAGATGTATCACTGAGCAAAGGCAAACGTGAAAAATTATATTTTAAAAGTTATATTTAAAAAATGAAGAGGTAAATGGGAAGGAGAAATGCTGAGCTTGCTTCATAGAAGCAAGAAGGAAGATTATCTTGGAATAGGTATTTTCTGAAGTATTATTCCTCCCCAAGAACTTTCCAAATTAAGTAGTTTACGTTAGGAGGGGTTTTTCTGGTGTGGGTGTTTTGTTGTTGTTGTTGTTCTGTTTTTTGTTTGTTTTGTTTTGTTTTTTGGGGTCTTTTTTTTGAAGGATGGGGGTAGTGTTTCTTTATGTCCTCCTCATTTATTTTACCTTTAAGTGACTGGCATATGTTTATGAGAAAGACAAAAAAATSACAGTAGGTGATGCCCATCTTGAACCAAGAGGTGGCGAGTTCAGTTAGCAAGAATAAATACTGTGCTATTTCAGTAAGAAAATATAGCAGAGCAGACAAATAACTCTGCCAGAGAGATCAAAACCCTTCCATCATGTTTATTCTGCTTTCCCTTTCCCAAACAGAGGTATTGAGTTGCACATTATGCTGATGGAGTGAGGAGAGATTCTGTTAGAAGTGGGTTTTCTGGGAGAGCATCCAAGKCTTGAGAGTGAGCCAGTGGATCAGAGAGCACTCCCTGGGCGGTGCAGGAGGTGAGCTGCTGCAGCTGATTGCACAGCTCCTGCCTTATCAGCCACAAGTAGGAGTGGAGCAAGAGCCTGGTGGGAGAGGCAGTGTGTTCTCAAAAGCTCTGTCTCAGCAAAATGGGAGCAAKCGAGAGAATTTACACCTGACAGCGGCATCCAAGATGAGCTTTGGGGGTSTCTTCTGCAAGAGAGGGGTGTAAAAGCTGCTCCCCTCTGCCTTAACTTGTACAAAATTTCCTTCCCAACTGCCTAAAGCTGTGATGAGACATTGATAGGGAAATGTCAATGCAGGCACATGAAGGAAGACTTTGTTGTGCCACTGATAAGGAAGCAAATGACAAGGAGAAAGTGAAGATCTGCCTGGAGGCAAGAAAGTCRTGTCCCAGCTAATGAAATAGTTCAATCAAGAGGAAAAGCCAGACAAAAACTGGCTCCCTTCCTGCCCTTTGTCCTGTTGCTCTGGGTGCAGGAGCAATGTTTATCAACAGGAATAGTATAAATAATTCTATGAACACATGTTCTTCATAAGTGGCAAAGATCTCTAGAGGACAGTGCATTAAATTGTGGATATTATCTACCCAAACCAAAAATCAGAAAAGCATGAAATTAGTAATTGACTCAATTTACCTCATTTATTAGCAGCCTAGACCTCTGTTGGAATTAATATTGCCCAATGGAATTTCAAGTGGCAGTGACATGGCGTAGCATGACACAAATTAATGCCAGCTCCCCCTCCTGTACTGTGAACCACCCCTATCTCCAATTAGGTTTGTTCTAATCTAATCTGCACGGTCTCATCACTCCTATTGACAATAAAATATGACTGTTTTGCCCTTCCTTCCCTGATGCCAGACTTGTTTTACCAAGTAGCTGATTTTCCTAATGGCATTTGCATAGAGGGCACTGATTGCATTTTSTTCCTGAGGATCACACACTTGGTGGCTGTGGGCTGTACTGTACAGCACATCCAGTCACAATTAAAACTGTCATTCACACGGGGCAACAATGGCCTGAAGAGACATCTCACTGCAACACTATCATAAATGAAACAATTTAGTGCTTCTTATTTATCTGCTCTTTGCCCAACCAATAGTGGTGTTTGCCATTTTTCTTTATAACTGACTTGGAATTGAAGGGTTTTGGTTTTTAGTATGAATTAACCTTGACAATGCACTAGATACCCAAAAAGCATTTTGGTTGCTGACTGTACACAGGGTCTGGTCCACAGAAAAAAAAATAGGAGGCTTTCTGTTGATACTGAGGGGGTTTTAGGTCCCTAGAAATGTCCAAACACCAGTGTCATTGTATCCATATTACATGCAGTATTTTAAAATAAATTATTAAAAAAGATGAAATAAAGTGAAGCAAGGCTTGCTTTTTTTTTTAACTCTAAGAAAAAAGGATTGTAATAGCAATCATGACCTTAGCATTGGGAATTTCCTGAGGATTTAATAACCAGCCAGGGGGTAATGGCCCTTGGCTTTGCCTCAGGCCATCAGCTTTCCCAGCTGGTTATTAATCCCTAGAAAATGTTCTGCATGTCAATTATTAATGTCTTAAGTTTTGTGTGGGCAAATTCTTGCTTTATTCCACAATTTTTAAGCAAATGGAAGTAAAGACTCAAAATCACGTGAAGTGCAACACTGAAAAAAATGCTGGCAAAATATTTTTTTATATTGCTAAATAAACTCACAGTATTTTATGACTGATCTGAGCTAACTCATGGTGGCTCTACTTAATCCCATCATCTTTARATCMRGCCCAAGAAGTACTTCTATGACTATAGATTTTATTATCTCATAACTGAAATTTCTTGCATACAGATATCCTAAAAGGGTGATTACCAGTTCATGTGTTTCCTTCAAAATTCATTGCCTTTTCTTTCTTTCTTTCTTCCCTAGGAGTGAATTTTGATAATAATCTCATCCTCAGAATGAAGAAACCCAGCAGCAAGGCCATCRTACCTGTGACTACATAAACCATTTTTCCCCCTTTGAGAGAATGAGTTTGCATCTCAGTTCTGAAAATACTAACAGAAAATAGAGGTGGATTTCATGTGCCTGTTCTGAATCAGACTTAAGCCTTGCTATATGGAGAAAAAACAATCTTTGAGGCAGGCCATAGGTTATTGATTGAATTACTTTACATTAACATGGAAAGCTTGTAGCAACCCAGGAAGAAAGTAGTAAAAAAAGAGAAAAGGTGTGTTTTTATATGATATAATGATCTTTCCATCTTGTGTGGCTTCAGAATAAGTTGATCTATGATTGCAATTGATTACTTGCTTATTTCGTTATAAAACTGAAGATGATTGGCAAAAAAAGGAGCCCTACTTTACATTCTATTTCATAATGGAATACCTGAGGGTTTTATAGCATTGSCTCCATTTCCTATCTCCAGAATATTTACTGTGTACATTTTATAATTAAGCAGGGAGATGAGACAAGCAATGCACTTCTGCAAGATTACAGCATGCCTCTGGCCGTGTAATACGGAACAAGGTCATATCTAGACTTGCTTTAATYACCCAACTATAATAATTGCTTGGAAATACACTCCCTGCAGTGTCTTATTGCTAATAGAATTATAGCTGAGTCACACAATGCAAGCTACAGTTAAGCCTGGATAAGTAACTCTAATGTAAAGACTTTTTTTTCCAGCTGCTTGCAACTTTCAAGCATTGGCCTTTTAGTCTTACCTTTAACTGGTAGAAGCTTTGTGGTTTTGAAGTGCTCAAGGCCACCTCACAGAATTCATTTTTATTGATAACCATGCCAATTATTTGAAAAAAATAAAGAAAAAAAGTAAAAAAAAAAATTCAATTTAATTGAGGAACACTTGTGATGGCTCGATAGGGAAAAGAAAGGGCAAAACAGTCAATCTAAACAACCTGATCCCAAAGCTAAGGAGGATTAATGGGCATCACAGAGACTTCCCCAAACTTCCAGTTCCTTTTTCCACAGACTAAGTCACCCTGTTTCCAAGATCCAGCCAAAAATGCCTTTTATTGCTGCAGTCTGRCCAACTTTGTCCAAGTGTAACTTAAGAGTCAGGTCCTGCAATGGGAAGAGCCAAGGTGAAGGTAGCAGCAAAAGAAGACACTGGCATYGTGAAAACTTGGCTTTCATTTCTGGAAAAAGCCAGGTTACATGTGCATAACAGTGATGCACAAACTTCCTTCAAGCCAAGACCTACAGCTTTTCAGATTTGGATAACTCAGGTCTGCAAAAGTGTTGCTGAGGTTTGGAAATGTATGTGAAGATGAAGTGAACACYCATGCACAGGTGTGAGAAAAATAATCTCTTTCAGAGCTTAAGACAAGAACTACTTGGAAGGGTTGTAGTGACATTTCTGGTCACAAAGTCCCAGAGTAGGTTAAGCCTACAG
>CADDXX010000402.1:186536-286838 GCA_902810485.1 Alauda arvensis | reverse complement strand
ATGAGACCTGACATGTCAGTGATGATTGCAGCAGAGGAACCACCAGGTGTGCTGTACAAGGAAAACCATGGCATCTTGGCTAAGTTATAACCTACTTGTCTCCATGCATTTTGCCTTAAACCCATGTTTCACCARGGATGAGGAGATCATGAACTATGAGCCAGTCAAAAAATAACCAAGTAACAGGTACTCAGTGGTAATTCCAGCACCAGCAGCACTGTGTGGCCCAGAGATACCCTTAGGAGAAAGTGGGGAGATTACCAAGGAATAAAGGTTTTGGGGTTTTTTCTTCTCTTTTTACCAAAAGCTCCTGTTTATAACTTCATTATCTATGACTTTCTTTYGAAGAAGCTCCTATGAGGTGAGAAAGAGGCCAGTATTGTATTTCATTGTCTAGCTAATCTTTAAGTCATAATCTTAATGCTCCAGCTATTCTTGTCAGGTAGAATTATTATTTCTCCTACTTTAACTTCAAAGGGTTTTTTTTTTTATATGCCTGTAATGAAGGGAACATGGTCACATACTTGGAAAATTTACATGTCAAAATCTATTATATTGTACATTTTCTCAGGAAACAATTAGATTCAATCCACTGGGCTGGCTGAATACAGATAACCTGCACTTCTGTAGCATTATATATATTGGAGAATATTTCCTGAGTATTTATATCATGTGAGTTCTTGTGCCTGTGTTCCATTCTGTGAGCAAGGAACTACTATTATCCCTATTTTCCAGGGATGGATATAGGAGAGTTTATGATATGGGGAACAAGAAGAAATCAAATTTAGGCCTCCTAATTCCCAACAGCTATTCTCTTCTACACTCATTCAGCTTCATTTAATATTGCTTAAAGGTGTGCCTGGGATAGATAGAAGATGTGAATATGGAGGAGAGAATAGTAATTTTATATTTACCAGCAGGAGTTAAAAGTTCATCTGGAAACTTTGTTGAAATCAGGTATTTAGGGACAGATCATGAACTTAGAGAAAAATGGTAAGAATGATCATGAATCTTAGACATGTCAAGATTGAAAAGGTGTGAGATTGTTTACTGCTGAGGACAGAGGAATAACAGCTGTCACAGTAATCGTGTATGAAATAATGATGACACATAAAGTTTCTCACATGATAGCATGAGATTAAAAAAAGCAAAACAAAAAATGTTCTTTCATAAAGACACATTATCTGACTGAGGAACTGATTACTGTTGACATTAGGAATACAAGATTCAGAGACATCTCCACAGAAAATATTTTGCTATGATAAATATCGGTAATAAAATGTGAAAATAAATTACACTTCTGGGTTTAAAACAACCTTTAAGCGATCAGTGTCAGATTATCCTACACAAGCCATCTGTTAGGTTATTATAATCTCCCTTAAAAGCATTTTACATAGGGTAAYGCATGTTGCCAGGAGAGGAGGAGCCTGGATGTGAGCCAGCATTGCTATTCCTGCACTCTCGTGCAGAGCTGGCTGCACAAGTGAGGCTGTAGCTCCCTACTGTGCACCCTGAGAGAGCACAGCCACACATTGCTGGGAGAGATGAAACTGCTCAAAGATACCCAGTTCCTAAAATAAACACAGAATGGAGAAGCCCTGTTTGCAAGAGTAAACAGAGCCATCTATAAGGATGGGTCTATAAGTGTCACGSTAGGAAAGGTCACCATTTGAGCAGTGCAAACTTATTTTAAAGGGAATTGATAAATAAAAAACTATGATCTATCCCACCGGCACATAAAAATTCATCCATTCTAGATTCTCTTTCCTTATACCTTAGCACAGCAAATGCTGGTATTTATGTTTGCCAATATCTAGAGATCACAAACTTTTCACATCCTTAGAAATAACCAAATTAAATTTTGCTGAACTCTATGTAAGCACACCAGCCTTAGGCAGCAGGGATTGTTGCTTCTCGTGGGTTTAAAATTATTTAAAGAGGCAAATAAAAGTCAGAAAGGGGCAACAGGGTAAAGYCCAAGATGGACACATCAGCAAACAATTGAGCAGTAATTTTTTTTCCCTGGATCAGAAATACTAACTTTAAATATTACTGTCACTGGACTTCAGCATACAGCACCATTTGTTATCTAGCACAGCCTCACACAGGTATGACCACGTTTGGGTATGATCACAAGCCTTTGTAGGACAACAAGGGATGGTCATAAACCAAAATAATCCCTGGGAGAGGCATAACATAAACAGCAGTCCTGAGTGATCCTGCTATTTTAAGATCATTCACTACAAGCTTGATTCTCTCTTTTTGTAGGTAACAGTTTATTTTATGCCACCTTTTTCAAACTGAAAAAAAGGGAAGTTCAGAATATAAGTCTGTAATGCCCCTAATGCCATGATCAGTAAGTCCTCAGAAGTACACTCCTCAAACACAGGGGAGAAAATGCCATGTGCTAACAGGCTCTGCAAGTGTGATTTAAGATGACTGCTTCAGAAAAAAGTGTTCATGTCTAATAGCCATCACCTCCTCCTTGCTGTGGTTATCTGTCCCATTCACTTCATTCCATAATCTTTATTCCATTCCATTCATCTGCCTGACAAAATAACCAGCAGAAAGATGCCAAAGCATGCAGAGGACACAAAATTATTCCTCATGGTCAAAAATCATTAAAAAAAAMCCAAAAAACCACTGAAAGRTCCAGAAAGACCAAATGTATTTAGGGAGTGATAGTTAAAATAGCAATTACAATTCATTATCAATAAATATGAAGGCTAATAAAAAMCCCAAACATACACAATGCTGGATTTGATTTAGCTGTTACCCATAGCAGTCAGGATGGCAAACAGATTGTTGGGAGTTGTTGGGAAAGGAGTCTGGGTATAAACAGAGATGTATTAAACTGCCTGTGGATCTTTGGTGTGCCCACACTGCAATTACTGCATGCAGTTCTGGCTATGCTCTCTGAAAAAATCACATGGTCCAAGTAATGAAAACATAGAAGGCTGACAGGTGTGAGCAGGGAGTGCAGAACAAGTCCTGCAAAGAGAAAAGACTTGATAGKCTCCAGTGAACAAGGGGCAACTGGAAGGGCACTTGAAATTAAGCAAATCCTGAATGGTGTGAAGCTGATCAGTGAAGGAACATTTTTCACAATGCAAAAACTGAATACAGCTTAAAAAATTAGATAGTACTTTAAAAGAAAGAAAACAATTTTATATTTTTTTGCACAGCAATGTCAAACTGATGGCCATACAACATTCAAAATGCAAAACAATACARCACACTTAGATGAATTACTCAAGAAAAGATAAACTAATGGCTCTAAAACATGACCATCCAGATTATGATCCAAAGCAGGAGTTTCTGATGCTCCTGGATTGAGAGGGTGTGCTAGCAAAAGACATAAGCATGACTTCATTTTAAAGTCTCTCTGGAAGTACCTTGATTAGTTACTGCAGAGACAGACCACTGGGCTAAACAAGTCTGCTCACTCAGAAAGGAGTTGGACTGAATGCCACATTCCCATTTTCTTARTATTCAATACCTGAACAAACAGAGATCTAAATTAATATTGCCATCATATTTTAAATAGTTATTTACTTTATTATCCTCATGAGTTCTTATAAAATATTAGTTTTTCCTGTTTCTAAGTGGGTTATATAATTCATGATATATAATAAGTGTATATAATTCATTATAGCACCCAAAAACTTCTGTCTACCCAAAATTGGGGTGGGCTTGGTTGTTCATATGCTCAAATTAACAATCTCAAAATTATGAGGTCTTTACACCACAATATTTGAGGTACAAAGCATTCTTCTAAATTAGGATATCTTTTTCTGGCTTCTAAATTTTTTTTTTATTTATCTTTGCTTCTCTCTAGGGCTGTTTCCAGCTTGTCTTCCCGAAAGCTTTCACAGAACTGTTTCCAGTGAGAATCTCTCCCCTGCCACAGGACTTGCTGTCCCTCACTGTGGTTATTTAAAGCATGCACAAGGTTGTCAGGGTAATGGAGGTTACATTTTGAGCACCCGTACGCTCTTCTGCCATTTAATTTAAACTGTGTTCAAAGTGGGCATAATCCCTACAGCACAATCCAGGCGTGCCATATTCCATGGGAATTCCATTCCCTGGCCAAGCAGAACGTTACCAAATCCAGCTAGTGAGTTGGATGTACAGCAAAATGTTGACCAAACTTCAGGAAAATCAATTAGAAGTAACTTTGATCAGGGAGGAACAGACATAAGGAGAGGAACACACCTATCAGGGTTTAGTCCCACGGGATTTTTTGAAAAGGATTCAGGCAGCAATTTCAGAGGCAGACTATTGAAAACTAGCCTTGAAAATTGAGACTGCTAAAATATTTTGAGCTCGAAAATAGAAAATATGAATTATTTCTTAAATTTGTYTGCAACATGTCTCTTAGATTTCAAGTGACACAAGAAACACAAAGTTGTTTGATACAAGAGAAACGAGGYCAGTCTGCCTGAAAATGGCAAATTCATGTTATTCTTTTATAAATGCTCCATAGAAAGTGGAGAGTTTGGAAGTTAAAGGGAAATTACAGTGGTCTGAGGATACATACAACCAAATAATTATGAACTCCACTGAAAATTATTCCATTGAAAACCAATTAACAGCCTTGTCTATACATCTCTTTCAAGAGCCTGGTAGTAGAAATGTCTCTTTTGGTATTGATTTCCATTGACTCTCATACACTTGCCTGCCATGTAAGCTGTTTAAGTAAATGATTTTGGGTTTTTTTTCCCAGGATCTACTTTTGAACAATATTGAAGTGTTAAAACACAGCAGCACTGTCTATTAAACCAAAATATACCCCATTAATAACATTGAGTGCTGCACCTCTATATAAAACAGGAAAAAGCTGTGTGCTCTTCCATGTGGTTTTACAGACACTRTTTTTCCTGAGAACAGTTGAACTCTGCCATCYAYCTGGGATACAYTCATCACAAGAAGAAAATTCTCAGTRTGCACATGCCTATATATCCAAACACAGCAGAGCAAAGAAACAACCCCACCTGTATAATTTAGGTGTTTTGAAAAGTGAAAAGCAAGAGCAAAAACATGGACTTTTAAATGAGAAAATTTTATGTAGAAAACACCACTTKTTWACATTTCTGAAGAAAATGTGCTGAATTTTCACCCTGCAAATCTTATCTCTAAGGTGCCCAGACATCACCTCTCTTTCCCTCCTTCAAAAGAGCCACAGGGCACATTRGAAGCTAMTTTTCAATCTCTTAATTAAAACCTGAGCACAGTAATTGCAAGTGTTGGAAAGGTAGGAATGGAAGGGCTGATTTTGGGAGCGATGATGGTTACTGAGGCAGCCCTGGAGGCACTGCTCWTCCCAGGACAAAGGGAAGCACTGCCAGCAGACTGGCACATCACCTCCCTGCCATGGCAGCTGCTTTGACACCCACCTCAGCCACTAAACTGGAGAAAAYAGAAAACCTTCATGATGGTTTTCTATTTGGGTATTGTGCACATGGTCTTTAAAGGAGAGCAGGGAAACATGGATCTTTTCTGCTAAGAGAGAAGGTTTTTCCAGAGAGCTCTTTTGGTTTTATTTTTTTTTTCACCCAGAGCAGCTGCTAAAGTGAAAGTGAGCTTTGAAGCATGTTGCATATATTTTAGAGATTATGATRTCATAAAGGGAAAGAGTTTTAAAGTTGGTGAAAAGAAAGGACAGAATTTTTATCCATATTGCCCCAAATCTTTTCTGTTTGAATTTTTTAACTCAAACTCTTGGCATACACTTAGAAGAGAGATCTGTGGGCTTGTTGCCAGAGCTTTTATGTGCAGAATCAAGGTCTCTTGGATTTTCAAAAGAGGACAAAAAAGCTAAACTGTTCCTGTTACTTGCAAAATACACACAATGCACCAAGCTGACAAGTGYTTTTGCTTCATCTGGGTTTGCAGTGACAACTTCTAGAGAAAACAGCAAAACAATCTTATTCCACATCCACTGAGCTAATCAGGGACAGCCTTTTGAGAGAGAAAATCCTCAAAAAATACCCTCCAAGAGAAGCAATAAAGCTCTTGAATATCAGTTTGCTCAGATAATAAAGAATATACAATAGTAAGCTGAGCCATGGAAAAGGGCACGGGCAGGGGAACCTGAGTACATCAGAGCTGCAGTGCTTGGATTAACTGCACCTCTGCTATAAAATGCCAGTTCAGCCTGGGAAGGGAACRTGTGGGAAGCAACTTGTGAACACTTCAAGTGCTGCTGCCTGCCTTCTGAGATAGGTGCAGTCCTATCCCACCCACAACAAGAGGAATCTTTCCACATGAAAAGAGAAAAAGGAAGAGAAGACAAACTCTTTTGCCATAAATGTCCTGTCTGTTTGGCATCTACTGTGACCACGGCTTGTCGCTCACTGCTCCTTCTCCTCATGCTTTCAGAACATACAGGACAATTTCCACTGGTATCTCGGATTTTCCCAAATGACCTCAACTGATTAATTATTGTCCAGCTCTGACAAGCTTGTCCTCTTCCACAAGGAATGTCTGCTGAGTAGCAGCAAGCTACTCTACCAAGCAGTAAATAATGAAAAGATGTGAGAGGATTCGATAGCCTTTTGCTTAACCCCCTGTTTATCTGAGGGAATATTCGGTCTGTACATAACAAAGCAGGCACTGTTCCTCCAACCACTGTAGAAACTTTGCTCCTATACATTGGGTCATTCATTGCCAGCCTTTTTCAGACTGTGATTAATCTCAGAAGTGAAAATGCAGATGTTTGTCTAGCCAAATATTTGTGTGCGCTCAATATCGCCTCACATTACACAGAAAGCCTTCCCCTAATTAAACTGAGGCATGAGCAATGTCTGGATACACTTGAAGGAAGGGCTATAAGGTTAGTTTACACAAGTGCTGAGTAATCCAGTTTATGTGGAACAAGATACTCCATTCTGCTACAAAAGAACTGACTGGAACTGCTAAGGTATTTTGGAGTGCCCATCTTGCTTCTTGCTTTCCCTCAGTGTCTGTTGTCTTTTCTTTGCTGTAAGCATTGGAGGAAGGTGATAATAAAGCCCTGGAGAAATTAAATAAGTAGACACCCCCTAAAACACCACAGGAAAAGAAATTTAAAAGATTGACTTTACAAAGTCAGAGGAATCCTAGTGGACTCAGTTTGAATGAAATCACAAAAGCTTGCTGATTAATATGCTTAACAGCCTTTATAAAACATTATAAATCTGCTGAATACCTCCAATGTATAGATTATAAATATATTAGTTCAAGAAGCTACCACAAGAGRATTTCTGAAGTTAGAAAGCTGTGAAGAATTTTCTATATTTATTCATAAAGCTTTAATCTTTTATGCTGATAAACAAGCATCCAAAAATATTCTGAATGACTTACAGCAATTGTCTGCCTTTCAAATGTGAAATACAGGATAAACCCTTCCTTGCAAAATCCCAAATAAAAAGGACTGAAAAATATGAGCAGTTTTCACTTTCCTATATACAGAATTTAAGAACCATATTTATTGCATTAGTTATGCATCTGCTGCACACAGAGCCAATATCGACTTGCTTCCTTGAAGGAAGAGTGACTGCCAGTTTGCATTTAGTTCTCCTGGCTAGATCAAGTGGCTTTGAGTGAGCTAAAATGACAACTGGACATCCAGCTCYTGCACACAGCCCTGCTGTTGTCATATTTTCAGAGAGAGAGCAGGAGACAGCCAGTGGTGGCTGCAGTTATCCTGATGGTGTTTGCATCCAGCAAATGTTATCACCCAGCTTTCAGTCCTTTTGAGTGCATCAATAACTCCAGATCCTTTAATATCAATTTATTTCAGCTCCTAAGATTGATGAAAGATCAGGAAATGCAGGCTGGGCAGGGAGTGCTGTGATTTCTTAGAGCTTTTTTTACCACTAATCACATAGGTTTGTTCATATGTTTTGTGCTCCTACTGCCAAGAGAAAACATTTCCAAGACTGCCAAGCTTGTATTTTTATAACCTCTCCCAAAAAAATGTATTACCTAAGTGCTACCTAGTATTCCAAAGGGTATATGTGGTCAAATCTAGGATGTATATTTAGAATCTGTATTTTCATAGAGGTATAGAAACTAAAGATAGAAAACCTAAACATCCTTAGCTGCCAAGGATTGTCACAAAGAAAGCAAATCTAGCCTTTAAAAGATGAAATTTTAAGAACATCTTGAATCATTTTTAACACACACATAGACCAGAAGAAGCCTTCTGTAGTCTTCTTCAGCATAAGGAAAGGGTAAACAAGGTTTTCACGTAAAATACTTATTTTAAACAATTCTGAAGCATCAGATCTTCTGGTTATACATTATGAGACCCAGCTGGCAATAAACACCAGAGAAGTGTCCAGTGGACAAGTGGAAAGCTACAGGAGTTACATAAAGACTAAACTTGGAACACTACAGAAGAATGAAGAAGTGCCCTCATAGAAGACCTGTAGCTAAGGAGCTAAAAAGATCAGAAAATCCACTCTGAAACACCAACAGTGCTAAGACCAAGCAACCAACAAATTACTTACACACTTTACTTGTACTGATTCTAAAATGTGGAGGAAACACGACAGAAAAAGTGCTTATCATCTCTCTGGGGAAATTTTATGCTTGGATTTCCAATGAGTGCAGGCRAAAAAATGTGTTGTGGTTCAAACGGGTATTCAGCATTTAAATGTGATTGCACTGCAGCCTGAAATGAGTGAACTTGTGTTCTGTTGTCTTTCATAAAAGTGCAATTAGTAATGCTATTTGACCCTTCCTGTGYCTGAAATTCCAGCTGACCTTGCATGCCATGACAGTGATGTTCTAAGGGAGAAGWGGGGTCAAAGCTTTGCATAAATGCAACAAGAGATTACTTCAAAAATAAACGAAACACAGTTGTGTTTGTACTATGAATTGTTTAAAATTTATGGGATGGATCTGGTTCTTATTTACGTGTGTACCAGAGTGAAACAGGTTTGAATCTGGGCTTGGATTCTATTTTTTTCCTTCAGGCTTATGGCTGAGTGCGTGTCCTCAGCTTACATCTCCYATGTTTCTGGGTTTACTCAAATGTCATCTGTGGGAAGAGCACCAATGGTAGGCAAATATATCCACAACTCACTGCCTTCCCCTTCTGCCCCCTCCAGGGAGGAGTTGTTTGGTTTGTGAAGACAGCTGATCTAGAGAAGCTAGAGAAGCTCAGGTGCCTGAGGGATGTTTAAATAAGGGGGTCAGAAATCTGATGGGTCTCAGAAGGTAGACGAAAGCACTGCCAAGTCCCCACTAAACCACAGCCCACAGTGCATATCCACATCAATGTCTTTTAAACACCTCCAGGGAGGGTGACTCCACCACTCCACTTCCCTCAGCAGCCTGTTCCAATACTYGATATCACTTTCTGTGAAGAGATATTTCTGAATCTCCAACCTGAACCTCCCCTTATGCATCTTTAGGCCATTTCCTCTTGTCACTTGTTACCTGGGAGAAGAGGCTGGCTCCCACCTGGCTACACCCTCCTGCCAGGGAGCTGTAGAGAGTGATAAGGTCTACCTTGAGACTCCTTTTCTCCAGGCTAAACACCCCCAGCTCTCTCAAAACTCAAAACTGAACACAGGATTCAAGTTGCTGAGCACAGGGGAGTGATCACATCCCTAGTCCTTCTGGCCACACTTTGTCTGACACTTAGGTATTGCTAAAATAATTCTAGATATGCTTCTACCCTCCACCAAGTTTGTCAGACCAAACTAAAGTGTTTATTTTCAAACAGCAAACATTCAGCATCAGTAAAATCCCTTAGGAGTAAGTACTGATTAAGTAAATCCTACTGCTCTTCAGTTCTTGTAAGAAATACAAACAATAAAGTATTCAGACTGGCAGAAAAACATGATGTAGGCTTCAGTGGGTTTTTTTTTGGGGGGGAGAGCAATTGATTTTTTAAATTGTATTTAAAGAAATACTCATCATCTATTTGAATTTCAGTGATACCCTTAGTGGTGGCATGGCCAGCCTCTCTGCAGAAGCCCTAGTTGATAATTTCTGTGGTCACTAACCAGCCACATGTTCTATGTCAGCTCAGTAGAGTTTAGGACACGTCCAACTATTAGCAGAGGCAGAAATGTGAGAATCTGAGAGAGTAGGATTGAACTATGACACCAAGATTAAAGGGGACAAGAACAAAAACTTTGAGARAGAACCAGATGAGACCAGAAATTATGTTCTTTCCAGACAGAACACTAAAGACTTATTTTCCATTTACCTTGCAAACTAGCAGTTGCCTGTCCATATACATACCCATTAATAGGTTTATATATCTATATGTCTTGATCTGTGTTTACATGTGGGGTTTTTTATCCCAAGGGAGAGCTAGGACTCAAACACTGCTGGCAGAGCAGGTACTGAGAGTTTGCCTTCCTTAAAACTGACTGAATTAGAGGTTTGGAAGAGCCYGAGAGGCCTCTGTGACCAATACTCATCGTTCTGATACCTTCCACCGGCATTTATTTTCTTTTTTCTAACATATTAGAGTGACAACCACTGCTACTTGTCCAAAMAATACAGAACAACACAGAGCAATATTTCCATTTTTACCAAGCCCTGGATAAATGACTCCTTGGGTTAAAGTCTCAAAGTACAAGCACAGAAATCATTCTGCACACTTGCAAGGAAAAACTGGAAATTAGCTCCCCAAWCTCTACAACACTTTGGAAATCCTAAAGATAAACCTAAAATAAATTATTTCCTAGATAAATAAAWTATTTAGATGAGAATTATTCTGTCTATAACAGGCATTTAAAATCAGTCACAAGCCAAAACTTCAAAAGCTAAGCAAAACAAGATTGCCTAACTTTTTTTCCTGAAAGAAAAGAAACCTGAAAAAAATCTGAAAAGTGTATTATAGTGGGAATGTTGAATGGMAAAGATGTTACTGTTTTTAATACTGTCATGTTTGAACCATATTTTGGGTTGCAATAGCAAGCTGTTGGTTATTTCCTACAAAAGGAACTGTATCCTCATGCCTTAGGCTAAACAACWCAACTTAAGTGGTCAGAACAACTCAGAGCACTGAGAAGCTTCCAGATTTTCACAATGCAGTTTTCTCAAGCAGGAATCATCTGGAGTTTTGGCTATTGCAACAGGAGGCACTGTCTCACAATGCCACTGTGAGGCACATAAACATTTTGGTCATCTGCACCTTCAGGCTGCCTTGGTTTTCATTTTGAATCCCTTGTGCATTCCAAAGCTCAAAAATGTTACAAATGAAGAGGAAAATATCCAGGAAATGGGAGACTGAGCTGTGAAACCCTGGTCATGCAAGAGAAAGCAAGCAAGCAGATGCCTCCACCTACTCCTTAACTTATGTGGATGTGGCATCGGTCCAGAAGCCCTTTGATTCCAGGAAATGGGCCTTTACAGTTGCTGGACTATTAGTGATATCAAATCAGCTGCAGCATTTATTTTCATATTGATAAGTTCCTTTTTCTCCTAATTGAAGGCTCATCAGACTGTTTCAGCTGTCCTTTTAGAACACTGGAGGTGAATCAGCAAGATTCAAGTCAMAGTGATTGTCTCTATTCAGCACAAGAGATTTTACTGTGTTTTTACTGTGTTTTTCTTCAGCTAAAACATAAGACATGTTTTATGACCAGGCCTAACAGGCTGAAAAACAGCCTCCTGTCTGTATCAGGTAATCAACCTGTATTACCTTTCCYATATAAGCACACCTTACATCTCCAGTTGCTGTCATATAAAAATATTGAAYGTACACTGAGCTGCGCTGTAGCCATTTAAAGAATTTACAGGAAATGCATTCAACAGCTTCCATGAAGACTGCTTGTACATTTACACTCAAGGTTCTGAAATATCACTTGGTAAGTTCAGCATTACAGATAGAGTTTTATCTCCCTGCTGGTGGCAAAACAAGAGGAAAGATAATCTGCACGACAGTCAGAAACTGTGGGATGTAGGGAACGGCCAGGCAGTGCATTTGGAGGGCAGTGAACTGCCAAGCATCACACCAGGAGTCATGATATGCTCAACAGGGTGCAAAATAATTTGGGATAATCTCTCTAGGAAGGATATTATGCACATCATGTATTATTATTTATTGTCCTCTGGACAGCAGTGGGGGATTCAAGGCCATCAGAACGTTTGCCTGAGAACTGCGAARTAAAAATCTGAAATAAAACTGGCACAAAAATCCTGGCAGCCAGATGAAAATAAAGCACATTGTCCACAAGAGATTCAGCTTTCCTGAAATATAAACTCAGTTTCAGAGATCTCATCTGATTTATTCTTAGCTCTATTTCTTCTGCCTCTAAATCAAAAGTTGCAATGCTGACATTTTTAGAGTGCAGCACCTCAGGTGTGGCCACAAATCCACATTTAGTAACTTGGTGAAAAGTAACTCCATATGGAGGGGTGTAATACTCATTCAAAAGTCCTTTTTCCTTTCACTCCTTACATTAAAAAAGTTGACTTCTTGATTTTCAGTGATCAAATCATGATATTCCATTATACCTCGTTTCTTTGGGTCAAACTCACCAATGACAACTGCAAGAGCAACTACAGAATAAAACCAAGATCTTCAGTGGCCAGAGAGAATTCAACTTAGGAAGCATGAAGATAAACCTTCTTTTTCTCACATTCTCTTCAGACCAAATTTAGTCYAGTTCTAGATTTAATTTGAAACTCACAGTGTTGTTTGGGTTTTGGTTTGTGGGTTCTTGGAGGTGTTTTTTGTGTGTTTTTGTTGGGGGTGGTTGATTGGGGTTTTTTGAAGTCATTCATTGCTCACAGACCCTAGAGGGTAGGATACATAAAGTATGAGACCACAAAAGTTAATCAAGGACCCAGTCTCCAAAACTATGGGAAAGAACCAGAAAAAGAGCTGGACTACAAACACATTTCTTTCATGCTTCAAGATGTAGCCAGTATTTCATGTATRGTTTATAGTTCATATACTTGCTTATGCCAACATCAAAAGGGCCCTTKCTAATTCAAAGAACACTGAGGTGAAGTCTAAAGAACAAAGTTTCCAAGCAGTTAGCTCCTGCTGCATGGGCATCAGCATAAAAGTAAAAGGAATTAAAAAAAAAAAGGAAGAAAAACTACAGATAAAGTATTCTTAATGCATCCAGGGTCAAAAGGAAGTGCTTATTCACATAACACATAATTAAATTGTGGAACTCATGGCCACAGGATGTTGCGAAGGCCAAAAGGATAAATGAGTTAAAAAAATAATTAGGCAAATGATTAGGGAAAAAAAAATCCATTAAGGGCCATTAAGCACAAAGATGTGCATGCAGCCTCTGGCTCAGAAAATCTCAGTGCCACAGGTTGTCTGAAAATGAAAGAATGTACTAAGAAAACGCTCAGTGTTTAGCCTTTTATGAAACTCTTTTCCTAAGCAGTTTGCTGACTGCTCCCCAAGGAGGACAGTGACCATATAACTACAGCTGTATCTAAATAACTCCAGCAGCAAAAAGTGCCCTCCCACATGCTACATTTTTAGTACCTGAATAATATTAACTTTTTTTTTTCTTAAATTTTACAGGGTAAGCCTTATGACTTCAGTGTGCAATTTGTAGGTAAGGAYATTAAAGAAAATATATAGTACATGTAGACAGGGAAGAAGTTAATTGCACCATGATACAGATGTTGCTCCAAAATTAGGTATTCTGCACCCAACATAAGTTACAATTTCTGCCATAATGACAGTAAGAAATCAGTGTAGCAGCTTTCCACTATGGATGTATGCTCTTTATATCTGCATGTGTGTCAGTATGACTGCACGTGCAGAGGCAGAAAGGGATTTATGTACATATATATATATATGCATATAAACCACACAAGTCTAAACAATAATACACTAAAATGCCTTTTATTGGGAATGAAAAAAAATTTTAGCATCCTATACTCATATAGCACATTAATGATGCAAATGTCAGTGGCCAGATTGTTGAGGTAGACTGTATTTAGATTGCAATTAATTCCCTATCATCCATTTCTGCTCTGAAAAGCCAGATYTGGGAGGTGTTGCATGCTCTTTTGTTTTGAGCCAAGAAACATCAGGAAAGGTTTTTTGGTAGTTGGCTTATTCAGCTTTCTCCTCAACATCTTTTACTGGGTTCTTTCCAAGGCAGAAGCCTGGCYGTGTAATCCAACCTGATATTTCCATCCTCCCATTATCTGTTCAGTGAGAATTTACATGTCTTACTAC
Organism: Alauda arvensis; assembly: GCA_902810485.1. NCBI lineage: Eukaryota > Metazoa > Chordata > Aves > Passeriformes > Alaudidae > Alauda > Alauda arvensis. The sequence goes on along the minus strand of CADDXX010000402.1, from coordinate 272,668 downwards.
CCACCACACGTCTACATTAATGGAACCATCCCTCCTTGATCATAACCCTCCTGATTACAGAGCTTCCATTTGCTCTTCTGGTCTTAAAATTTTAGCCTGTGCTTCAGTGGCTATTCAGGCTGGAGCCCCACTTTGCAATGCACTGTGAAATCATGGCTGCTCCCTGGGAGTGCTTCCCATTTGACAAAACGTGACAGATGGATCAGGCAGGCATATGAGATGTGAGGCTGGGGCTGAAAAAGGCTAATGGAGTGTCTGCAGTGGTTAAATGAACCAAGCACTCTGCTCTGAACTTCCATGGCAGTGTGCAGGCAAACCTGAGTACTTTAAATGGTAGCAATCCAGTCCAGTGCTGCACAATGCCCACCTGCCTGACACCATTTGGGTTTCTTTCATTTCACCAGTTCTTGGCATGGACTTCAGCTGGGTTGGACACATGAAGCCCTTCACTTTTTACTGGAAGAAAATCTACAGAAAAGAAAATAATGCTACTCTAAGGAGCAGCAGTGTTTCTGCCCTAATCAGCCATAACAGCTTTGCTGCAGTCGTGCTTGGATCAAGTTTACAAGAAGATGAATCCCTTCTCTCCTGAAAATCCACMTCTCCAGTTTAAAACCCAAACCTGCTATTGGTAGGGCAGTGAGTGCCATCACCACCCCTGCATGAGGACAGCTTGTGCATTGCAAGGCCTCTTCAAATGACCCGAAATTGTGTCATATTGCATTTCACAGAGGATAAATTCACTTACATAAGATGACAAATCTGTAGTCATTTGGTTAGCCTTATTAGCAGCTACTGATTAAAATGAAAAAAAACCCCAAACCAACCCACTAACAATTCAAAGTACTCAAAATCACAGATTTGTTACTCTTCTGAGATTTTACATCTGTAACTTATCTGACTGATGAATGATAACCATGCTCTGAGTGTGGGAACAGAGATGGCATGTTTTCAATTAATTCCATATAAACGATAWTATTAAATTAAACTTAATTTATGGCACCAAAGATAGATGGAAATTATATTAAACAGTTTATTGTTGACTTTGTTTTTCCCTTAAAGCTCAGTAACACTAGAGATGTGGCTGTAATCACAGCTGGTGGCCTGTTTAGCAGTCCAACAAAAAGGGAGGATGTAGATGCACTAAATTTGCTCACTTCTTTTACAATCATGTTAATCTCAGAATTCTCTCTGCCTGACTGCAGACRTAAAAAATAAACTTCAAAAAGATTTCAAACCAGTACTCAACTTCAAAAATCTTAAATAASTGAACCAGGTATCTCTTATTCCATTAACAGATATTAACTATTTATCAAGTGTTGGCATATGAGATAACCAACATAGCAAACAAGATTTCTATTATCAAAACATAAATCCCTATGAAATTRCCATAATTTTCATAAGAAGGCAAATAATTAAAAGTTGGAATACAGCCACACAAAGTTGCTAAAAAAAAAAAAAAAATCTTGGAAGTAAACCAGTTCCAAAATGCATCAGAACTAGATACAGATACAGCTTATTCCATTTTGGGGTAGGGTTGTTTGGTGTAACAACATCTCAGTGGCACAAGTCATCTGCTTTAATTATGTTTCCAAAATTTTATTAATTTTACCTCAGTACTGGCTTTCAGTGTACAAATATTACACCTCGACTTCTGAATTTTTCACAACTTGAATTTCACCACCTCTTTCTTAATTAAACCTCATTAAAATATATCCTACATTTCATAGGAGAGCTTGTTTCTTTGAAAAAATATGTCTTGAGTACAAACCCTTACATTTGCATTTTAATATGGGGTTTTTTTGAGTTGTTTAGTCCTATCTTTGAGTGCACCAAAACATTTTTAAGCATATTGGTTTTCAGTTTAGTTTTAGCTGARTAAAAATCTAGGGCAAAATATGGTTGTGTTAAGTCTAGTGGAACCATTCACTCAAAAGCAGAGGAATTGCAGGCAGACAGAGCATGCTCAAATAAAAAAGTAATATAGTTTTTAATTTCATTAATTCTCTTGAGGATAGAGCATTTAAATGACCTAGATAGGCTAGAAATGGGGGTCTAAAATATTTTATTGATTTACTTGTATTTATAGATCAATTGTATACGAGTTCTTTGTTCAGTGATTGCTTCACTGAAACAAGTAAATTTTTAGACCTGGCTGCCCATCTTCWAATTCAATTGAACACACATTTAATTTTTTCACATCTCTTAAGATACTTTTTTGATTTGTAGATGCAATTGGATTTTAAATCTGAGTTGTTTCAGGTACATCGATCAGGAATGCAGGTGACCTAGGAGAGCTTGGTTCCAAGTATATGCTAACCACAGAAGGCTTTAGCTCAGATTTTGTTGTGAAATGTGTGATTCTTATGCTTCCTCTTAATAAGTTGAGAGGTATAAGTGTTTTAACATCCCAGCTTCATTCAAGAAAACAAGCAGCATGTTTCAAATTCGTCACAGTGCAGCAGAAACTGATGGTGAAATACACAGGTGACTCCATTGTCTCATTATTTCTTCTCTAAGATCCAGTTCCCATTATAYACAGGATTTTTACTCTTTGCCTACTCCAGTTCTTACTGAGTTTTATGKAAATTTTAAGCATACAGGAATGTAGGGTCAAACTTTCAACTTGGAATGAACCTCACAATAAAGCTCTCAGTAATTTCTAATTTGCCTCAATCTGAATCAAAAAGTTTTGGTTTGGAAGTTTGTTTGTGTGCATGTGTGTCATTCAAAAAGGAATGTAATCACAGACCACCAATAATTCATAGAGGTTCCAGCTTTTCTGCACATCAAAAAGAAACCACACCATGAAAGTCTCAAAACTCAGGCAAAGCCAAGGACCTGGTGTGTGGTTCTTTCATAAATCAGGACTAGAGTCCAGATTCATAAACCTTTTGGGAAATTTGGGATAAGATTTGAGTGAATTTTGGAAAACTATAGTTTTTAATGAAAAATCCATGCAAATAATATTTTTCACAGTCTCATCTTTGGGACACTTTTTTAAAATGCTAGCCTTGAAATAAAATTCAAAGAGCTCAGAACAAAATAAAATACTTACTGAACATATCAAATTAATTTGGAAATATAWATTTCTATACATACACTTGGCAGATACTCTGTGTACTGTTTTAACAGTGAAATGTGTAAAAGACTGAGGTTTGTTTTCAGTACAAAGCCTAAGAACAATAATGTTTAAGAAAGAGAAAAAACATTTTTAGCATTGTTTTTTTTTTTGTATCATAAATAGTGAAATTGTTGTTCAGTAGGCTATTATTAAAAATATTTTGGACATTTTCAATATGCTTGCATGGACTAGGGGTTTTCCTAAAGGGACTAGGAAATGCATTCTTGCAGCTGGACCTACATGGGAACCTCTTTTCTCAGAAAAAGAATTAGGTTTCGAAACTTTTATAGGTCCACCTGGGGATGAAATTTAGAACCATGAAACCTAGTGTTGATGTACTTCCACTCAAGTAGAGACACAACTAGGGCATGGGCCTTCCACCCCCAGGAAAATGCTGTGCTGCTGCTGCTATCTTTGTCTCAGTGTTTTAGAGGGGAACTTCTCCACTTAAAATTTCTTGCATCTGATAAGTTGCCATTAAAACCAAAGGGGTGGCAAGATAATAATCACTGAAAAGATTTTACGTAGCTCAACAGAGCTGTGCAATGGATAATGGCAGCGCACTGTTAATCACTGAAATGTAAATCCCAAGCTCAAGTACTTATTTGAAAACCAACTGAAACAAGTAAAAAACTCTAAACAAATTCAGCACCCCAAATTGCTTCAGATTAAGTAACAGTCATATTTTGCAGTAATAGTGCTGATACTTGTGTTCTCTCTCAGACAAACTCTCCACAGTAGAAAGTAAGAAATATATGTGTGCTTTAAGAGGGGAATAATCTTCAATTTCTTTACACCACCTTTCTTATAAAAAGAAGCTTTTTCATTTGCCAGTGCATTTGTACTTGTCTTGTACCTYCTCATATTGGATGATTATATATGTACGTGGGCCTGAATATGTTGTTTGTTTTCAGTTCCATGCAGCACACACCAAGAGTGGCACTGCTGATACTCAATGAACCAGCCACTAAATTTGTCCTCCACAATGAGCCTGAGATCAATAACTAATTTTGAAAACTGATTAGTTTGCAGCAGGGAAGTAGACACAGTCCGAATCTTGCCAGAGGATATAATCAGCCAGTAAATAGCAATATTAGTGCTGTGGGTAATAGGCTGGGAATGGCAGAGGAAAGGAGTCTRGCCCAACTCTCAAAAATAAAGGCCTTGACACCAAAGCCAATTCAAATTCTCTCTTTTTTTTTACAAAGTCACATGACTTAAACTGAACTCTGTTTTTTCTTCCTCTTTTTTTGGTGCTGGAGTAAAGCTTATTTTGATCWCATTCCCAGCCTGGAGACTAAAGAGTGTTTGCAATGCATCCTAATAAAGCTTGCAAGTGCAGCCTTGGGTGATTATTAAAGAGCTACAGACATTTTTACAGATCTTTGCTGGTTGTGAACTCCAGATGTTTCCAACATGAAAAATGTTATGTTCTAACAGTTAATGTTGTATCACCAGCCATTCAGAAGATGTATCTTCTTATTATAGCTGGAATGTTGCTATGGTGATAATTGTAAAACTGTGACCTAGGAGGAGGAAAACAAATGTATTTGGCACAAAAGAGGATAGGTAGTGTATCAATTAGGCCAATGAATGGGAAGATAASAGAAAGGTGGTAGGAAATTAAAAATTATGCACGAATCTTGGATACCGTATGATATACTGTGTAATTAGCACTTTTATTTTCATGTGGAATGCATCCTCAGTTACCTTTGGGGACAGATAGCACCCTATCTAAATCCAAAATTACAGTGCTTTGCCTTTTCCACAAAGCCCATCCATAAAAAGCAGCCCTATGAAAGACTTGCTTCCGTAAGGGTTTTTATAATTAATTAATGTTTTGTATCTYGTGTTTTGGTACTAAAGACAGAAGTAGACCATGTCAGCAGATACAATTAACATCAGGTTTTGAGCTATCAAACCCTAAGGATCAGGACAGAAAAGATTTCATGCAAATCTGGCCATGGGTTATTTGGGGAACAGTCTGTTCTTAGGATCAGCATTTCTGCTGAGTCTAGCAGGGGAACAKCAGCTCAGGGGAGTCATTCAGTCCCTGGGGCTCAAAGCACAGAAGGACCCCAGCCCTCTGCCACCTCTGCCAGCCGTCTGCTCATCACCTTGAGCYAGTTTCCCTCTGTCTGCTCATCCATTTCATCATTTGCTCGATGGGAACCCTTTTTACCAAGAGCTTTTTCAGATCAATGGGTGAAACATGCTCTTAATTTCTAAGCTCATAAGCAGACGCACATGTGGAAAAACAGCGACTCCCATTAGGAGGGTAATGATCAAATATCCCATCCTCAGTCAACTGCTATTGCTGCTGCAAACTGCAAATGTTTTCCAGCTCACAAGCAAAGAAAATTTCTGGTATGTGCTAAAGACATCACCATTACCATTCATCCCAATCAGCTTGATTAGACTGAAAACAAACAACAGGAAACCATCTCTCTGTATGCACATCCACCCTGTTTCAGGAGCCCTTGCCACTGAGACAGAGAGTGAAGCCCTGCCACTTGTCCTTAAATGTATACCCTCCATAGTTCTTCCCTACACATCAGGAAAGGAAGGAAACAGAGGAGATTACATTTCTTATTAAATTTATGGGTTATAGCAGCRTGCAATGTGCTTGGAAATAAATCACAGAACAAAGGACAGAAATTACAGAAAGAACTGGCACACTGTAAATCTCTTGATGTTTTCAAATGGAAACTGAATGTCTTTCTGCAAGTTATGCATCAGTCAAAACATTATTGAGATAAAGGCTTTCAAGTGATATTTTTCAAGCCATATTAGTCGTCCTGTAGCTCTGCACTTCACTCAGACTGGAAAGTAGCCAACAAGCATGGCTTGAAATCTGTTAGTTTATGTCTTGAGGGATTTTTTCCAGCTGTATTAAAGAATTAAGACCTAGCTCCCCAACTCTCACTGCACTGCCTGCATGCTGATCTGGGGCAGGAAAAGAAACAGAGGCATGGTGAGGTAAAGGGATTAATCCAAGGTCAGATTGAAAGTTAAGTGTAGGATTTAGACAGAGATGCTTGCTGCTTGATTATGTTGAAGTCAGAGAAAACAGTGAAGCACTTTTATTTTAACTTCAAAGAGATACAACTGTTTTGCACATGGWAGTGCAACAGCATGGTATTGGGGAAGGTTTTACATCAAGGCAAACCACAACTATGACTCAGACCAGAAAAATCTCACATTAAAGTCCTCCTAAACTTTGTTTCTCCACACCTATATATCTGGTTAAATAGACTTTGAGTGAGGAATAAAAAAAAAATGGGAAAGAAATAGAAAACTCCAGTTGAAAAAGGTAAAAATAAACAGAACAAAATCAAGCATGGCTGGAACAAACAGAAGCTTGCATGGCCTAACAATTTGAATAAGAYGGTAGCTTTTCCCTTTTGATAATTTTTCCCTCCTTCTTACTAGCTGAGCCAGGGCTTGTGACAGGCACAAAGAGAAACTGCAYGAGGGAGACAAAGGTCAAGATAATGGTATTACTGTGCTGGTGCAAAGAATGCTCGACTAGATGGCAAAAACTAAAGGTCATTTATAAATGTGCTTTTCATTTTCTCTCTGGAAAAGCTAGAGAAATGTAAAGAATCCACTGGAACTATAAGCCAAGAAGATTACTTTGATTTTTTTTTTCATGATAATGAAGAAGAACTACCCAAAAATATTCTTGTTTGGCCTGTATCAGGCCAAAAAATTCTAGTGTTTTAAAACCAAAACAACTACACTGCAAAACATTTCTGTTCAAGCAGTCCCTGACAGAACAAAGGCAAACCTCTTCAACATATATATTAAAATCTACTTGCCTTGCTCCTCTAGGTCTCTCTGTCTCAGCTCTCTCCCCTCAAAGCTGTTAGTGAGGGTACCTTGTGCTGTCTTCACACCTGCAATCAATGTCCAGCCCTTTCCTCCTGCACCTGGGAGGGCAGGGATGAAATAACTCTCACACGTGTAACTAGCCAGAGACTAAAGCCCACAGAATTCAGAATTCAACAGATAAAGCTGAAGGAATTAAAGAGAGTAATAACCTGCCAGCACAGTTCCACTGGACACATGCTTTGTGAGAGCTACAATATGCCAGCATGCAATGGATGCTTCCTTGGGGTATTCTTTGTGGTAAATGCAATGGAAAAGAAACCTGCCACCATTTCCCAATTTCATTCAGTGGAAAACCCCCTTCAATATTATTTTTGACATCCTTAAATTCCCAATCAGGCCACCCTTAACAGATGACTCAGTTATAGTTTTATAGACCCCCAAAGGAAAAAAACACCAAAAAACAAACAAACAAAACAAAACCAACATAATCACCCACAAAAAAAACCCCAAAAAACCCAAACCAAAAAATCCCTCAAAAATCCCCCCCAAAAAACAAACAAACAAACAAGAAAACAATGCATTACCAGGTCAGTGCGCTAAAACTCTGGGGTTTGTGGAGGGCAGTGGTGGTGAGGCCCTGCTTTAAGCCAATATCCCAACCTTATCTGGTTTTGTGATGTCCAAGGAGAGCAGTGAGTTCCAACTCTGYCTCAGGAGAAATGAGTGATTTACCAGCTAACAGAGCAAAGAATGAAAAGAGAGAGACTAGACAGCTAGAAAAGACAATAATGACCTGTTTCAAGACTACCTTCATTTCCCTCYTGAAATATTTGATATTTGCTGTATCATAGAATAGCAAATGTACCACTGTGGTACATTTGCTGTGTATTATTTCACATTGTCCACACTGAGGAAATACCTTCACTGTCATGCAACAAAATTCTGCTACATTAAAATAATTTGTATAGYTATGATAAAAACATGCAGATTGAATGACTTTATTGCTATAAAGCTCTGTTCCTCAGCACAGGGTTCAGCTAAGAAAATTCAGCCTCCCAGCCTTGCAAGCCTATTCCTTGCTTTTCTGGTCTGGCAACTCCCTTTYTTCCTCTCTTTCTTTCCAGTGCCTCTGGGTATTTACCACACATGACAAAGTGACAGTCCAATCAATAGCTGGGTCACAGATTTGCTTCTCAGGCCCCTTCAAGTCACCGGCTGTGACTCAGCAATAGCTTTTTTTTTGTGTAGAGGAATATTCCTTGGGAGACTCCAGACCAGAATCATGGCCAAACTGAGCTTCTCAAGGGTGTGTTTTACTCCAGCAGACCCTGAAACATTTGCATGCAGGAGGCAAAAGTACTTGAGAATAAGAACCATGCAGCCAGGCATCCTACAGGGACTGATGCTCCACAGAGGGTGCATGCAGCAAGCAGCAAAAACGTGCCTCAGTGTATCAAACACTCAGTGAGACTCCTGAATAGAAATTATTCTTGTCATGGCTATGGTCAAACAGAGCAGGAAGAAAGACAGAGAGGCAGAATAAAATAGGCAAGAAGGAGAACAAAGGCAAAGAGTGAGGAAAACCAGAGGAGAAAAATGGGAGAAAAAAAGATTTATTAGGCACACAAACTAGCTAAGTGTAAGAGAAAGAATGAGAAAATCTTGTCACGCTGTGGTTAAAACAAAATATAAAAGGGAAACGTGATGCTTAAACATGCAGTAATCTCCTTTTATCCAGTATATAGGAAATGGTCAACCAATTAAGGTGCACTGAAATATTTTACCTATTTTACACTTGAGAAAGCAGAAACAGTGGGCTTGTATAACTTGTCCAGGTCACATATTAAGTCAGCAATGATCCAGACGTGGCTCCCTGACCTGCCTCCATGAAACACTTCTTCTCCAGGGGAAGTGAACTACATGTTTTCACTCCAACTTTTCCACTGCATGCAGCACTTAAGGGCCTGCAAGGAGCCATAAATCTCAGCAGTTCCTCGTTTAAAGTTTGCTTGCAGGGAGATTAAACCAGTTTGCAAATARAGCAGCTGCCCTCAGTTTCACGGTCAGGAAAGCCCCACCACATCTGCCTTTTCCTGTGGTTTGACATTCAGTGCAGGCTGCTCCAGGTCTTTGGCACTGGAGGACTGGTGCAAAGGGTGAAGTGAACACATTTSCCAGCCTCACCTTTGGAACAAGCCACGTGCAGCACAAAACTTTTGCAATTACTAGAGGCCAACGAAGTATCAAATGCCCARCAAACACACAAATTAGCTTCCTCTCAAGGTCCATCCACTCATTCCTTGATTTTTATCAGTTAATTAAATGGCTTGTCAGAAGAGTGTAAGGTAGTCAATCCACATATGTGTTGTGTGCTATGTACTTTCAGAAATTACAGAAATTACTGATGCATGGTCTAGGCAGGATTGACAGTTATCATTAAACATCAGCTGGCAGAGGCAAATTGCACCCATTTTAGTCAACTAGTAATGACCTGTAAAATTGGTAAAAACTACAGGAGGAAAACAATTTGCCAGCACACAAATGAAAACGTCCTGGTTTAGGAACACTGGGTTGCATTTGCTGAAGAACACGGCAGAGARACAAAACCTTGTGATCACTGACAGAGAACACTTTGGTATGTATGAGGTCTATGATGTATGGCATGTGATACATGGTATAGAAATGCTTACTGCCTGGAAACTGAGGGTACACTTTGCAGCTGGGACTTGGAAATGAGCTAAATGTAAAGAACCAGTGAGTTCTTTAAGATGTCACATTACATACTTTATACAGAACAAACTGACCACAACAAAGGAGCAAACCTATATTTGACCTTCCAGCCCCCAAATGTCAACATCTTACAGAAAATTTATATTCCATCTGACAGAACTGGGTAACCTTGACCCAGAGGAATAAGAGATACTGGATTAGGTAGGCATATGAGTACAGACTTTCTGCTTTCTATGAGAGCTTACAAACGACTGAAGGAGAAAAGAAGTGGTTTTCTGAAGCTGCACAGTCAGATTCTTTCACTTGCTAAGGCTGCTTAATGCTAATGTCAGTGAGCAGCACACCCTGTGCACAAGGGTTCTATGGTTTCCTTAAGTTTTCCATAATGCCTTTTCCTGCCAGTGAAACCAGATCCTGCAGTGTTTGGTCTTGAGTGAATTATTTGACCATGATTTGTGTGCAACTTAAACACAGACTGAAAACTGCRCATAACACTGGAATTGTGGATGGCCCAGGGATTAAGCCAGTGGACTCAGCTTACTGGATATTTTGGCATGCAATGGGAATGCAGATGTGCTGCTGGGCACTGCAATGGTATGAATAAATTTTAGTCTGTAAAGGTGTAGATTTTAACTGCATAAGTGTGTCCTAACCCTAAATCAAAGCTGAGGACAAATATCTCAAAACTTCCGGCATAGTTTACTACTGTATCTTTCCTAAGGTTTTCTCTAGTGACAAGGGACTTAATAAAAGAATATCAACAGGCTGGAAAATTCCTTTTACACACCAGTATGTTTTTTTTAAAAAACCCAACCTACATGCTGCACTTTTATAGGATGTTCCTTGCTCCTTTTTTTTTCAGAATATATGAGTTTTTGGTAAAKCCAGGAAGCTTGCTGCTTGCTGACAGACACGGCAGTAAGTAATAGTGAGAATTAGAAGGATGAGATGATTGACATTTCTGAGTGTAAACACAGATGTTTTCCAACCAGAGAGTGATGCTTCTTGCTGGAGGTGCTGATAAAGCTTCTGCCACATACAGAGACAAGTGGTGTGCAATGTCAACTCGAGATAAGGAGGTTACAGCACTGTGCAGTGGAATCCCCTGCACAGGGACCCTGTGGCAGCAAAGTGAAGCTTTGCAGTACAGACCTCACTGACTTCCTGGTGACTAAATAGCAGAAAATAGCACCAATAAATTATTGACAGAATATGTAAAAAWATCCCCCCAAAAACCAGCCTAAAGCCATGTTTACCATTTACATTTAAATTTTGCCTCTATTGAGAATAGTTTGGATACAGGATTTGCTCTTTAGTGTAGAGTAGCAGTGGAAAAAATTACCATTACTTAAGTCTCTCACTCTTTGTATAGACAGATTAAAAAAATGAGAGAAAAGTTTCTGACAAACCTGTAGTTCTGTCAGTGAACTAAAACCAACTTCATCTATAGGAGAAACTGCTATTTTTTTGTTCTTTGCGTACACCAGTCAATAGGCAACTGGAATACATCTRCTTCAGTCACCAGCTGCTATGCCAAAACCAAGTCACATTTGGTTACAAGTACTTCTTGTACTTGTAAGATGCAGTCTCAGGTTTTCTGGTGTTTTTGCACCCTGAGAGCTGATGATAGAATTCAAAGGAGAGCCAGAGTCCCTGCAGCTGCTTTGAAGAGTTGTTTATTCTTTTCTTATCTCTAGAAGTTCTCTCAGTCCAGTGTGATGTTCCCAGGAAGGCAGAAAAGCAGAATCTGCCCCTCCTACAATGGCGCCTGAACTTTTATAATCTAAACTACGTTAACAATGTTTTTCTCTCAGTACCAATAACTGTGATCCATGTCAGACACTGAAATCTCACCACAACCCAATCAAGAAAAGGCCACCACGTCTGCAAAGATGGAGGGGAAGGAGAAGCAGGAAAAGGACAAAAAACACACCCTGATTCCTCCATCTTTGCTCCATTCTATCTATATAGTAAAATCTAAAAATTCTATTTTTTCACCCTGTGAGCTAACAAAAATCACACCAATCAAACCCACATGGACTGCATCTCCTCTTTGAGACATGGCAGTGTTTTCCAGGGAGTTAAATCAAAGGAATAGGGATTTTTGACTCTTTTGGCTCTGTCCCAAGACCCTTGGGGTCCCAAGCCTCCAGGGACCCCCAAAGGGGTAACCCTGTCTCCCACAATGGAGAGGTAGGAGGTAGGACCTCCTACTCGACCTCTGCTACAGACCAACACTAAAAGGAGTTCATAGGTGAGACCCCTTCTGGCCACCAACTCACACCTGGGGCCTCCCCCCTGTTTGTGCTGCAAGGAATACACCACAAGGCCTGCGTGGATGATCGGCACCTCCTCAAAAATAAGCCCTGTGTGTCAGGCACCACTGGCCATGGCCACTGCTGTGGAATCTACTCTGCACCTGRAAGAGACATTTTTTTCTTGGGGGTTTAACCAGTGCACACCCTCAGATTCTTTCCCTTTGACTACCAGGATGCAGCCCTACAACAAACTTGGAAATGTATGGTGGATGCAAATAACAACTTCCTTCAGGAAAAACCAGAAACATTTTGTGTGGTATGGACACAGACCTTAGAGTTTGAAAATGAAATACTGTATATTGCTATAGCTGAAATCTTATAATGGATCTTTTTTTATGCAAATTTCCACTTGCTCTTCTACCCAAAATGTTCATGTTTTTGAGGATTATTTAATCAATTTACATGTAAACAAARATACAGACTATACTACAATTACAAAAGTGGACTGTGCAGCTATATAGAAAAGTTTAAGTCTTAAGGATCTTAACAACCACTCATGGTTTCACTCTAAATGTTTTCTTTACAGTGGGAATCCTTTTTAACAAAAAAAGGCAAACCCAAACCAAACCAACCAAGCAAAACAAACCTTCCTCTGAATTCACACTGATTCATACATCAGCTTATCTAAGTTACAGAGCTTCTGGTCTTCCATCTATTAATTCCTGATTAGTGSAGCTTTCTTTGTGAGGGTTTAAGTAATAGTGTACCCTGTTATGAGCAGAATGTGTGCAAGATTTGCCTAAAGGTGGTAGGAGTAGAAAAGTCATGATTGCTGCTCYCTGGTGGTGTTTTGTTTCCCTCACCATCTGAATTTGAATTGCATCAGTTTCAGCATGAGCACATTTTTGCTCTTTTCACATTTCCTGATGAGTTTCAAGGCCTTATGTCCATTGCAGTCACACAGCAGTTRGCTGTCAACTACCTAGGACAATTCCTTTTTGAAAACTTAGAATTTAGACTCAAATATCCAGAAAATACCTGTTTCTTGTCAGTCAACCTCAAAATGCTGCCCTCCTTGTTTCTAGTTTCACTTCTTTCATTCCATATGTTGCCTAATCTAGAGCAGATGCAGCAGCTGACCAAAAAATTCAGATATAAACCTCATTTTAACCAAGAAACTTCCACAGTGAAAATTCCTAGCATTTTGGTGATGTGCATAAACATACCAAGGGCTGGCTTGCTGAAAAACCCCCACATTAACCTACCTCTTTCTCTTGAAAAGGATGCCAGTTATCATATCTTAATAAAAAAAAACCATGTGGTAGTGATTGGTGAGGGCTGGAGGAGGGTAATTGTCCCTATTTTATGGGAGTCTGAGGATGGTTCACATTTTACCAGGGCAGGATGACAGGAATTGTTCCACTTTCTGAACCTCCTTTCTGTTCCTTGCATGCCTGCATGAGCAGTTCTATGCTTGTTACTATTTAATGTCAAGAATAAAGAGGTGTGGTAGTAGGAAGAAACAATGGGATTTTGCATCTCTTGTGTAGCCATCCAGCCCTGCTGATGATGGACTGTGTGGGCATTCTTTTCTTTAGCTTCAGATGGATCCAAGCCAGTGCAGAGACCAAAAAATGAACATTCTGTTCTTTTGCACTGCATTTCCACAGAGCCACCATGCAATCCCTGTCCTAAGGGGAATCAAAGAATGGCCTGGGTTGAAAAGGRCTTTAAAGATCAGCTGCTCCCAGCCCCCTGCTAGACCAGGTTGCTCCATCCAGCCTGGCCTTGAACACTCCTAGGGATGGGGAATCCACAGCTTCTCTGGGCATTTTTTTTTCAGAGCTTCACCACCCTCACAGTAAATAATTYYTTCCTAACATCTCTTCTCTKTTWGTTTAAAAATATTTCCTTTTGTCAGTAAGAGAGTAAGTATGACTTGGGGAAAGGATATGTATACATATATAATGTCTGGGGTTATGTAGGAAATTGCATAAATAAAAATAGTAWTTTACAAAGACAAAACCACTGGATTTATGGCACAAAACACAGCAAAAAATACGATTAACCATTACTTTCATTGACTTTTTTTTGGGTACAAACATTTTTTCCTGACCATTGCCATGAATTTCTGGGGTACCTATCATGTGCACATCCCTTTTTTACCTTGTGGAGCTAAAAAGAAAAGTCCTTTTGGGTAAAGAATTTAAGCATCARTGAAACTGCAAATGGAAGGATTAAGAGTAGAGATGAATCTAACAAGTGGATATGTCACCATTTGCAACAGGAAAAATGTCATGTTCAATAAATTTTGCTTTCCAGTTATATTTTCAGTGTAAATTTTGGGAGTAGTTCAAGTCCTGAAAATTATCCATATTCAGCACAGAGGACACAWGCAAACCTGCAGGTATTAGGATGCACTGGTCTGGTTCATGCTCACTTTTAAACCTAAGTGCAGCCTGAAATGAGTTTGGATTTTGCTATATTTTATAGATCCTTATAACAGATATGACTAAATTCATTACTTTCTAAGTTGCCTTCAAGCAAATGAGCTCCTTTCAGTCCCACWCTTCTCTGAGGACCAGCCTCTGCTCAGGGCAACAGTTTCCTGCCTTCCACTGACTTAAAACAACACCTTTCTCTTATGTATAGGAAACAAAATGCTCCAAGACAAAATTTACCACCTTATAATCCTCTGTTTTTCACTTGGGGATATTTTCATCATRTTGCTTTCCTGAGTATGTTCCTAAGGTTAAATTTGGAACCTGTGAAATTAAAGATTTTTTTCTAGAAATATTCCAATGTCAAATATAGTAACACAATTGAAACTGCTGTAATGCAATAATATTTTGGGGATAAAACTAGCTTGTAGATCYGTGTAACTCTGGCACTTAATGATTTCTGATGTCTGGAAGGTATTAGGCTGTGATTGTAATAATCTCTATAATTGTAGCAGTTCATGCTAGCTGGAGTGCACATCTATTCTTCATCTGTCCTTAAACTAATTTGTTCTACGTATGAATATATCACAGTCATCAATTTAAAGTGCCATCCTTTGGCTGTGCAGGTGATTAAGGAGTATGCATTATGTATGAGGCARGCACACCAAACTTACACAAATGCTTTTTTAGGAGTGTGCCAAATAGCTGCCTTCTGTAAGAGTTTGTAAGTTGTTATTCTAATAGAAACACAAGTCAAAGCTACAGCTAATCAGCAATCAATTACTTCTTTCCATACTTAATGCCTTGGATGATAAAAGCCATGCTGTGGCTCTGTGCTGAACTCTAAAAATACATTCTATAAAACAAAACAAGCAGACAAAACAAAAAACCCCAACAGAAAAAAAAACCCCACACCCAGCCCCCTCACCCTGCCTCCCTCCCATCCCCCCTCCAAAGAAAAACAAAAACCAACCTTGAAAATCAGGTGATAATAAATTTTGCCACTCACTACTGCCCATAAAGTTTTCATTGCAATTAGTGCAGTGCTGGGCCCTTAATATTCTTCATTTTTTGGGAGGGTGATTTTGCCCTGCAGTCAGCTAAGTGTGCAGGGAGCACCTACTAGAACATCCAGCACAAGCATTTCTCTGGCCATAGGTCTGGTAAAGAAACCAGGAAACTCTGAGGTTATGATTTCTCGTAGGAATTGAGTCCAGCCTGTGGTCTCAAGGGTGTACTTGACCAAAACATTCCAGAGGAGACTGAGGCCTGTGGAGAAGGCCAAGAGGCACTGGACACAGAGCTCACAGTGTTCATCTGTACCAGGAGGGTGGCTCAGGTAGCAACATTTGATTAGTACCTGATTGATATCTTACAGCTGACAGGAGGTCAGATACTTTCCTCAGTTATATTCCCTGCAGATGGGCAGTCAGCACCAGAGGAACATCCAAACAAAACAGAAATCAGTCCTCTGAGGAGCCCCAGAGTACAACAGGAATTTCAAATTACCCTCTTACTTTCARTCTTTGCCTGGCCCTTGAAATTTTACATGAGATGTTGCCAAAGTTTCCTTTGTTCTGGATCAGATTTGTGTTTACTTCCTCTTCCTCACTGATTGTGGAGATGAGCAAGCAGATCTACCTATGGAGCACTWATCCCATGAAACTGAGAATAATGATAAATAAAACTCATTTCCTCACAATGTTTTTGAGCTGTGCATGCTCAGAGTCCCTGAAAAGAAGGGTGCAGAGAAGGTAAAGTGAACCATTTCCTGCCAGCACAGGAGGAGCATCTCTTTGGGGACAACATCTCCAGCAGTGATTAAGTGCCAATCACTTCATTCCCACAGTTAGGTACAAAGAGCAAAACCCAGCCCTTGGTAAATGAAAAAGATTGACAGCACAGAACTCATTGTGCATTTAGAAGCTGTTAGAAGGAAGAGAGGGAAATATGAGATGTGAATGCATTTACATGGGGAGGGGAGGTCATCCATGGGAGGAGACAAGCACATCCCTTACTCCTACAGGCAGGTAGTRTCATATTTTATTTTTTTAATKTTTTACAACAATGCTCAACAAACACTCACAGAAACCCATTAATAGTTCTCTATGACTSTGACTAAATTTAAAACAAAAGCCAAACCAGATGTTGCTACAAAAACCCATTAAAAATTGTGTCAAAGAGTCAGTTGCCAAAATATACAAACAGTGTTTTTCTCAGCAAAAATACACTTTGCCATATACCTTTGTGTGGATAACACAGATTTTATATATAATTGCCTTCATATATTAGCATATATTATATATCATATATTATAATGTATATATATATATATCATATATTATAATGTTCATTTATTCTAGTGTTACTTACATAATGCCATTGGGGTTTTTGTTTGTTATTTGTTTGTTTGTTATTTGTTATTTGTTGTTAATGACAAGCTCTGGCTGAAATGGGTAAATAAATAAATGTGGGTACTTTCAGGCACCATGTCCTTTCTGAGAAGATGCCTGATGTATTTCTTAAAAATTTGGATTAGGTTCCCTGGCTCAGATTTCTTAGGATTCATTTTGCTTTTAAAAAGGTGATATCAGGTCTGATTTAAGAGAGCCTAAGATAACATATTACAAGTATATTCAGATTATTTTGTTCAGCCTTCCCCATCCCAGCCATTTTCATATTAATCTGCTAATTTGGAGACAGACACTGCATATCAAAGGAAGGCTACAGGCAATAACGAAGGCTGCAAATGTTTGCTGTTTCAGTTACTGTTTTGATTTCTGAAATAGAGGGCAACTATCATTATTAACAAACGGTAGAAGAAAATATGCAAATAAAGGAAAAGGAGACATAAACAGAGCAAGGCTCATTCTTTGAGAGGTAAATCTGTGTATAAATGCTGAGTAGAGAATTTCTCCCATCATGAAATGAAGCATCCTGCAACTCTAACCTTGAATCAGATGCTCACTTTCCTGCTTGAGAAGTATTTGTTACAAAGTATTTGTGATACAGCCAAAACATAGTTAGTACCACACTTTTCCCCTACACCAATGATCTGATTGAGAGAGTGCCACACATACTCTGAAATACAGGAAGRCAAAACCATCCACTGCTTTCTCCACCTTCCTTCTCTGCACAGTGATATCAGATACCAAGAAGTAGTAAAAATTTACTCCAGAACTGATGTGCTTTCCATCAATATATGATTACATAACCCAATGCATTCCACAAAAAAACCCCCAACCCCCCCCCCAAAAAAAAAAAAAAAAAACAAAAAAACAAAAACAAAAACCTAAAACCAACCAAAAAATAAACCCCAAAAAACCAAACCAAACCACAAAACCCCAAAAAAAACACAAAAAAATCACCCCAAACCAGCCAAACATTTTTAAGCTGAGGGAGTACCACAAAGCTTAGATAAAACCTCAGGTATTTTCAAACCTTTAAAAGTAATCCCAGGTCTGAGGAAAGACTCTTTTGAGCAAASACTTTAAAGACTGCAAATGGCCTCTATTATTCCACTGTAGAATAGACTGATTTGATTTGTTTCCAGTGTTCATGTGGGATGCATTTGGTTTGGAAAGAGGTCCCTCAAGCTGAAAGATATGTTTCCTGATGTCATGATACTGTTAATGTGCCATAAAAATGATTTAGCAGTTGGGATCAATGTGCTGCATTCTAACAAGCCAATAAAATAGCCCCTGTGGTATCCCATCCTTATTACAGGCTCCTATTAAGAAAATGGAAAAAAAGAAATTGTTCATATATAAACTATTTGGATTCTCCATACAGCAAAGATATATTTCAGCAGGAGGGGCATATTTTAGCAGGCTGGGAAAGAACAATGTGATGCCACAGCCCCTATAGGTCTGAGTCAGACGTTAGCACAGAGTATTTGCAGTGTACATGAAGCCTGGATGGGAATAGATGAGGTATGGTTTTTCTGGGTGCCACAACAGACTTTTTTAGTTTTATCTGCAAAAACGTTCAAAACTAAAGAAAACAGAAGAAGCCTACATATGCAATAATATGAAGCATCCAGAGAGTAAAAAGTATAATATAAGAATATTTGAAAGCAAAATCAGTAGTTTGAACAGGATAGATTAATAAGAAATATTTCAAAATATTCAAAGTGTTAGTAGATGAGAGCATTAATGCCTTTTCTGCAAAACCTTACTTGTAAGGTATTTTCAAAGACTTATTTTAATAAAGGAAATGCTTCACATYTTACTGTTCAGTAACAGTTCTTCCTTGCCCACTCATGTCAGCTATTTTCAATACTCTGGCATCATGCTTTCCAGAAGCTCACTTCTTTCCAAAGAGATAAGGGGCTTATTTGAGATGCTGGAGTARATTAAGACACCAGATACAGTCTCAGGTTTCAGAAACTTGCTGCTGCCCACACAGGTGCAGTGCCTTGGCTTTGCYCTTGCCATTATTCCAGCCCCTGGAATAATGGCACTGGCAGGTGATCTGCCAAATGAAACTCAGGTGTGAATGCAGTCACACGGATGTGGCTGCTGATCCCTGGCATCCCTGGACAGGCTGCTCTTTCTTTATTCCAAACAGAGAGCAGGTTTGAGATTTGGCCTAGAAGCAAAATCAGTGGAAATGGTTAAATGAAGCAATTCTGGGTGCACCCCAAMTGKRTACACTTAAACAATATASAACATCTGTCCATTTCTCATYCCAAATACCTGAGAAATGGTTTWCAGGAACTTCATTTTCAACCTGCTAACCTCTGCAACTGGGATTTCCTTGGAAACTGAAAATTGCAGTAGCATCCAKGGTCTTCCAAAAGTAATGAAAGGATGAAAAATGACTATGTTTTTTAAAATATACCAGATTGTATCTAGTTAACTCACAGAAACTTAAAGAATAGACATTATATGATAAAGAAAAATGAAAACTGGGTTTTCATGGCAAAGGTTTTGTAAGTGCAGTGAGAGCTACAGGAGGAAGAAGCAGCAGAGACAAYACATGCAGAAARCTGGGAGTGAAGTCGAGCTTGGAAWGAAGGAAGGTGTAGGTGAAAGGTTTTAATGTTGAGTTTGTTTCTCATTATCTCACTGTGATTGGATTGCTGATATATTAAATTACTTTTGCCCCAAGTAMAGTCTGTTTTACCTGTGACAGGTGAGTGATCTCTCCCAGTCCCTACCTCCATCCACAAGCCTTTCATTGTATTTTCTCTCCCCTACCCAGCTGTCCAGCTGAGTAGGGGACAGTTTTGGAGGACACTCGGTGTCCAGCCATGGTCAAAACCCTCCTGAAATTGTAAAAATTGTTCCCATTTTTAATGTATGATAGTTTAATTTGCTAAGAAAATATTTTCTCATATGGCTTCTAATGTTGCCTACAGGACATTTTCTTTTAAATTACTATATTTTTAATTGTGCATATGCATAAATGCAGTTTAAGCTTTCATTTGATCATTTCTCTGTTTCATGTGTATGAAAAATTATGGGTTGAAAAATGGAAAAAGATCACACTGATTATAAAACCCAACCACCTGGCCAGTCAAAATTCAGTGACTTCTTGTGTTGTAGTAAAAAAAAAAAACCCTTACTCCTAAGAAAACCATGGCTGAAACAAATGAAATATCATTTTTCTTAGATATTTTCTCAGATATCCTTAAGAAATATCTGTAACACACACGTGAACAACTTTCAAAGGGGTTAAATGAATGCTATTGGAATTTACATACAGGTTCTTCACACTTTTCCACTGGAGATGTGTATGATAATATATTTTTACCTGTAGAGTAATTTTACCCCTGAAGTTGTTTTTGTCCYGTTTCTTGTTTTTAAATCTGATGATTTCCAGTCACTTTGGGAGTACTGCTCAGACACCACCACCACCCCCCAGACCCAACCAGACCAACCGAAACGGAGCTTTAGGTTTCTGGGAGTTAATGATGGCTGAGAGGTGAATATTTACCGGCTGAGAGGAGTCACCACTCTCCCCCCAGCTCTCTTTYCAAAATGAAAATCCAAACCTGCTGAAAAACTGAACAAAATGTTCAGAAACCTGGGTGCCCAGGAAGCTTCCATCAGCCTCTCCCAGTCGCTCCCCCACCGGCACAGCACAGAGCGGAAACATGGAAAAGTCATTGTCCTTGCACTCTGAAGGGCTCCTATTTCCCTGGCTCCCAGAAGATTACTTATAGAAAGAATACACCAGAACTGTAATACAATAAGCTATAATGTGAAACAACTGCAAGCTCTTGAAGACTTTTAATACAGATGAGACACTGGTCTTTTAAAGAATGAAACCGTAATTTATCCAAGGAGCTGTCAGATACACGGGACCCAAAATGCATTTGAGCACACAGCTTGCTTGCTCACTTGTAGGGATATCAATCAATTTATTAAGAATTAATCTGCACCCCAGTGTTCTCCTAAAACTGCCTAATGTCTTGGCAAGCTACTTGAAAGGGTTCAGTGAGAATTTATAAGGGCAGCTTGGAAACAGGATTTTTTTTTTCCTTGCTCAACAAAGGGGATACTGTTTCCCCTCTGAACATATCTCTGTTATAGTTTAACACAGTAATGGATAGGTTTGCCAAAAATCACAGTTTTTAATGGCCTTCAGCGAAACAGTAGATTTGTCTTTGCCTTCATACTGTGTCCTGCATTTATGCTGTTAGAATGCCTCTTAATCTGCCTGGAAGTATCAAATGCTCTTGGCCTTGAGAACACAAACTTGTGCACACACTAAAAAGTACAGTTTGTAGAGTAACCACATTTTCCATGAATGCAGAAGAGTAAGGAGGACTGAAACTAAAGGATCTAATTTCGAGTACTTTCCAGCTCTTGACATAAAAATGGCAAGAAGGCCTGGGCAAATTTAAAATGTGGTATTCATATTGCCTACAAAAAATGTGCTAAAATGGCTTGAATGATGTCACTCGAGCAACAGATCCAAGCTGCAGATATTTTTGAACCCTGTGAACAGTGCTTGCTTGGCACTGGCCAGATATGTGGGGTCTGTGAGGCTGAACACTAAAAAATCATCCTATGGCTATCTGAAGCCATTAGYAAACAATGCATGTTTTTACCTACAAACAGCAGAAAGTGGTATCACACATGCCATGCAAAGTCACTGCATCTTCCTGGTTCCTGGCTGTCAAACATTTCACTTTGACAAAAGCAGTCAATGAAACATCAAAGGGGTRTGTGGAAAACATGAACCCTCACTTGTTCAGCCTTAAGTTCAAGGAAAAATTAAACAGATAGTGGTTATCAATGGTCTGTCAGCTCTCAGGACTGTTTTTCTCTTTTCAGAGATAATGGCTGTGTGTGCACACAGGCAGACACACATCTCTGCTTTAGAGTATTACAGGAATAGCCTTAATAGRAACAGCTTATTTTGGAGTACACTCCTGAGAAAGCTGGCACATGAATTTTTTCTCCATTTTGTGAAAATCTCAGTCTGGCCATTTACTCAACAAGTTTCATTGTTTTTCACTCCAGTGACAATGCCCTCTAACACATCAATTCCAAATGATGGGCTTGCATTTCTGGAAAAACCTTCCATTGGTAAAAAATTCCCTCTTCCCTCTTAGAATTCATCACCCAGGTGAATAGTCCACTGCCTCCAGAAGGGTTGTTTACAAGCCTAGGGACCTGTCCTTTGCAGCAGGACATGCCAAAATTTCTGACAAGGAAGATTGTTTTATATCCCTGTTTATATTTTGAAAATAGAACATATTTCATCTTATCCATTTAAATCCTACAGCTGCCATTTTACTGAAATAATTACAGCATTCAACATGTCTGAATTCTAAACAGAGAAAATGCACTTTAAAATTACTGATATTTGCAGGAGAGAACAAATTGACTGCTTAGTTGCATAATGCTAGACACTTAAATTGACCTACTGTAAAGCAAACCTGCCACTGTTTCTGACTAATGAAATACAAGGCCAAAATAGCTGTTAAATCCTACCTAAAAACAGTTGGATTCTAATGTCAACAAAATCAGAATGTCTTTTTTTTTTTTTTTTTTAATTAACAGTATGTTTCAACCAACATATTTCTTTTGTGAAACAGCTCTTATGGCTTCTTCTGAATTCAAGAGCAAGCAAAGGATTGTAAAGATGAGGCTGTGCCCTTGAAGAGAAGTGCACACTCTCTATTCCTTTTTCCTTCTACCTTATTAATTCAGAACTTTGCATGAACAAAGTGGCAGTAATTAGCCTTGACATGGACCAGTGCCAGGCTTTTCTATCAAGTTTCTTTCCTGTTTATGTTTGAATTACTCTGGGGCTGCCTCTGTGCGCCCTTTGGTCTCAACAAATGTGGTTTTTCCCCCCCTTACTCTCATGGAACAAAGAATGTAATCTTGGTTGACTGGAGTCTGCTGAACATCACATTATTTCCTTGACTCAGTTAAAGATTCTCAAGCTGGAGTGGAGAAAAATGCTTTTCCTAAATAAAGGCTGCAACACTAAGAGGGTGTGCTCTCCAGAGGAGAATTGCTTTGCCTGGAAGATTTTTGCTTGGCACTGCTCTAAAATTTTGTCCAGAAAAATCAGTAAAATTTTGTCTAAATAATCAGTATAGATAGGAGTTGTGTGATGAGGCTTCCAGTTARTGGCTCTCCCCTGCAAATTTGACATGTAATGGATGTCTAATCCTGAGAGAGAACCACAGTCCCCCAGATCTTCTCTCTTATTTCCACCTACCGTGTGCTTGTGACCAGACATGGGCTGGTCTCATGAGAGCTTTACCTGTTTTACCATAATCAAAACCTGCTATGATTACACATATAATTAAAAAAAAAAGAGGCAGGGCACAGAACATTTGATTCAGGAAGAATATGAAGTTAGTTTAGTGAAGGAAGTTATTAACTTTAAGATTTGCAATGACTCAGTGCCCATTTGAGCTATTATTTGCTTTCCCCCAATGATCAAAAATTATCATCGTAATACTAAAAACCCACAAGGAAATTAAACAATAAGCATTATTTTAAATCACAAAAACTGCAGGGGAAATTATTTTCATAAGCAGCTATCACAATATACTTCAAGTTAAGTGTTATACACAAAGGTTAAAAGAAATCCTTTCCTAGAAAAGGAACTCATCCATAGGGATTAATAGGCAATAGCTGAAAACACTTCAGGAAAAAATGGCTATTTTTTTTAGCTTATTTCTAAATATAGCCTCAAAAAAGAATTATGAATTTAAAGCTCTCCTTTCTTCATTTTAGCACCAAACATTTTGATCCTTTAAAAGTATTTTCTTTTGAAGATCCTTGACCKACCAAGTTATCAGAATTTGCATATAATGTACAAAAAACCACTTGTCCACATATCAGCTTTTTCACAAGACAGAATTGGCTTAAGAGTTTAAAATTGTTTCTGAACTGTGTAACAATGGTTAGTTATCCTGAAATGCTTTTAGTGTCCCAAACCCCTCAAATCTTATTGAAATGCCATTGAGAACTATTATTTCTTGGTTTTGGGGATTTGGCTTGCCCATGTTATCTAACTTTGGAAGCCCTTCCCTAAAATACTTCTAAAATTGGAGCCTAAAAATCAAACCAAAAAGTTAAGCCAYGAATAAAGGAATAATGTGTGTAACATTGAATCAATAACTCTTTATGCTTATTGGGTTGTAAATAAGCTTAAGTCTTAACAAAGCCTTGAAACATGCCACCAATATGAGCATAAATTTATACCTAAGTGAGGTTTTAGTGCAAMCACAAGCTGTTGGTGCAGTAGTGGTCTCATCTTTATTTTATTCCTGACATAGCTGACTGAAATTTAGTTGTGGGACACAGAAAGGGCAGGAGTTGAGACATCCTGCAACTGGTCTGGTTAGTTATGTTCCTAAACAGGTTTTGATTGGATGACCTAATTGAGGATTGAACTGAAGTCCCCTGGCTTCTGTCTCAGTACTGTCATAGGTGACTTAATGGGTCAACAACATGCTCTGAACTGTCTGTTCCCTGAGCAGACATCATTTTTCTCTGTCTAATTCCTCCAGCCTCCAGCTATTTACATAGGATCCTATAGATTTTTTTGTGTGTGTGTAGGGACTCCAGAACTATCCCTCAGCTATCATTCTGTTTGTAAGGTTCACTGCTCTCAAATCTATCCAATACCAAGGCCATTCTGGAGAACATCATGTGTGGAGTTCCCTGTACATACAAATGCACTCAATGCACAGATATTTCCAGTGTCAGGAAAAGCTCATTTGTGCACTTTCCTGGCCATACAGGAAACGATTTTCCCTTAAGATAGCTGGTTATGGCTAACTGAATTCTAAGCATGAATTTCAAGTCACAGATTGTGAACGTTAAAATAATAAYAATAACAATAACAATAATAATAATAWTAATTTATYTTTCCTGCAAAATTCAGAGACTAGATCTTCCTATTACCAAGATACAACTGTCAGACTTGGTAAGAAYAGATTCAAGACAGAATGAGCCCCATGATTACACATTAGCTATTATTATTATTATTCTCTATTATTACTTTAAATATGATAGTGTATTGTGGTTATAATGGAAGGCAATGTGCCTTGGGAATGGAGCATCCCTGAAACTCATTAGAAATTAAATATATAGAATGAAAAGGTGAGAGGTAAAATTGCTTTTCTGCCTGCCAGTATAAATGGAATGGTGTATGACAGGGATGGAATAATGGGATGCTCKCAGCTCAGTCTATGTAGGAACACCTCCACTTCCTGCCAAGGAAAATAAAATTTAACCTCATACACAAGCACATACACCAAGGAAGCAAATGCTAAACTGAGGAAGGAGAGCTGACTGGAATTCAAATTTTGACTTGGAAAAGATGGYGAATGTCTGCACTATTTTTTACCTTTGGGATCTTGGCATGAATCCAATCAGAGGTTCTAATTAAAATGAGTTTGATGGTTTCAGYCTAGTTCCTAATTGATGGCAGTTCACACTACAAAACACATAAGAATTCATTAGAGTGCTCATCTGGCAATTTCTGCTCAGAGGGAGCAAGAGRAGGTAACAAAAATGGATTCCAGCAACAATCCTGCATTTAGGTARCATGGTCTGTTCTGGGCAGTCAAAACAGTGTCATCAACAGAGCATGGGGGATCAAAAATCAAAGCATTCCTCTAGAATTAACACAGATGTAGAATTGTAAATGTACTTCCCAGTCATTTATTTTAAGACCCAAAGCATGGATATAGAAATTATGACATGTTCCAAGAAGAAATCTGCACAATATTTCTTGGCATTAAATTGTATGTCTTGTTGTCAAAATACAAGTCACTTCAAAGAGAATGACTTACTCTTTGCTAAAAACATTTTATTCAGACTCAAAAGAAATATAGCTTTTTTTTTTTTTTCATCCAAAAGGGTAATTTGGGGCTTTTTTTTGTTGTGGTGGTCACTGGTTCTGTACAGATAATAAATAGCAAAATATCCATGTTGTACTAAATACGCCGATGAGAAAAAGTATTTGCAAGTTCTAATGCCAGCCAGAAGGGAGACTTTGCAACTAATGCATAGTGACCCACACCATTCATCACTTGGTGAAAAACAAACCAATCTTTATATTTTGGGTAGTTTTCCTGACCTAGTCAGGTCTTTTTCTAAGCCTCTTGAAACTTTGCAAGGTGGCATTCTCTGTCTTTAAAGAATTTTGTCWCTGCTAGTGACTTAWGCTCACRTACTACTRAAGATTTTGGATMGYTCAAAMGGGAACCTRTATGTGGAACATTTTGCCTTATCTTCAGCAGACCCATAGTGTGCATTGACTTTTCTTTTGAGGGAGTCTTGTCTAATCTTYCTGGGGGAGCAATGAGAAKGGCYTCATTGGCCTCCAGGSCCTCCAAATAACAGACTGAAGACCYGAGGTTTAAGTTTAGTTTTCAGTTTAGATGAAGATCATACCCAGGTCTCCTGCTGTGCCTCAGTATTTTTTGGCTTACATAGCCTTGTCTATAAATGAACAGATCTTCCAGAAAAGGGCACCAGAGAAACAGCCCAGCAAATACACCATGGTAATGTGAATGTGGGCACTGCTGACAACACAGAGACAAAATACAAACTGTGGAGATAAAGAATCTTGGGCACAACACAAAGTCTCCTACCAATGCATCATAACAGACTTGGCCAATAACTTTGTCTGAACCAATTCCAGGTCTATAACACACCTCTGCTATTTTATCTTAACACTATGTGACTTCATGTCATGCTTCTGAAAACCAAGAAGGCCCTGGCATGGGTTTTCTGAAGCATAAACATCCCTTGCTCCTCTTGATTTCTAATCAGGAATCATGAGCTGAATTACCGGCAAAAATCCAGGATATTCACTGAGGCACTTCATTTGCCCAAAAGGAAAAAAAGGCATTACTTTGTGCCAGATGCACTTTTTTCTCCTTGGTGAGTGGTGCTACCTTCAGGATATGATTTTTCCAGGAACAGCACTCACTTCCTACTTGTTTCTGGACACAGTTCAAGCTGTTGACAAGGTTTCCATGTAGTCATTCATCTTGGCAAAAGGAAAAGTGCAGGGGAACCTTCCTGATGCTAAAATTATTTTCCTTTTGTAGTCAAATTCATTCRATGATGTCAGAGCTTTAAAAATAGTTTTTTTCCTAGACTCCTTCTAATATTGAAAAGAGTGGCTATGCAATTATCAACAAATCAGGTTTTTGCAGGAAAAYGTCACTTTTTGGGTTTTCAACCTCCCATCTCTCAGTTTCACTTGATAAATTGATATTTTTTTTCAGAGCCACGTTATTCTTGACCTAGACAACAAATTCTGTGTTGCTTTAAACACAATGGTCTAAAATACAAAATTTAAAGTGGAAATTTTATTTCAATTTCCCTTACTGTACAGATACCACACTGGACAAAAGATAAGAGAAGAGAAGGCTCTGAAGTGACCTTATTGAAGCCATTCAGTGTTTAAAGAAGTTTTCTAGGAAAGATGGCTGCAATTTTTGGGTAGGGCCTGCTGCAATAGGACAAGAGATAATGGTTTTAAATTCAAGATGGCACACTTAGACTGGATATAAGGAAGGAATTATGATGAGGGCTGTGAGACACTGGAATGGGTTGCCCAGGAAGGTAATGGAGGCCCTATTCTGGTAACATTGAAGGTCAGGTTGGACAGCTGTGAGTAACCTGATATGGTTGAAGGTGTCCATCCTCATTGCAGGGGGCTTGGTCTAGAAAGCCTTTAAAAGATCCCTTCCGATCCAAACCCTTCTATAATTCTGTGATTCCATAAATAAGCTTCATTTGGTCTTTAAAGAACACCTTGTTGCCCTCTCAATGCATATGTATGAATCAGGTCCATAKTTGCAASWTTCATGCATTTTGAGAGAGAAATGSTGTCTATACAGTACATGCCATTTAAAATGGCTTGACATTTTCAAAACATTATTTTGTCTAGCACTTGCGTTAACAAAAATAATATTTCAGTGCACTTGAAGCACAAACCATCTATTCAGAATGTCATCTAGAGGCAAATGATAATARCACAAAAAATGAAGCAACATTTCTTGTTGCATTACCCCACTGCCCTGRAGCTATGCAGGGTCTGTCTCCCAGTACTCCCCCCGACCTCCAACAGCTCCATTTAATTACAGCATTACCTTCCAACTTACATTTCTTGATGGTTGTTCATATCTTTTTTCAATACACTCATCCCTCACTTGCAAATCACCACTGACTGCTTTGTCCTCAGCTTTTCCCTACCTATCAGGCCACAGACTGGAAGCATTTCTGTACCYGGAATGTCATTTTTCTTTCCACAAACGTTTAGCATCTCCCCTGAGGCTGTTCAGAGACCTGTACTAAAAAAAAATCGTATTATCGACTGTTTGATTTTTTATTTTCAGGTGAGAGTTGAGTACTGARGGAGAAAACTTAGTGGGTTTCTCATGCTGGTCCACACACATGAATCYAAGAGTTTCCCATTTCCCATCACGTGTTTTGTATCTGTTGCAAAAGTCCTGCAATAATGTGGGACTACTTCACAAGTTTCACAGCACCACAGGATTTTTGCTTCTCCAGATGAAGAAGAAAGGCTCATGGTGAGATTAAATAACTTTTGTAGAGTCYCTGGGTTGGTAGAYAGAGATTCTGTGTTCCAGCTCAATRAGTTTCTTAGAAGACAGWAATTTCTAAATGTATGTTTTAMAGAAATTAATGCATTTCACTAATTTTTAATAATTGAAAGCTTAAATTTATTTTAAGGTTTCATAAAATATGGTTAATAAAAACCAAAATAAATTCTTTTTTTTTCTTTCTCCTTTGAGTCTGGTGAACTTCTTTACCCAAAACAATCTGAATTAAACATGATTATATGGTTCTCTTTGCAATTGTTTTMATTTTAAGCAAAGTCAAAAGTGAGTTTTGATTTTCACATGTTGAGCAAAAGCAGCCAGTCAAACAACACCTCCCAATGTAAAAAATAGCCAATACTGAAATYTGAGCCATAATCCAATCCTCACTAGCCACATACAAAGCATGAGCTGTATAAACTTCATGTACACATCTAAAACCACACACAGTCTCTGAATTTCTCATGAAAAGCTTTGCCTTCTTATTACATGTTGAAAATTCAAACAAGCCCTCAGAGGTAGGGGTATCAAAGCTAAAAACACCTCCCTGGCTTTACTCCCTGTGCTCTGTGTCTGCAAGGGGATGGGGAAAGCTGAGGGGGTTTGGTTTGGGTGGTTTTTTTTTTCTTTTGGGGATAAGGAGAGCATTTGTAGCATATGTCCTACATCTGGCAGTAGCTCACTGATAAACATGTGTAGCAGCAGGAACCCAATTATCCCTGTTGCCCTTTTTAGAATTACTGTGAGTTGTGCTCTTCCAGGCAGCGGAAATAACACATGAAGGGAAAAGGCACCGTTTTAGAGTTTCCACAGCACATTTCCTGGGACTGCTCCACAAATTGCATGCAGTAACACTCTCCCAAAGAATCCTTTGCTACTTGAAGTGTGGTAGGGCCTGCACCACATTTCAGCTGTATACCTTACAAACATTGCATGCAATTGTCAGTGAAGAGAAAGCAATTATTGCAATTTTAAGACAAAATTTCAATTCACTGCAAAAGAATTATTTATTCTGAAAGCGGATTTTTGTCTCTTTTTTTTTTTTCATTTTAAGTGCTTTTCATTTTTATATCCTACGTATCCCTCCTTCCCTTCAGTCCCTAACCTTGGGCTGCTTCTAGGCCACTGAGACCACATTGCCCTGTGCTGCAGATGAGCCACATCAGCATGCTCAGAAATTCAGAGTAGGAGATGAGATAGAAAGCACTGAGGTCTTTGTCTTTCCTACTCTCATACTGTTGTTTGTAAAACAATATAAACAATAGCCTATTACTATTCCAGAGACTCTGTTTCTAAGCTGGATAGTTTGAAAAAATTACATATTAAATACAGAGAAATACAGATTTGCAATATATTTGTATTAAATTGTTTTGAGGAATGAATTTGATTTCTTCACACTTTCATCTAAAGCCTTTTTGAAGTCTCCTCACATTCAAAATGATTACTTTATTGAGATTCTTTTTTCCCAGGCTCATATATATTTATATTACTTAAAAGAATKCAAAATAATAAAACTCCATATTCCAGACATTGTACAATTAGCAACTGCTTTTTCAGTTTAACAAGTATTGTTTTTCTTTATGTCATTGTGCTCTGTTATGAATTGAATTGAAATGAGCCAGCACTATGTTGCTATATTCAAAGGAAACATCACCCCTAATCAATATCTTTCTATAGGGACACCTTTAGCATTTTTATAAAATTAATGTCTGTATTTACAATGGACCTTCCTGCTAAGATGGCTGAATTGTGAGAGCAGAATTAAAATTTTCCTCACTGTTAAACTGGTATAAATCTGAAGTTAATACATTTATTTCCTTGTCAGTATTTTGGCAGATTTTCTGCAGCACAACAAAAATCTAAGGAGGTGGCCAGTTATAACAGCATTTTAMTGTCTGCTTCTCAGTGACCTCTAGAAAAAATGGGGAGGATGAGAASTGTTTTGAGCAAAAATATATTAATTGCCTTCATCCTTCTTTGCTCTGATCATCCTCCCATATATCTCTACTTGGGAAGTTTGTTTATGTTCAATGTCTGGGGTGTTTGGGACCAAGAGAAGATTTTCTCCACATAAAACCAGGAGGGAATGGTCCAGGCTGTTTAGGTATGTGCTTTGAAAAGACAAAGCAGCTCAGAATCCCCCCTGGGTAGCTTAGAGGAATGATTCTTAAGCAATGCACACTTATATATGTTATATATACATATATACTACTTAGAAAGCCCCAAGTGCAGCCACAATTGAAAATCGTTGTTCTTGGGCATAGGAAGATTTGCACATACTGGTTTTTCACCCATATGTGAGCTACTTCAAAGTTTGAAATGAGAAGGTAAAAAAAAAAAGTATTATTGTATTTATTACATTTATTTTAAAGGTGGTTGTGGGAAACCAGGTTACCCCTTTGGGGGTCCCTGGAGGCTTGAGACCCTGGGGGTCTTGGGACAGAGCCAAATGAGTCAAAAATACCTATTCTTTTGATTTAACTCCCTGGAAAAAACTGCCAGGTCTGAGAGGAGAGATGCAGACCATGTGGGTTTGATTGGTGTGATTTTTGTTAGCTCACAGGGTGAAAAAATAGAATTTTTAGATTTTACTATATAGATAGAATGGGGCAAAGATGGAGGAATCAGGGTGTGTTTWTTGTCCTTTTCCTGCTTCTTCTTCCCCTCCATCTTTGCAGAGGTGGTGGCCTTTTCTTGATTGGGTTATGGTGAGATTTCACTGTCTGATATGGGTCATGTCATTGGTACTTAGAGAAAAACATTGTTAACGTAGTTTAGATTATRAAAGTTCAGGTGCCATTGTAGGAGGGTCAGATTCTGCTTTTCTGCCTTCCTGGGAACATCACACTGGACTGAGAGAACTTTTAGAGATAAGAAAAGAATAAACAATTCTACAAAGCAACTGCAGGGACTCCGGCTCTCCTTCGAACTCTATCATCAACTCTCAGGGTGCAAAAACACCAGAAAACCTGAGAGGTGGTAACCCCAGAGGTAGGTATGTAATTAACCCATGGCATTGCCTGGCAGAGCTGCTGGGGCTGGGATGAGGACCTGAACTCACCCTCTCCCAGTCCCAGATGCTCACGGCCTGCAGTGCAGCTGGAGGCTCCAGCCTTTGATGCAGAAAGCCTGCAAACAGCCAGGGGCAGAACTGTGCATCCACTGGAGCTCAGACACACCACTGGTCCCTGAGGGAATATGTCAGAACCCAGACATCACTGAAACACAGCCTGCTGCCTTCTCCCCTGTACCTACCAACCTGTACAGCCCCTGCAGCTGGAAAAGTCTGCCACGGGGCACTCCCTGSTGGCATGTGGCAAAAATCCCATGTTTCATAAAGATGTCAGTTCCTGTCAGATAGCTTGGACGTAGCCCAAATCCAAGATTTTTCTCCCAAGAAATCTTAATAAGTGGTTCTGCCCTGCTGTCACTGTCCATGCTGGTGGTAGCATTTCCAGGGAATCCACAGAGGTAGTTGTGCTTCCATGTAACATCATCTTAGAGTGGTTTAGGTTGGAAGGTGCATTACAGATCATCTCATTCCAACCCTGCCATGGGCAGGGACACCTTTCACTAGTCCAGGTGGCTCAGGGCCCCATCCAACCTGGCCTTGAACACTTCCAGGAATGGGGCATCCACAGCTTCTCTGGGAAACCTGTGTCAGTGTCTCATCACCCCCACTGTAAAGAGTTTTACCCTAAGATCTAATCTAAACTTACTCTCCTTCAGTTTAAACCATTGCCCCTTATCCTGTCACTATTTGCCTGTACAAAATGCCCCCCTTCCTCCTTTCTATAATCACCCTTAAGGCAGTGGAAAGCTTTAATGAGGTGTCCCCAAAACCTCTCCTCCAGGCTGAACAACCACAGGGATCACAGGTAGTAACAGACCTCATCTCTCTTTTTAATCCTCTCTTTTCCTTTATGCAACAGTTTGATTGGATGCAAAGAACTCGTCAGAGGAGACAGAAATGTCTTAATTCCTTTAAATACACTTGCCTATTCTGTATGTTCACAAAAGGTTAGACTGCCATCCTGAAGCATGAAAGCACCAGTGAAATACAGCAACTGTACTGGAATGGTGCCACTAGGGAAAGAAATAATATTTAAATGAAATTAGACAGAGATCTCAGGCACACAGAACATAAATATTTAATTTGGAATTTCACCAAGACACTGGGGCTAACACCTTTAACTTGGCACATGCAAGATTTTTAAATGACCACAAATTCTATGAGGACCTCAGATTTCACCTCCCCTTTAAAGGATTGGCTCCCCAGTGGAAAAGATCTGGTGAGAAGCTGATTCTTTATTAGTTCAGGTGGGAATTTAGCCTTTGGTTGTTATTTCATTAATGTAACAGAATCACARCACTCATGCATAGAATTTGGTGGTAAACAAAGTTTGTTCCTGAAGGCTTAACTGGGAATTCATTGCAACAACCAATTAAGCCAAGCATATCTTACCTATGAAGTGAATTCAAAAGCAAACAACCCAAATCTTACAGAGGCTTATTAATTTTTGCAAGAAGAATTAAAAGAATCTGCTCTTTTTTTTTTTAATTGTCCTACAGAACTTAAAAGTAAAAGAAAAAAATCACAAAAAAACTTCAAAGGGAAGAGAGTGAATTCATTGTTTAAATACAGTAAGCATCCTGYATAAGTCTTTACTTAATAATTAGAATTAATTTATAGGAGTTTTTGGGGTTTTTTTTTGTAGATAATGTTGGTGTGTCTTGTATATTTTTGGTGGCAATACTGCAATTAACAGAAGTCAGAATAAAAACAGCARGTGCTAAAAATTCTCCCAGATACAAAAATCTTTAACACTGTGGCACATTATCAATTTAGGCACAGTGGGTTTTAGACAGACAATTAGCAAGTCTGGGCTGACCAACTTCCATACTGCTGCACTGGAAACTCAGAGAGAGGCTGTTTTTCAGCCAGTAATGCAACAGTAATGTCAAATAAAGTTTTGCAGGAGCTAATGCAAGAATTTTATGTATCTTCAGTATCTCATTTGCAGAGTGAAATGAGGCAAGAAGTAAGATGCATACAATTAATCTTCTAGTGTATGGTCTGCAAATGGTTTTAGGAGGAAATTCACATTTTTCTCATTAAAGCTGGTTGAGAATATATCTTCCAATTAACACAACTTTTTTTTTTTGAGTAGTTGAAATTAGAAAATATTAGAATATTAGAAAAAAATGAGCTTGAAAAGTTTCAAAAATCAGGAATGGCAAGATTTCCAACATGCCACATATGTTCTTGTGTGAACATCCAGACTAGACAAGTAAATGATAAATCCACATCCTCCTCTATTTATGGCCCTGATTCAAACTTGGAGCCAAGTTTTTTTCCAGCAGCACGAGATAAAGCCATTTTTCTAAGGGCACATCCAGATGGTGATTTACAAACCATAGGAAGCTTGGTGTCATTTTGAAGATTCAGCTGCATCCTGGCTGATGCAGCTGTTCTGGTGTGCAAAGATAACTGCAAGCACGAGTTCTACTTAACTTCACACATAATTTTTTAATGTGATTATGCAACAGAGACAACATAAGAAGTAATGGCCTGAAGCTCATTTGCATACATTCCCAGTGCCTCTGGCAGCAGTTGTGTGCCACAGYGCCAGGGCACAATTACAGTGTGAGATCTTGAGCAAAAACATCCAGACTGGCCCAGTGCCAGCCTCAGGAGGAAGAGGAGGAGCAGGAGGAGGAGGAGGAAGGGAAGACTGCTCTAGACTTGGGCCGTACTGAAAGGAGACCAGAGATTGCTTGGCTCATTACTACTTCCCCTCTCTTCTTACCTCACCTCTCCCCAAATGTCTTCTGATCTACTTTGTTTTTCTCTACATTTCAATTCAGAAGATGGTTTTCAGAAGCTGGATAAGGTGTTATTAGGTCAAAGCAATGGTGAAGTACTAAACAACATACAGCATGTGTGTTTCAACACAACATTTCCTTGTTCAGTAATGATTGCTCCATGTATTGAGAGGCAATGAAATATTTAAACAGGTTACTGAGAAGTGTACAAGACCAGCCAGAAGAGACACAGATTGATGATA
Source organism: Alauda arvensis (assembly GCA_902810485.1). Classification (NCBI taxonomy): domain Eukaryota; kingdom Metazoa; phylum Chordata; class Aves; order Passeriformes; family Alaudidae; genus Alauda; species Alauda arvensis. Next base: position 238,145 of record CADDXX010000402.1, on the reverse strand, counting down.
TATTTTCTAACATCTCAGCAAAGTTTTAAGGACTTTCTGTTGACATCTTTTTTTTCCCTCTCAAAGTGGGACTAGCATCTGGTGAATACAAAAAAGATACTGGAGATGGGGAAGGCTGGGATAAGAAAATACCACAGCAGTGAACAAATTCCAGTAGCCCTATTATGAAAAGCACTGCACATTTAATAGCTAYGTGTGCTTCATCATTAGAGTCTAATGACCATCTTTCCTGGCATCAAAATCTGACTAAATTAGCCATAATGAGTGGAACTTGGGGTCAAAAGTCAGTTAAATGGGAAAAGAATTGTGTTCTGTATGTGCAGAACAGGTGGCAAAACAGGGCCAGCCTCTCCCTCTAATCCCCCTTAAGATGTGATACCGATTAAGCAGATATTTTTCTAATTTCAGTGTGGCATACCTGATCCTTAAAATGAGACTTTAGCTCTTGGGGAAGTTGATGGCATATAATTTCCTCTCATTTAGACAGATTGCTAGAGAAGCATGCTAGCAATAAAGATAAGCTTTATTTATCATAATTATAGTGACTTGTTCTTTTAATTAATTTTCCAATTCACACTAATGTTTCTATATTAAACAATTTACATTACTGCTTAGTGGAGGTAATATTGATATTACCCTGATTTAAAAAAAAAAAGTGTCTCCATTTCTGGTATAAACATACACAATCATGTAGCATAATTTAGGAAACCTGCTTTGTGTGCCATGGCAGAAATTAGCTCATCAAATATGTGGTATTTGGTAGAGACTATAGACCATTAGAAGCATCATGTCTCTTTCCCATCAATTTATCAAATTGTTGTCTGACTGGCATTTCCTGATTGCACACCACCCTCTGCATGCATTTTCTTACACTTCAGTACCCGGCTCTGTCAGAAAACGACGGCATCTTTAAATTAACATCCATCCATCTTTAAATTACTTCTATTCATAACTCCTTTAAGYCAGGGCCAAATTAAATTCCAAGGAGCCTAGAAGGGGAATAGCTTATAAGGAAAGTGAGGATTAATGTTGTTTAAATGCACATTTTCTTAATATCTCAAAGCTCCTTGCCAATCTCGCTCAGATGTTTACTGTTGTTCTGCCAAGTTGCTGACAATTGTGACTTTTAAATTGATTTCATTGTTAGAACAGCMAGATGAATGAAAATTAGATTCAGTCACTATAAAATCAGTATGACTATCAGAAAKGATTGTGTCTCCCTTCCCTCAGCACACACACTTTGTACTATGCCTCAGTTTGTGGCGTTTGCAAGCAGGATGGGGATTGTGCTGGGGAGCAGCCTTGGAGCTTTTAGAAGAGCACCCCAGCCTTTGTGAGTTGTCTGTTTCTTGTCCCTCCAAATTATGGGCTGACAACGCTATGCTGACTATTCTAATAACACCCAGAAATAAATGTAGTACAAACTATTGAGAGATGGGTGGTTCAAATGTTTCTGCTCTATACAGTGGATGCAAATATGGAGTTAATTTTTAGAAATATTTTTCTACTGTTTACAGATATCTTCCAAGTAGCACCCTTATGACTCTGTGACATTGGCTAACCACACCAAAATTCACTTTGATATTGAGCACTTCCTCTGTTTTTAATAGTAGATCTTCTCTCCATTTCTGAGAGATAAAGAGTATTCACAAYATATCCTGCCCTGAAAAAAACTTTAAATACTTTAAAATAGACTTCACTGTTACTGTGTTTTTCCCAGCCTCTCCTACTCCCTGATCTTACCAGATGTATTTGTACTTTCCATTCCACCTTCCCACTAACTAACATTTCTTCTGATGAAAATTACACCAAGTTCAGGAAAATTAAAGTATCATCAAAAGGTGCTTTTTTTTAGCAGTAGAATCTAAGTCATGGTAAGGACASCTATCTGGAATAAACCTGACTTAGCTGGGATCAGTCTTGATATGTTTCAAGTCCTGTTCTGAAGTATTTTACTTGACTACCAGAGTAAAGATACAGGTATCTATACCTATATACACATRCACACTTGAGACAGCTCTTCCCTCCAGGTCTACTTTCTCCAGGCAACTGCTCTGCCAGTTTGGCCCCCATTTTCTCTTTTCTCTGAGAAATTGCATTATGCTCTTAATTTCACACACAAAATCCAGTGACTCACACTTAATTTCTTCCTCTATGCAAAAGAGAATATTTCAGGAATAAGCATTGTTCAGCTTCTCCTGGCAAATTAGCAAAGGAGAAATAGTGCTCCAAAGAGGCTTTTCATTGTGTTTAAAGAGAATAATGTTCTTCAGCTTTAAATTTGCTCTACTTCAACATAACATTAAGGGTCAGAAAAACAATCCCACAAAAATCCAAAATGCTAATTTTATCCTGAGACATATCAAACAGCTCGTAACAACGAGCTGCTCCCTTCCAATATCAAACCTCAAACATAGAAAGAATAAGTACTCCTTTTCTCTTAGAAACAAGGGCAAATTTCCTATTGTGAAAAATACATTCTTGCTTCCACCACGAATGAAAACTTCTCTATTTTTCACTTTTATCTGTCACAGCACTTTAAAAAATGTGGTAACAATCATATGCTGCTTATAGGGAATATTGGGGATATTTCCAGTAGGTGAAAATAACATGTTTTATTCAAGCACTTTGAGGCCCTTGGGGTGTCATGCACAAAAAAATGTGTTCTGTGTTAGCACCTGAGTGACAGGAAAAATAAAGTATAATGGAGTAGTAGATTAAAAGTTTAAAAATTTTGCATCAGTATGCTTCTTCCTTAAAAAGCAATAATACCAGCACCTCATGCTACTCAGAATTTAAATGAAGAATATATATTTGTACGCAGGTTCATAATGAACAACACCTTTTATTTAAACAGTGCTCTTTCACTCTTGAAACACCTTTAGGCTGTCAAAATCTCATGTTCTAAAATATAGGCAAGGCTGGTGCATTGCAGGAGGGAGAGCAGAAGAATAACCAGAGCCAGTTCCTTTGTTCCCACCCAGCCTTGGTTGCTAATCAATTTTTCCCGGCCTCCAAATCTGTAATTATGGTGTCGCTTTCAGGCTGCAATAGAACACCAGGTTTACACAGCACAGGGAGAGATAAACAAGTACTCAGTGCAATTGGAAAGGTTTTGACCTTTAAAAGCTGTTAATCTGCACGTGAATTATAATTAATCAATTAAAGGAGATTCAGTCTAGTACCAACATAATTAGATACAGTTTTACTGCTGAATAAGCCGTGATAACCCCATACAAATGAAGACAGAGTCCACTGCTCCTCAGGTTTTCCAACATCCCAGCAGTTTTAGCAAAACTGTGTAGGTTTCCCAAGTGKGATTTTTATGGCTTTGGAAAGCAGGAGTGTTGAACGCTGAGACTGCATTCCAAGTTCAATAATATGGAATAGTGTTTGGAAAACTGTTCCTGCTTTAGCCTACGTACTGCCTTCAAACATTTCCCTGGGAAAGARGGGAAGGAGGAAGATGGGGATCCAAGGCACTGCAGCAGTGGAAAGCAGTGGTTGCTGATGGCTTTTTTCTGACATCTTTGAGGCCAAATTCAGGGATAAAAACAGTAAACAACAGCCACATAATGTGTGCTGTATTTAACCACCACGGCTAATAGCCCTCAACCTGACTCCAGTGGGAATAGGCAGTGATTAGAGACACCTGCAGGTTAATAATGGGAGGCATCTAAGCACAGAGGCAATTAATACAGGAAAACTCTCCTGAGGTTGGAAAGGCAGCACTGTTTAAATAAATAAATAAATGAATATGCATGCAAACATRAAAGGGAATACTTTTTGTTCTTCTGAATAGCCCACTTTCTGCAGGGACTGCAGAGGAAGTCATCAGTGAGGCATCCTGCAGTATCAGTAGAAGTCTTGTGCCAGGAAAATGGCTGGAATAAAGATTTTGATCTCCTTTCAAAAGTTCATTAGCCTAAAATGTTAAAAGTGCTCGATTTGGATACATATTGTGAAATTTTGTTTTAGTCCCAACTTTGAAGTTTTTCTGTAGAAGCTTCACATTAATTTCAAAGGCATTTTTATGCCTTTTACATAGCATAGGAAATATGTCAAAATTCAGACATGGGAGGAGCTACTGAAGGATAGTTTTACATATCTGGATCCACAGAGCTATGAATGATCTGGGAAGTATTGCTTGCTGAACTTTGCTTTTAATATATAAAGGTAACACAGTTGGCATTTTAAGACATTCCATGTAAACCAGAAGAGACAATATTTTTTCTTGGACATTTTCAAGCCTTCAGGTAAAATTTTTCCCCCAAGTATGTAAGATGYAACTAATATTTCACTATTCACTCTCTCTTCAAAGCCTGCTGCTAAAGTAGATGTTTCAAGGGTAAGTAGCAAAGGCTAATGTATTCCTCAGCAAAATGGAAAAATGATAAAGTGAAAAAATACATTAAAGAACATTAAAGGATAACTCTGACCATGTGACCCGGTCATAAAAAAAAACACATTTTCAGAGAAAGAAATCAAAACCATGCAAGGGCATGAATTATTTATAGACATAAGGGTCCCCAGCAAACATACAAAATTTGCCCTTAAATAATTCTGTTTAAGAACCATTCCTGTTGCTTTTCCTTGCCTTCTAATGAATAAATAACTTACTTCAATCGTGCTAYGTTTTCCTTGGATGATTTTGGCCTGAAAACAGGCATTCAAGTTATCTAAAGATTCCTCAGTATTCTGGGCAGAAAAGGACTCTATAGAGTGCTTACATTTTAGGGGCTGAGGAGGGTCTGAAACCATGAGAAAAACATAGTARRWTTWAAAAAAAAATTAAAAAAGACAGAAAGAAATACAGCAGCCTCCCAAGGAACCCTAAACCAAACAAAACACAACACAGCCACTGATTCTGCCCACCAACCTGGGGCACTTTTCCCACCCTCTCTTGTTAGTGAAAAGAGAAGAGGAAACCTCCTTCTCATCTTTCCCTCTCCCCATGCAGCCTTGGGGCAGCAGGGCATTTACTCCAGGCACAGAAAYCACCCTGCCCACACACTGGCCTGTACYTTATCTTCAAAACAAGTCAGAATAAAGCAAGGAGCAGATGCCTATACAAAAAAATACACTTCTCCAGAGCAGTGAGAAGTCCTGCCAAGTCTCTCTGGACAGCCAGGCCATGGAAAGCCATATACATTTCCTTTACTTCTTGCAAAATACACCCCACCAGCCTGGATTCTTCTAACATCATGCACATTTTCTTCATTAAGATTAAAATGAATTCAATTAGAAATKTATTTTAAACATAGTTTAAATGCTTTGTTTTCAGCCTTCAGTTTAATCCTGTTAGTTGACAGTAAAYCTCTCCCAGTTTTCTTGCCCTAAATTTCCACAACATTTTAGCTAACATTTAGCATAATGACATGTCCAAATGCAATCAGGACGTGGCAGAAAGGTCTCTCTGAGAAGAAGGGCAAGTCATTTATTTCATGTAACTTGCTCGTTTTTGTTCTAGACATTGTCAGATTAAGTGGGCCACACTGAATTTAAARGAGAAGATAAGCCATTATTACATTGTGTTCCAAAATCTTCAGAGAAATACCAGAGATAATTGCCTTTAATGTCAATTTATGAAGCAACATTCTTGTGTGATGCATCTATATTGTGTATTCAGGAGTGGAATTTCTAATTCTGGTTGTAGTTTTTGTGTTTACAGAAAGCCAGAACTCAGGCAGCATAATTTATGTATAAATGTCCCCTAGGGTAATCATTTTCCATGTAAAAATGAGTTACAAAAAAAGAGAAAAGAGGCATATGAATTCACCCAGATACATGGGAGATGTGGAGCAGGAATAGCAGTTAGGGCCCATTTGTATTCTTCCCTAAGAGTTCTCCTGGAAAAATGAATTTTCTCCACTATTTTTTCCATTGTGTTTATTGGTAAACAATATTATTCTTATTTACAATGTTTAGCAGAGAGAGAAGCAATAGTTAAAAAAAAAAAAAAAATAGAGACAATTAGCTTGGTCTCTAGTCTATAAATTTTAGGGTTCATAAAGGTGAATGCAATTCTTTCTGAAATGTAGCCATTACTGACAATGCAAAACACTACATATATATATATATATATATATATATAGCTACCTAATAAAATGAATGTGAATGTATGAATAATACGACCCTGAAGGTAGGAACAGTGATCTTCTGAACCCAAAAATCTGAATTGTATTAGGTTGGAGCAAGTGAACTGAGGCCAGTGGTCTGTGTAAGTGCTTTCACCCTGCCTATGGGATTGAAGGACAGGGAAAGATGTGATAACATTTGTGGGGTGCAGTTTGTTCTCCTACCCCTCTCAGGGATGATGGGTGACCATAGCAGAGATTTTTCCACCCAACTGAGCTCTGCCATTTGGCTTTGTTTAAAACCAMAAAGGAGATGCATGATACAAATCACTCAGTGCAGTGGTGGAACTGTGATGTTTCCCATCAAATGCTTCTATATGTTGATTTTCCTAAAACCTTAAACGCCCAAGTTMTTTATTTCCATTTCTCTTACAATTCTAGCTTCATGGGAAGTGGAATTACAGATGACAAGTAGAGACTAACTGGCTTGTGCAGGATGACACACATGGAGCAAGGTTTCAGTGAGGTCTTAGTCCTTAGCCCAAGGTGGCACTGTAAGGTTGGGGTTTTCCTTGAATTTTGGGACAAATGTAACACAGGAACATTAAAAATGGAAGAGAAATCTTACTGCTTTCTCAGAGGAAACCTCCAAGGTGTTGCTCATTTAAGTGATTTGATTGGAAATTGCTCATGGTCCTCAAGACATCTYTCTCTGATTGATTGTTTCTCATGATACCAATGGAATATTGTCTCATACACTGCATAGTTTAGGAGTTATGTCAATGCTGGGGTAACTTATGTGACTTGAGAGATTTAAAGACAAATGCTTTTCCAGGAATTCTCATATTAGCTGAGTTATACATCCACCTCTGAGATGAGTCTYCTCAGGATCTCTAGCTCAGCCTGAACATAAAGATCTCAATGAAAAGACCAGAAAAAGTGCAGAGCCTCTACTCTGTGCACATCAGTAAAAATCTAGGAGGAATCTGCTTCTCACAAGCCTCCTCCCCAATGCAATCAGTTGGGATATAAGCACGAGTGAGCTTTTAGACAGGATGCAACATAGCAGCCCACAAACAGGGAGAAACTGTTTTGAGACCCACACAAAACTGGCTAAAACTCAATTAAACAACWGGGATCAGAAAAAGACTATCTCTGCCTGACAACAGCTCACATTTTATTGAGGATTTTTTGGTACCATAGTTACACACATCTGCAGATAAACCAAATCTCCTTGACTCTCTACAAATGATATAGAGACACCTGCCTTACTGTTTTAGCATGGCTTTGTTCTGCTGTTCTACAAGTCCAGCTTCAATAAACAAACATTATAACAAATTTGGAGACTGATCTTAATATCATTAAAGATTTAACAASTCAACTTCAATCACTTTCAGTCAATATTTTTGCCAAACATTCAAAATCTGTAAAGAATTTATAACCCAGACATCYTGAACTTGAAAGAATAGGCTATTTACTCATAATAACAGGATCTGGAGTTAGAGCTTTAAAAACTAAAATTTATGGAGGCCTAAAAACTGATGTTGGCAAGCAAAATAACTTTAAAATATAAATATCTTCCTGGATAACCTATTTATTTCTCAATAAGCCAGTGTCATGGGACTCTAGAGAATGCATCCAAATTCTAAAGTAAACTTTATTACACATTTCCTCTTCCAACTTTGAAAACTACGGGAAGATTTGATGAAGTGAAAATACAATACCCTTTTGCTTCAAACCAAAACATTCTGTAGCTTGGAGCAAGCCTTTAAGAAAATGAAAATATTTATAAAGTGTTTCTCATCATCCTGGGAAGCACAAACTTAATCTCAGCCTATGTGTTAACATTTATTAAGTGACCCACCAGCAATGGGTATTAGCTAGAGGCAGGTATGGATTTATGACATAAATTTACTCTCATGTATTGTTTACAAAGAGTTCTCAAAGTAGAGAGGTTGATCATTTTATACACTCATTAAACCAGCTAAGTGCTAATTTTTAAAGTAACCTGTTAATCTGAACCTGCAACCTGAAGGAAAAAAAATATTATTTTACTTTGTGAAGATGCAATGCCTACAATAAGTAGGCATTCAACATAAAAAGATTGCAAGTACTGCAATCTTTTTATGTTGAATGAAAGACTGAAATTCAGTTATTAAACAATTAAGTTTCAAAACTGTAATATATGGCTGGGTTATGGACTAATCTTTTCRTCATTCTTATCCTCATTTATGTACATTTCTAGCTTGTGACACTATTCACTTTACTCTTCTTAGATTTTAATTAAGATAATTTTGAAACAGATTTTCTYTTCATGCCATGGTGATTATTCTGAAAGTCAACACATGTATCTTAAATTCAACAAAAGTTCAAATTTTAATATGGAAATTCACYCTTCATGTACTCATCATGCCTCACCAAGAAGTTGAATTTCATGTCCAACTTCATGAACAAATTTCTTCTGTGTATCTATTTTTCTGTAATAACTATGACCAGGCTAGAGTTCTACAGTAATTATATCTGGATTTTCWTTTGTTATACTAATTTCTTAAAAGTAAATGTTTCAAAATTCTTTTCCCTCTCTTGCCATATTCCAAGTACTGTCAAATTATAWTCTTCATATACAGAACATCTGTGTAATCAACCTGTGTTTTGGTTTTGTGTGGATTATTCTTCAGATGAAAATAYCTTTGGGATTTTAAAAAGCCCTATTGTATGTAAATATAACATTATTTTATATGTGTCAGCCCKGGGAATTGTCCTGTGTTTTAGAGGAGTATCTAACATTCCTGTCAAACACACAGATATTCCTTGGACTTTTTGGTTGATCAGTTGTGCAAAAAACATAATTGAGCTCTACTTTCACATGTTGTGATGGAAAGTGACTGTCAGATGTGTCACTACTCACAAACATTTTCACTGGGAGAGATTCTCACCACTGGGATAACAGAAGCAATTCCAAGCAATACACCTGAYTAAATGCAATTAAGTAAACCAGGTTAAGCACCAAATGTTTACTGAATACTATGTTTGATCAATCTGTATAGCTAATTACAACAACAATATAATCCTCATAGATTGAAATGTTTTCAATACAATCAAAACTAAATGTATTCTGTGAGGTAAAACTAAGATCAAATTTATCCTAGTCAACACATGAATCTTTTCTCAAGATTTTGTTCTATAAACTGTAAATTGCATTGCCTTAAAAAATCTCTGTCATGGCTCAGACTGCAGAGTTCAGGTTTTCAGTGCTGGAAATGTTTGCTGTCAGCTGAAACTCTGACCACACTATTTCTGTTCCAATGCCATCTCCAGGTACCCCTATTTCCCAGGAAGAGCTGGTATGTCCAGTCCTCTGGACCTGCATCCATCTACTGCTGTTTTCTAAGATGAGTTTGCCTTGCTGATTTGCTTTGATTTCATATTCCAACATCATACTCTTTTAAGTGTACTAAATGGAACTTTCTTTGACACAACAGGTGTGACAGCTTCAAAAGAGAAGGAGAAGATAGGTTAAAATTTAAAGTAATTCTAAAGGTGAATATATAAGGAAGCCKATTTAGGCACACACTGTTTCTCCAGAGCACATCACTTTGCCCAGGAGATCAAAATAAAGGARTCAAATAAATGACCATAAAGACTTGTCACTGGCGTGGCCAATTGGATACAGAAAACACATGAAAATGGAAAGATAATACTTTGTGGTAATCAAATGCATAATGAGTACCAGAAGGTGTGCAGTTTGATAAAATCATGTATTGCATCAGCTCAGGGAACTCCCCTCCTGTCACAGACCCTAACTCTAATTGCTATGTAAGTTTTTTGTATGTAAGGTAGTTTATTGTTAGTGCAGGTCAGAACACTGGAATGGGAGGCTGGGTTGTGAGTCTGGGAGGATGAGCAGACCCACTCTGCCTCAGAGGTTGCTGGCTGAGTCCCACAGTGATGCTGGCAGCACCTGCCCAAATTGCTGCACAGATGGAGGGCTGGAGAGTTAAGTGATTTCACAACTTGTTTACTCTTAGGGGTATAAAACATATTTGTCACCATTATCTGGTTCAAAATGCTTTCTAGGTCCCTGGGCTTAGCCCWGTAGAGATGGTCTAATGGAGAAACTATGAACAAAATCTCACAGAAACTACCAAAGACCCTGCTGACCTTACTGATCTTTAGATTGGACTGTGAGAGTACATCTGCTTTCATTTAACACATGAGCCTGAAATGTGATAAAGAGAGAAATATTACCTTTCACATTTTTGAAATCCAATATTATMTTTTTATTTCTTTTTTTTTTYTYTTTTTTTTCTTTTAACCTTTAGATCTTTTTGGTGTATGGTTACTTAAGTAAAGAGTCTGCTGTAACACATATCCAGCTGATGAAACTATTGGAAAAGAGAGCTCAAGAAAGGTGTCCTGCACACCATAAAAAAACACCCAAAAAACCAAAGAAACCCTAACAAAYCACAAAACAAAACTATTATTTTTATTTCAGTGTTCATATTTTGTAYAGGGTAGGGAGAAGAAGCAAATTAATTAGTCTATTATGCTAAGGAAAAATTTCCAGTAGCATTTTAGGTTAAGCCAGGCAGTTTGCAAAGAACTAATATTGAAATTCAACTCATTGTCCCCAAGAATTTTAACTCTTGTAAGAAAGTAACTTATGAGTATCTAAGGAAAAAACCTAAAGCTCAGTTGAGGATATCTGTGAACAATTTAAACCTGAACACTGAGCTGAGCACTTTCACATCTGCTCTAACATACCTTGTGGGGGCATTTTATCTTGTATAAATATCCAGCAAATAGAGAACACAGTTTCAAGCAAGTGAATGGACATGTACTGGCTCAAGAGAAGCAGAGATACATGAACCTAGAAAAACACAAGGGGAGATTTTATCTGAATTCCATGCCTGGATCAGAGGCTGCCTTGTGTCTCCACATTACATGGTACCATAGCTGCAGCTCAGAGTGAGTCAACCAAGATGAAGTGGGAGATAGTGAAGCAGAGATTTTTTGAAATAATTTCGTTGAAATATATTTTTCTTATAATTGTTCAGCRGCAGTTTTTAATTCCTAGAGAACTCAGACTGTTGGAGTGATGGATTAAAAGGAAGCAAARGGAACACAGGTCACAAAGAAATAAGTTGTTAACAAGATGCTGCTCTAGCTAGATAGCTGAGGTCAGTTAAGTCATCCTCTCTTGTAAAACCACTAGGAATGGCTGAGTGATTAACTCATTTGCTGAATGACTGAACTAGATCAGACTCTCAAGAAATTCGTGGGATGAAGAGTAGTTTAGATGTGCAGGTGCTACTACTCAGTGCCTGGAAATTATCCTCTTCTGGCAGCTATTTAATTCCATCTAATTACATATGCAAAATTCTGTTACTTTTCTTGTACACCACTCATTTTCCAGAGCAAACTGTTGTAAGGGCTATGCTGCATGTCTATCCCACATACCTGTTGAATGGAAATAGGTCAAACTCAGATAGGAAATGCAGCACACAGCTCAAAATAACTGTCTCAGAGATGAACTTCTGCAAATGCTCAAAGAAAAAAAAAATTCAGCAGCTATTTCAAACTCCTTCAAATGAAAAACTATTGAATACAACATAGTATTAATATTTCCTTGACTTAGATGATAAAAACCTATTGGATTATAATTTTTCCTAAAAGCTTCTGGTCAGTTTTGAATCTTATGTGGTTTAAGTAACAAAAAAAAGTACTGCATGATACAGCAACTGTAAAAGGTCAAGCTAATGTACTCAAAGAACAGTAGATATAATTGTGCTCAAACTWTATTAGATCATGCAGGTCATCTTTCTGACCAAGTAGAGCTGTTTAAAGGAGTTTAATTTCTCATGAATTGTTTGGGTTTTTAAAGGACAATATTGGCTGAACTTTTTAGCAGAGAGTTACAGTTTGAAATATTTTTTTAATTTAAAAATCACTACTGAAAATTCACCTATTAAGTATAAACATTTCTTAGAAGGATGGAGTGAAACAGAGGGAAGGCCATTTTCTAATGTTTTTTTGCTGCAGCATCTCAAAGCTTCTCACTGCAGAAATGCTATTTTGTTTAAAAGGCTCTTTTAGACTCCAACACCACAGTTCTAGAGTTGGTACAGTTGTTAGAGCTTTCACAAGAGGAAAAAGAGGAAAGAGAGTAAATACTACTGCTTCCATTTCTAGGGCAAAGTAGTCTTACAAGGTAATATTCAAGTTGGACTTCTGCTGTTCTGAGCCTCACAATCATCTCAACAGCACCAGGCAGAGAGCACATCATGAACACATCTTCCACTCACTGAAGTCTTTTTCTTAACTGGGAAAAAGTGTGTGTATAAACCCAGGATGTAATTAAAATCAAACCTATATTTATATGAACCTCGTTAAACATCTACAGAGTGTAATAGTGAGCTGTCTGTGCCAAATTTATAACCCCACTGCTTTGGAAAGGAAATCATTGACTACAAAATGGAACAGAGTGTGGTGACTGATGGGGTTCACACTAAATCTGCACTGCTTGTTCTGGATGGCTGAAATCAAAAGAACACTTTTCACCACTTGGAGTCTGGGTGTGCTTTGAAAACCCTCGACTTCCCTCTCTTTGATCCAATGAAATGAAGTGAAACATGTAGCCTCTAGGCAGTTTTTAGGTACTGAGAGATCAAATAGATGCTATTACTGGGCAATTTGCTTGGTGAAGCCTAAAAGAAAGGATCTGCTCAAAACTTACCGTGTATTTTGCAGACCACAGAAGAGGAAAGGGTTACTAAACTGAAATTATAGYACATTTGTACTGTTGATTCAAATGTTACTGAAAAAAATAAGTTCCTTAATAGCTCTAATAAGGTTCAAGATCCATMAATTTGGCTAAGAAGCTGCTCTGGAATTCCATCTGGCCTTGCATTGTGCATAGCACTACCTTGGGTTTGACTCAAAATGTCTGGATGCTCTTTCTGGRTATTTTTAACAAAAGAATAGATCCCCTTAAATGGTTCATCACAATAGAATTCTGTGTTCAATCTATATCTTGTATTAGTCTTGCATGTGTCCTTATGAATTCAGTATTGCCRTGATTTTGATCTCTCTCCTCTAATTGCATTTTTGTCTCATCTGTTATTTCCTAGAGTTTTGCTGCTCTACATGGATGGTCATTCAGTAAGTGTTCAGGATTCACAAACATTTTCTTGAAAGAAATGGCAGAGTTCCAGGTAGCTACACTGGACAAAAAYCCTAGAAACTTATTTATACAAATAKTCCCTYGTCATACTTTGTTTGTCATGCTTGGCTTATTTTGTTACAGAAAAATGGAGTTAACATAAGACTAGTAATCAAGAGTGGCATCCCAAATTTTCATATTATAATTTAAGACAGAAGAGCTGCATTTGGAATTGACTGGAATTTGTCACTTCATAAAAATGTGGATTGGAAATTGCAGCATTTTTCCCTGGTCTCCCATAGTCTTCTCTATGTATAATAATCTGAAGAGTTCTAAGAAATCAACTTTTACAGTATGATACAGAAAGCATTACTTTGGTCCATTGCCCCTGAAAAATTAATTACTTATCAAATATTCAATACTGTTTCCAGTGTTAATGAGAGAGTCAACAAAACATGCTATAATTCCACAGAAAATGCTAATAACTTGGGAGATATTCCACAAGCCCCTGATTTTAACTGAGTCTGCTGGAGAATAAAAGGACAGGAAGATCCAGGTTTGAGATTTTTATAGACTAATTGGAAAAAAATGACTTGATTGCCAAGACACCCTGACCCAAACTTTTCTCTGGAATAAATTATTTTTATTTTTATTTAAAAATAAAATTCTGGCCTGCTGATAGTAAGGAAAAAAGAAAAGAAAAGAAAAAAAAAAGAAAAATAAAGCCAATTTAAAAAACCCAACAAAACCCAAAACAAGAAAAGAAAAAATGTCCTCCACCATTCTCACTAACAAAAACCARTCTTATTTTACTAAGATAACACACACCTCCAATTGCCTTGAAGAGCTGTATGGAACTACACAAAGATCATATCCCCCCTAAAATACCACCTTCCACCACTATACCTCAGAAAAGTCCTTCTGCAGAGAATAACTTTGTCACCAGCAAAAAGTGCTCAGTTGGGGTCAAATGACATTTATTTGTAAATCTKCCTTCAAACCTTGAAATCTGTGTCATTCAGACAAACTGCTCCCAAATATCTTGACTTCCCTGTGATTCTGGGCATTGCTGTGTAAGCAGCAGCACTGGATACCTGACTGGAGACAAGATTCATCACTGCTGGTGTCAGCCTGTTTCCTCTAGCCCTGGGTTTCCACTTCTGAGGAACTTTAATATTCTAGGCATGAGCAGAATTGCATGTTTTGTGTTCATTCATAAACCTGTTTCTAGAAAACACCTTGCAATTCTTCAGGACTGAAAACCTGGAATCTAAAGCATGCACATGTGCATTCCCAGCTAAGTGACACAAACTGCTACCAAGCATTAATGCAGTGTCAGCTGGATTGATGTGCCTCTTYCAGGCACTGGGAGCTTTCAAATCCCATCTTCTTGTTTCATGAAAGTAGTTTTGATTTTACAGATTTAATTTTAGATCTAATTTCCAGCGACGCCTAACTGACCCAGTAGCTATAATTCTGTTTTTAAAACTGACTTAGCTTTCCAAAYAGCTAATGAATAACATTAGTTTCATTCACCAACTGCCAGCTTCTTCAAGATGATTAGGACCTGCCAGTGAGGCAGAAAGAAAACTTTTAAATTTTTTTTTTTTAATTTCAAGCTTATTTAGAGCTAAGTGTTGCTACTCATATTGAGATGAATTCAATGAATGATTCCCAATATCTGATTTACCTGTGATTGATAAATTTTGAGGTTTGGTCTAGAATATTTAATATTCAAGGTGCATGTCACACCTCTTTAACTAGAGCTAACACATCCTGCTGCACAGCTGGAAGACTTCCTTGAAAAACAAAGCCATAATTTGGATTGCATCCACTTCAGAGTCAAAATACTTTCATGGTTTTGCAATAATAACTCCCAACTGAAGATCTCAGTAGGCTGCCAGCCATTTCTAGGTATGGTTACTATTAAAAGACTAATTTGTACCCTTCATCAGTGATGTAATCCCATGGGCTGGACTACACAATGTTTCCTCTGTGAGGGACTCACACCACACTCAAACACAATTAATTGCCTACAAACTGTGCCTTTCATTCAAGTGTGTGGAAGCATTAATTTTGATCTTATCTCTCCACAGATTAATGGCAGTGCATATTTTTATGGTGATTTCACAGGGCTGCTTGAAGGGAAACAACACTAAAGTATTTTTCTTGCCTACTTTTACAGTAACTTTGTTTTTTTGCCTAATTAAGAGGAAGTATGGATGCTGACATTTCCAAAGACACTTACTGGAAGGTAGGTATTCAAACACTGATTTTTATCAATACAAAAATCCAGCTTCTCTAAGATTCTCCCTTGAMTCCTACCATAAAATCTGATCAAGAAAAAAGTGGAAGTGGCATTCATGTGTAAACTATCCAGAGAGGTAAGAGGGAAAAAAATAATGAAGCTTCTAGCTTCCTTCTCAGTGAGCACAGGTTAGAGACTGGTGCTGGGGCAAGGAAATGAAAAAATCAAATTAAAAATGACACTCTTTTCTTGTCATGTGCGACTGAGCTCACAGAAAGAACACCGGCATCAAAAAGCAAAAGCAACATATTAGGTCAGGGACAGAACAGATTTTAAGGACAAAAGAGCTACTCCCTAAATASAGCAGCCAAAACATTGGTTCACAAGGAGCTACTACAAGCCCTCACTTTTCTTCTGATGACTGAATAACAAAGCCAGTAGARAATAAAAAAAATACTAGCATGATAATTGAGACAAACTGAATAGAAATATTTGGCTGCCTCTCTTCTTCTACATTACAGATAAACAATCCAATCATTGGGTAAGTGAMTGAACAGGAGGAGATTTTGGCTTTAAAAGATCCCAGTTATTTGCCAAACCTAGAAAAAAGTATGTGAGTAACAGTTTGTAGCTCTCTTTTATCTCAGAGTCAGGCATTTTATTCTTAAACAATTTTATGTATGCTTGTATTCCAAATGAGTRGTTTAAGGTTACTAATTAGATTAACTTACTCAGCAGTACAATGCTGAGTATCAGTCAGGACAMATTAGGAAATAAGAAGCATGTCTAAGTTTGCTCTCCCTCTAGAATCAAATAAAAATGTCACAGTAGTGCAGTCAGACAGTTCAGATATGAATATTCATTGGCAACTGTTTGTGACAGATTTATGAATGCTTTCACCTGCTGGTGGAAAAACATTAAGTTGCAAAATAAAGCTATTAAAATAAGTGAAAAGAAAAAATAAAGGCTATACACAGATGGGTGATGAGCTTGGAATTATGCAATCTTGAGAGAAAAGAATGGGCTTCATTTTCATATTATGAAAACATTTGTTTTATACATGCAGATTGTCAAGGTCTTAGCATTTAACTCTCTGTCAGTGATGGGCTCAGCTATCCCATCACCACCTTGTGGCACAAACACATGTAATGCTAATTCTTGAAGGATTTTGACTGCTGTTTTCCTAAACTGTCTTAACAAAAGAGGAAATCTCCATTAAGAGGAGAGCATTTTGTCGCCCGGGATAAAAGGCTTGATTACAAATATTGTAACAATAAAAAGGCACAGCACTGCTAGAGTGCTTTCAGCCTGAGGATCTGAAATGGCTTTTAATAAATTAAGTCCTGAGATTTTTAAGAGAAAAGCATTAGCCCCACTTYAGAGATGGGGAAAGTGATGAACACAGAGGATAACTGATTACTTCAATTTAAAAACAAAGCATAACACACAGGTTAGAGGCAAATAAACTAATTCAGTATTTTATTGATGGATTAAACAAATTTCTGTGAGTTAAAGCACTTTTTAARTGATTTATGCTGGAGAAGAATCATAATCTGAAGCTTGTTAAAAGTATGTAAAAGAAGTATGGGCTTGTTTTACCATTTGTAACATAGGAGCCTTTGCTGTGCATTCTTTGCATTCCTCTCTTAAATTTTGTAAATTTGACTCCACAGGCCTCATCTTCTTTTTTTTTTAAATTGCAAACACAAAGTGAAAATGCCAGAATTCAGATTATTTTAAAGAGTTGGTGGAGGTGGTTAAGCAARTGTTTATACCAATACCTATAAATACCAGGCTAATCAGGGTGGATTTGTGTGATACTACCTGACACAGCTTCATAAAGATAAAAAAAAGAAACAAAGTAGAAGAGATAAGGGATCATAACAACTGTCCTTAATGAAGGAACAAAGAACAAGCTACTAAATGGTGAAGAGCCAAGGCCTGCTGCAGTGGCCAGATTTATTAATCCCTGAAAYAGAAAGAAATGTGATAACTTGAAATAGATTAGTTTAATCAAGGAGGACGTTTGGGTTGATGTCTTCACAAAAATTGTATCTGAGACTGCCGTAGAAACAGGGACCAATAGTGAAGCAGGGATGCCAGATTGAAAAAGGAAGGTTCAATCTTTCCTGAGAATAAATTTTTGGGGAAGTTGTTTTCTTGCTTCAGATTTATCTGTATCTGTGTGTGAAAGGAAAGACTGCCTTGCCTTTCAAAGCTCACATCATTAACATGTTTTAGTGGCTTGCTGGTTTTCTGTTCTCTGGTAAGAAAAAAGCCACCCAAAGCTGTCCAAGAGAGTGAGGCCAGACAAGTGAACCTGCCTGGCTARCAGAGAAGGGTGGTGAAGGACAGTTCCTCTTGCCCTGAATGATCTATTTAACACCCTGGAAGAAAAAATATGATATTTGCTGGAAAGATCTACTCAGAGGCACTCACAGAAGGGACAAAATGTGCTGCCCAGCTTTCAAGCAGTGGAAATGACATGTGATCTTGAGTAGTGTTCRTGAAAGGCAAATGGGGTGCAATCCTAAAGAACTCTGCATTTTTTGACAATCAGAAATTTGACCTGTATTCTAAGGGGGGAACCTTCCACAAGTTTGTGGGGGTCTTTATTCCCTAATCCCATTTGGAGCCCATGCATTCAGCATCAACAACATCCTCCTGCAATGGTTTACATATTTCAAGTAACAGAAGTAAGGGAAAAAAATTAAAAAGCACTTCCTTCTGGTTTAAATCAGCTACTCAGTTATTGAACCAGGTGTCAGCAAGATGTTATGAGTAAGGCAAACTCACAATTCTGTACTTTTTCCCCACTGATCCTCCAAGCTGCCTGCTAGGAGGGACCCAGGTGGCTTCCACTGAACTCAGAGGGGCTCAGAATGGCCTTATCAATCCTGAATACAGAACTTCACAAGATTTTTGGACTACAGAAAGCACAGACATCCTTCTAAAGCTACATTTTGCATTCTGACAAAGCCAGAAACAGTGGCTGTAATTACCTTTTTTTCTTTTTTTCAGCTACAAAATTAGAAAATACAGAAGAGCTTGGCTGCGTGAACTTGGTCAAATATTGGCAAAGGACTTGAAGCCTGGGTGACCATTCTTATTTCATTTGCCACTCCTTAATTTTATGTAATTAAATCTTACTGCCATATTATGATAAATTCATCATGAATTTTCTTCTGAAAGGAAAACCAAAATGAAACCACAGAAGTTAAAAAATCCCTTGAGAGAGGATTTGGGAGAGGAAAATGGGGTGGGTGTTTTTTAACTTTATTTCTTTAGGCATATTAACAAATAGACGTGAGAGAATTCTCTCTTATCCATATTCTCCACACTTGTTTCCTGAAGGCAATATGAGGATAGGCTTTTAAAAAGGAAAAACAGAAATAAAAACACTTGCTCCCCCTCTAATTAGGAATTAAAGTAGATATTGCTTTATACCAAAGAGGTAAAGGAACACCATGGTAACCTAAGAAGAAAACTTACTCAGGGTGTGTAAAATGCATTCTTAATGCATTCTAAACTCTCTTAATATTATATCAGCTCTAAAACTTCTTCACAGACTCCATGAATATTGCTTCTTCYTTAAAAAATTGTTGATGAATGATTGCTTTGCCATATTCTGTGCTTTTCAGCYGAGATTTCTCCCCTTCACTCATTTCTGCTGTCATGAAACCTGTTTTCCATTTTAYTGAATTCAGTTTGACTTTATACTCCAATCCACTATAATTGAAAACATTTAGTCCCAGATGTTGTCATTTTTTTTCCCTCACAACAAAAAGCAGTTGTGGTAAACTCCTTCATGTTCATATTTTATTTCTCTAAATTAACATGCTAATGTTTTCTCTCTTCTTTCATGTTAATTTGAAGAAGGACAGAGGGAGACTGCTTAATCCAGGTCATGATCTTATGTTTTGTCTTTGGAGTTTTAATCAAGTAATCAAGAAAACATTGTAGAAGGTTTTTTTTTGGAATTTCCTCAGTTTCTTAAAGAAGTTTTAAGTGGTGTGTGTGTAAAATAAAAATAAATCTTTTAGATGGCTTCAGAATGACAAAGAAATATCAGTTCTGGAAAATGAAGGAAAAAAAAGTTTTCATTGGCTTTCAGGACCAAAATTTAAATGCAAGGGCCTGTTCTGCATTCACACTGTGGTTTTRCAGCAGTCAGTGTGCTGCCTTTGTTATTATGTTTTGACCCTGGATGAGCTCTAGTTTTCTACAATTTTGAAATTATATTCTGAGGGAAACTCCAGAGATTTCCCCCATTTCATTCATGGAATAAAAGATTTTGGTAACCTGATCTGATTGTTGAGTCTCTCAGCCACAACCAGGTACCTATAACAGATCTTCTTAGTAATAACTTGACCCACATTATTGTTACTGTAATGTTTTCATTCCTATGACTCCCATGTGAGACCCCTAAGCTCTGTTATATCTTCATTTTGTGAAAGGGGAACAGACTGRATTCTGATCCCATTATAATCACTGGCAATATTTTCATTGACTTTAGGTTTTTGTTCTAATTATCTTTCCCATTATTATTCAAGACTGTCAAAAAGCCAGAAATAAAACTCAGTTCTCGCATATCCCAGTGTATCCCTGACTYTCTCTATAGAAAATAATTAAATAAAAAAGGATCTGCAGAATAATTTCTCACTGTATGACATTTATTACTAGACCAGAGTTTATCAAAATAGCATTTAACATGGAATATATCCTTTGCACATCATAGTGTAGAACTTTGTACATGTTTGGGCCTTTTTGTTTCATAGAGCAAAATGAGCTTCAAAAACATCTTATTAACAAGATATTTTTTTTCTTTTACCTTGTCTGCCTTTTCCCAAAATAGACCAAACATCCACTTGACAGATTTAAAAAAGGAACAGGATACCATTCCTGGCCTTTTATTTTTTTCCCCAGCCAAATGGTTCTCATGCAGAGACATGTGGATAAAGTGTTCCTGCAGAACAATGTGTTGTGTAATTGTGTGTTTGCWGAATGTGCTCATTTTCTAAGCAGGCTGTCTGATAGCAGCTCTGACACATCTCATTAAAGGCCTATTTGCTATACCACTCACAGTCCTGATGATTTTCAGATGTGCCATGCTATAGATGGATATATGAATTAAAAAAATATGCCTGAGACAGTGCTGATTCAAGATATGAGATATCATCCACCTCTCCCAAGTAAGCTGGTTGTCTGGTGATAAGCAGCATTACAGACAAACAGACAAGCCCATTTTTATTTCTGTTACTTAGAACTGTTTTGGCATGACAGTTACAACAACTGTCAGGAATTTCAAAGTTCATATTCTCACCTTTTTCAACAGYAGTTYCCAAAGAATTTGTTTTCATTGTTCAGTGAGCTATGATGTATATACCTATATCATTGTTTTACACCAGATTCCTTCTTTCTTTCCATCATGATTTGTGGTAAAAATATTCCCCAGTAACAGAGAACCTGACTCCCTGGCCTCACACACACACAAGGTATAGGAAGGCAGAGGTTGGACTGCAGAGCCCATAAACTGTGAAGGACCACCCTGAAGTCTTAGCCAATTATTCCTTAACCCAATTCCTGCTTTGTGGCAGCTGAGGGGGAATGGATGGGCATGATGCTCTTTTTCATAACCATAAAGCCACCTTCCACAGGAAAAGGACAGAATATGGATGAAAGGAAACCACCCAGGTTTCCATACCTTGCATGGGAGAAGTGATTACTAAAAAAGGGAGAAGTCAGTGGGTTCAGGTGAAAGCTGATAAATATTTCAGCAAACAAATCAAATTGGGAATTGGCCTTTATAAAGGAAGATTAATATTGACAAAAGCTGTTCAATCTGCTGTTGAAAATGAGCAAGGCTATTTTCCTTTTAAGACTGAGGAAAAGCAGCAAACAGAATAGAATCTTTAGCAACTTAAACACTCAGAAGTGTTGGGTTTGAGTTCATGCTGAACCAAGGCCCACAGAACCCATGCTTCTGAATAAGGTTCCATGGCCCCCATAAGCCCCTGTTACTCAGTAGCCATGTGATCTATTTATTTACATAGACTGTAAAATAATTATCACTTATGAAGTTCTTAAACCTGCAACTTACTTCCCACTTTTCCATTCATATCTCTGGGAAAAAAATATTCCCACATTCTTTTGCTGCATGCCATTTTCCAAACCCCAAAACGACAACCATGGGTTTGAAAGCAACACTAATTCTAAAACACATACCCYACCAAGTCCATGATAGAAATTCTAGAGAAACTTGCCCGTGTCCTTCTATTGACAGCAATGACTCTATCTMATGAGTTATCAGTTCCTCCATCATGCATAACCACAGAGATAGAGAGATCAAACAAGAGATTAAAAATATTCTTCTTGACCTGATAAGCTGTAGAATGGGAGGTCAGGCTWGAGGTTGTGCAGAGAGTGACAGGGATCCTTTTTTAAGGACAGAAATAGAAATCAAATGATGTAATTTTATTTTTTGCAGCACCTTTAGAGGTGCTGCAAAATAGCTTTTTGTTGCTACATTTCAGTGTAGCATATGTATGGAATAGAAATTAAAACGGAGTTACTGTGTCAGCTTCTACTTCACATCCTAAAACTCAGCTGGCTCATTTGTATAGGGACAGTCCCAGGCTCACAGAATATCAGGAAAGCTTTGCATTTAAAGTGAGGCTTAACGAAGAATCCCAAGTGAATCTAGAGTTGCCAAAAGGTACTTGCTAGTTAGTTGTGAGAATGGAGCTCTTCTAGCCACAAAACAGAGGCTCTGYAGATAGCAGCTTCCTCATGCTGTTGAATCTACTATGGATGAACAATTATATAGCAAACAATGATCAATTATTATAGTTATTTACAGTCCTGACCTAGTTCAAACTTGGGTTCGTGCACTGGCTATGTGGAAACGGATACTTTCTGCTCAGGTGAACATGAAAGCTTCTGGAACTGAGGGTTCTTTCTTTCAATCTCCCTTCTCCAGGTTACGACCCAACACCTCAACAGGACCTGAGAATGGTCCAGGCTGCAGGCCTTTCTTGGCCCACTGGTAAAACTAGAGCCATAATTTCTGCCTAAACTGACTGATATAACAAATACAATTTAATGGGAAACCATCTCCTACTTCAAAAGACTTATTTTAAAAATAGCTCTTGTCTCAAAGACTTYTAGCTGATTATTTGTATTTGGATAAGTAACCCAGGCATGCACACCATTCTCCAGCATTTTAACTATTTCTAATAGAGGGTTTGTCCTCCAATCTTCATTCATAACCATTTAAAAACCTAATACTGGTGAAAGTCAGATGGCCAGAAAATTATTTCATAGCTCTAAGATTTAGAAGTTGTCTCCTACCCTAAGATCATTTAAGCAATGATTACTACATAACAAATACAGCAAGCATACAATTTAAATCCGAAACTTTTTTTTTATTGCAGTATAAAAATGATACCAGAAAGCTCTAATCTCAATGGGCTGAAATATCTCCATTCTTTCCTGTCTCTTCTGGACATTTCTGTGCTTTCTTTCATCCAGACTAGGCCACTGCACATTATGCTTGGGAGACAGGAAGAAACAACAGCTGGACTTTACCTCCTTAAGGAAAATATTGCTGCTGCTGGGCATTTGTTTTTTTCTATCACATCAAATATTTATATTGGTTCAACATAGCTGGACATCCAGGAAGACTGATGCTGCCTGACTGGTTTGTATTTGTCACTCATGCTGCTTTGATATATCTTGACTTTTGCCCTAATTTCATCCATGTACTCTTCTTCATTCATTGTCTGCGTGCATCTAAAAGTAAATCTGGAGCATCTTGAGGTCATTAAAGAATGTAAATCACAATGACAAATTTGCATAATGTGTCAGGATGTATCTGGCATGTCCTCGTGGCAAGAGGCTTAWAAAACTCTACCACTACCCACACTTCCTTCAAGCTTACTTTTAAAAGTCAAAGCACATCACATTCTTACAAGTTTCCATGGTTGTACAGCTTTCAGAAAGTTCACAAGGTATTTTATTAGTAATAACACAGATCCATGYATCAACAAYCAAATGTATATCAAGGCTATTTTAGGATTTTTACCTTATGAAGGGATGTGATGGTTAATATATAAAAAATGAATAAGTTTGTGTCTTTGCTGAGTAAAATAAGTGTATTAAAGAACCACTTGTATTAAAGAACCACTTGCTCACAGAATACATTATGGTTAAGGAGAATTAGAACAGTAACTGAATGATGAGAACAGACTGAGCACATCCATTCTATCCTGCTATAGAAGTTGATACCAATTTTCTTTGTTTCCATGAGAAACACAGAAGAACATTTTTTTTCCTATTTTCTGGAAAAAAAAAAAAATCCGACTCCTTGCCACTTTCCTCCCAAATTTCATTTCTTCACAAAAAGAGTACTTAGCATCCTGTCCTTAAAGGCTTTTCTTTGCTATATACATTTACAAAAAACCCCAAAAAACCCCAAAAAAGCAAACCCAACAAAACTAAGCAGAACAAAAAGTGATTTTTTTTTCTCCACAAGAAATCTACATTATGACTGGAATTTATTTAGAAAGGCAGAAATTCTCCTGCAAATTCAGAGCAATTTGAAAAGAATCAGGACAGGGAAAAGGAACAGTTATTTGTGCTGAATGATGATCTACTTAATTACTGAAAAGAGGAAAGATTACAGTGAAGGCAAGAACACATGCAGAGATATGTTGATCATCAAGGAAAGTATTTGCAGATGTAGGTAAAGTTGGAGAATATAAAACATAGAGCAAAAGGCTCCAGGGAAATTGTTCTAAATGGACATATCCAGTGTCACTCTTATTTCTACAACAGTTAATCAGTGACCAATAAATATAAAAGGGCTGGAGAGGCAATGTTCTCTTCCCAAGGGTAGTGAAAACATCTGAATATGGTGCTATATCTRTCTAGAAATTCCCAAAGTATCTACAGACAAAAGGAAATTGTCCTTTTGTGTCTTCTCCACAGCCTAGATGAATAAGCCTGATGTTAAAATTTTATATTTTTCTTTATAGACTATATAGTTAGTGCTAGTCTGTTTTGGGTGAATATTTAATCATGTACTGAGGGAAAAATGAAGGAAATATTCATTATTAACTTTTAAAATGAAATATTTTCCCTTTTGCTTTTAAGATACTTCATTGCCAGTAACTTTTGTGTCAGAGGTAAAATAATTTTAATCACATAGCCAAATTCAGCCCTTATTTATACAAATCAGTATAAAATCTTTTGAGACTGTTGTCAGTCCAAATATTTCTCTGTTAAGCAAATGACCCCATCATTTTCTTAAGTCAGAAATACCTCACAGCAATGTCTCAGTACTTGTTAGGAGGCACATGAGAGAAAATGTTAAAATGCACATTTGGTCAAGAGCAATGTATAATGAGCAACCAAGTAGGTGTGAATGCCTGCAGAGATGATCATAATGAATATATTTTATTGAAGCAGGACACTGTTGTAAATAAAGTGCATTGTTGACACTCAGAAGGCTCAGGCTCTACTCTTGCCTT
Organism: Alauda arvensis; assembly: GCA_902810485.1. NCBI lineage: Eukaryota > Metazoa > Chordata > Aves > Passeriformes > Alaudidae > Alauda > Alauda arvensis. The sequence goes on along the minus strand of CADDXX010000402.1, from coordinate 213,128 downwards.
TGATACAATCTCCCTGTCCTGTGGTTTCTACCCTGGGAAATGGAGAATGCTGCAGAAATCCCAGATCTATGAGAGGTCCAGCAGAGCACTGCTTACATCTGTTTGGTGTGTCAGTCAACAGCAATATAGTTTGAATACATCTCTGCWCTGTTCCCCTCAGCCTTAGGTAATAAACTAAAAATTCAGATTAAAAAGTTCTTTTAAGCAGGATACCACCCCACTTTTGAGTCAGCAAAGATAGTCCACTGTACTACTGTTCACAAAACAAATGAAGCTGTAATATCATATATTCAAAATAAAACCTTTTCTTTGATGTCAAATCACTATGTGTCTTTCATTATATAAATATCCTGCCTCCAACTGTGAAGTAATAAAATAAATTATGTTTCTATAGTGATAACMAAAGCTCAGAGAATGGTCATTACACTAATAAAGAGTAACGTTCTGGAGAGCTGCTGTAAGGAGCTGTGGGATTCATTGGACTGGTTGGTTCAAAGAGTTCCAGAGTCTGAGCAGAACCTGTTTGAGAGGGAGGTGGCCAAACACAGTGGTGACATATTTGTAAAAGGGTCACACCAACAAGCTGTCCAGAGCAATAGCAACCTTGGTGAACCATGGTTCTCTCAGCTGCTGCCAGAGGATTAAGTTGAAGGATTCAAGAGATAATCCACAYACAGAAGCAGAACTGATGTCTGCAGTCCAAGAATAACATTATCACATGCATAAATAGTTACAGTGCAACTGAGCTTTCTGCCAAAGGGATCAGGTTGCTATAAGGGTGATGGATTTGAATTTYTGCTTTGTTACCTTAACACACCAAAGTCTCAGCTTCCTGTTTCTCAAACAAAAAGTCATTTTTGGTTTGTCAAACAGTGTTCTGCCTGCATCAGTTCTTTAAATTTATTATTGAGCTGTGCTCAAGGCGGTCCCTGTGACACTGCAGCATCCAGGTGTTTCTCCCTGAACCATGGGCTGCAGCTGTTGATGAGGAAAAGGCTTTCAGGCTCCTACACACGCACATCACCTTTGCTTGAGTCTGATCCTGTCTTCAACATGCACAGCATTAATCCTTGAGCTACTGACATGAATTTCACGAGCAAAAACTGTAAGTCCCTCTCCCTCTTACAAGCTGGATCCTAACTGCTGCTGCTGCTGCTGAGTGCACAAGAAGAAGAGATTCAGAAGGRATACAAAACTAAGATGTGGGGGAGAGGGTCAAAGACTGCTTACATTTGTTGAAAGAATTGGCTGGAGATAATTAGACTGCAGAAGGTGGGAGCTAGTAATTCTGCTRGGCTTTTTTAATCACTAACTATGTTTTTGATTGATCAGGGAAGCATATGCCTGCCCAAAGTCCACTTGAAAACCTAAGGCTGCCACTTTCTATTGAATAGCTCAATAGAAAGTTCAATATTTCAGAGGCATATCCTGCATATATAAACATGAAGGCCTCTATAGGAGAAATATATTTCTGTACCTGCAGAGCCTCTTGAGGGGATCAGTAGATGAGGCTCAGGACACCATGGAGCTGTACCAGGGTTACCTGGACCCAATGAGACCTGTACTGAAAATAATGGGGTGGAAGGGACCTTCGAGATCCTTTGTTTCAAACCCCCCTGCCATGGGCAGGGACACCTTTCACTAGTCCAGGTTGCTCAGAGCCCCATCCAGCCTGGCCTTGAACTCTTGCAGGGATGGGGCAGCCACAGATTCTCTGGGCATCCTGTTCCAGGGCCTCAAAATAAAGARTTGCTTTTTAATACCCAATCTAAACCTCTCCTGTTTCAACTTGGACTAATTTTGACTTACCACTACATGCTCTTGTGAAAGATCTGTCTCCTGCTCTCATGTAGCACCAGTTTAGGTGCTGGAAGGCCTCAATCAGATCACCCCACAACCACCAGCTCTGGCCAACCCCAGTGCTCACACAGGGTGCAGGTGTTTGAGGATCTGTGAAAAGCTGCTGTTGGGAAGGGTGGTTGAGGAGGCCTCCTGGGACGGTCCCTGTGGGGGCAGTGCAAGGGATACTTCTGGAAAACTGCTTCCACAGGTTCTGGTAGCATATGTTGCTATAATTTCCTACTCCTTGTAGTAAGTAAAGTGAAGAATCAGCCTTGGAAATACTGGCCCTTTCCAGAAGGCTCCCACTAGGGTCAATCTAAATTGTATGGATAAATACCCACAYTAATCCCTAAAAATACCCAGTTTCTTGGGTGGTAAAGAACAATACTTAGCATTGCTAAAGGCAAAGGCTGTGGCAATAACTGTCTGAATAAATGCAACTATCATGCAGAAATATCTTTATAGAGCTTTCAAAATAAAACCAGCATCTGTAGATGCAGATTTGCATTTAGAACTTACACCCTAACGTGGCTGTGCTGAAATAACAAACTGGAGTTGTTCAGGAAGCACAATCCCTTCAGAACCACAGGTTCCTGCAAGCTGCTTCCACATGCTCCTCCCYCCAGCTCTGCCTTGGCTGTGTGATGGGAGGCATCCCTGAAGTGAGATGGGGCTGGTAGGGATAGTCACTGCTGCTGTCACTAATTGCAGTGCAGGGGACGTGCAGCAATTAGCTGCTCCTGCTTTGATGATGTRCCTGTTTTGATCTCACCCATCCTCAGTCTTTTCTATCAGATGCTGCAGTTGTATACCTTTGAGCTGTGCAGGGCACCACTGGGCAAAGAAAGCTCAGTATTTCTTTTTTTTTCTTTTTTCTCTCTCCCCTGTAATYTCTCCATGAACCAGCCTTGGCAATATCCTTTTTGTTTGTGCAAAGATACAGGCACAAGAAGTATGTTAATTAGCTTGGAATATGAATTWTATACTGTTGCATTGTTCAGCTTTTTCGCACCTAGTAAAAAGCACTAAATTTATATTAAAAAAAAAAGAGGATTAATAGAAATAGGCATTTGCCACAACTCATCTTTATCTGCTGTTTCTAAATGTGTGCACTTTTGAATGGTAAAGATGCCTATTAACCTTCCAAATTTTGTCTCAACTTCCATGTGTCCTGGTATGCTCAGCATCATTAAGCATTATTTTTTCCTTTTCAATACCTGGACTTACTTCACTGCAGTAACTCTGTTAAAAGAGAAGCACCCAGATGCAGTGAAAATTTATATTATTGGGGTACCATTGCCTTCATATAGGTTTTCAAAAAGAGGAACAAAGAAATATTGCTAATGTATTTAAGAAACTTGTCTGATGTCATTCCTAAAGGGTAAAGAACTGAATTTAAAACTGTGCAGGGGCCAGACTTGTCAGTCATAYCTCATAGAGTAGTTACATTTAACAATTCTATTTCCAGTGTTAAAATGGCACCATCTATTTTGGAGCTCAAGGCATTGTAAAAATAGATAACATTTGGAGGAAAGGAAAAACTCTGCCTGGAAACAGAAAAGGTACTCTTAGGGAAAGTTAAGTCTGAGCTTGGATGAAGCAAAAAAGTTCTTCCCTATTTTAGACAGAAAATGCTGTTGCTCAGCCTTTCTCAAGTTTATTTGATTGTGACTCAAGAATATAATTAGATACTGTGTGCACAAATTGTGTCTATGCCATGAATAGAACTTTCACATGCTAACTTAAACTTTAATTTACAGTTTTGTATTGTGCCTTTAGTTGTGTGCTGACAGGAGAACCATCTCTCTCATTCTCAAACACAGTCATTTTCCTTTCATGTGAATAATCCATTTGATTAGTTGACTGAAGAATTTAATGATAGTTCCTATGAAATCCAATCAAAACAAAGCAGAGTGTCCCAGAGGTCGAGATAGCACAGATGAAGGGCAAGATGTGATTGTCTGAATGGGAACAATGGGAGAGAGGATGTGTGTACACATGGAAAGTACTTGCTGCTTGGATGTATTTTTAGATCTTATAACAAAGGAAGGCAGAGATTCTAAAATGGAATCATGAAAATAATTATTTAAATTGTATTCATTAAAAAGAAAAAAGAAAAACTAAAGCATTGTTATAGCATCTCAAATCACAATGTATAGGAATGGCAGAATTGTCTTCATAGCAGATTCAATTACTGCCTGTTGGATAAAAGTCAGTCAGAGACCCTGAAAACCTCCTGACAAGGAAAAATTAAGGAAAAGATGGATTTTTTGAGGCAGTTTTGGAGCACTGAGATACTTGCACTAATAGATAAAAATCCAAGAAATAGTTTTGGGACTTTAAAGCATTACATACTCGAAAGGAGCCACTTAGATTTAAACCATGCCAGCATTTTWTATCTGGCCATTATAATCCACCACTTTCTTTTTCTCCTTTTTGGGTGTGGAAAAAAGCCTTCTGAAAAAGTCTAGAGTATAAATACACGTATTAAGTGGCCAAAGTTTGATCATATATGAGCAAAAGACTCTTACAATTATTAAATGGGAAAAATAATGTAAAAAGTAATGATMATCTAAATGATGTTTCTGTTTTTATAACTAGGATGAAATGCAGGTGAGTTACATTTTCTATACTGCAAAGGAAATAAAAGAAGAGTATTTTAGGCTGGAAATAAAACTGATTGCTCTCATAGCACCAGATTAATTGCTCACCCTGCACAATATTGGGGAGCAGCTTTATAAGGTGCCTTAATCAGTCAACACTGTGTAAAGTGGAATCCTWCTGAAGTGCACAGATCAAACTGGGGTCACCAGGTGTAAATCACTTCAGTGTTTTTTCTGGCTTAAGTARTATTTTTCTTCCATGAAGAAGAGATCTAAAATATTTTGTGAACTTTTTTTTCCACAAGTGCTTTTGTGAGTGAAAACTTTCTTAAAATTCTGGTTTTTACCACCTACATACATTTCATATCAGCAGGAAGAAAAATGGCTTTAGAGAGGTGTAATAGTCTCTCTCTAAACAATAAATGCAAGCTAATTCCTCAGGTTCATAAAGCAGTGAGTACCTAAWGTACAGGAACAGAAAACTTAAAAGGGTCAGATTAAATGACCACGAGATTAACAACACATTTACTGTGTAACCACCAAGAAACCATTCATCCTGTGGAGCCAGGACTCCCTCTTTACTGCTGACCTTAACCCCATTTCACAACCATTTTATACAGACACAGGTAATCAGTTGTGAAAAGAAGCAGAGGGATGTGAAAATCCCCTTCTGTGTGTTTTCAGAATTTCAAAGTTTGGAAACAAGCAGAATATATTTTACAATGGGCATTATCCAAGGCTATACTGTCCTGATGCACACTTTGAATATCATCACCATGATATCCACCACTCCATCCCTTTAATGCTTTTGCTTGTCTTAAGCATGCACCTGAATATAGAAGAACATAAAAATAATTCCAAGGACTGATATATGGATTTTAGAAGTCTTTAAAGCTTTCCAAGACAGGGTATTTCCTCTGCAGCAGGTGTGGCCTGGCTTCCCAGGCTAAAGCCAAATAATACAGAATGAATAGAATATATAAAAGACCTGCTATTCTAGGGGACATGATTTTSTCATCCTACATGCCTATGCCTGAAACAGAAATCCATCTCAAAAGAAGGACAGAATCTTTTTTTCTACGTTATGCAGAAATAATCCAGTTGTTACTTACAGGTTCCACTTAGCTCTATAAAACTGGTTAAATACAAATTAATTCAGCATTTTTTGTTAGACATATTTATTAATGGCTTCATAGGTTGGAATGAATAAGATTTATTACAATTGGTATCATTTTCTGAACTTCTGAATTCAGTTTCAGCCACTTCAACACTAAACAAAGGTTTTGATCCAAATCAGCTGAAATACATGGAACCAACTTTATTTCAGACTCTATATTTACATCCTTAGGGGCTTTCTTTAACCATATTTTAACTGAACAGTAACTATATCCTAAACTGCATTTCTGTCTGCATTAGCTTTTGAGGATCAGGGCACTAATGTTTCTGGGCTCCTCTAGCAGTAGGTCAAATTTGACAAGTTCTTGAAAGGCCTGAAAAAGTCCTGATCATATTGGAAGAATTTGCCAAGTTCATCCCAGAAGTMATTTTCACCTGGTTTTGCAGCTTGACTAAGACCTGGCTGAGAAAAGCAATCTAGCTCAGGGAAATAAACCCCTGTTCTTTTGTTCACAGRCCTGTTTGACTCTGCTAGGAAATGATTCACTACATTTTCCCAGCTGAGAAGCTGGGGCACAGCCTTTGCCACTGCTTCATCTGACACAGGATTCTCCCAGTTTCACAAGATGACTTCAGCTATTTCAGCAAGAACTCATTTCTTGGGTAGTGTCAAATACTCTGGCCAAGAGGTCTCAGGCAGCAGTCAAACTTTCCCAMATTCCCTCATTTCTCCCCAGGAAAGGGCATTATCTGCTTCTCTGTACATTGCAACCTGCACCTTTAATTTCTCTCCCTTCTTGCATCCCATTCCCTATTTACCACTTGGGGGTACCTTCTCAATAAATACAATTTATTGTACTTATAAACAGAGCATGTTTGCCTAACTACCCACAACGGTGATAAATTTAAGCTAGTTAAGAGAAAATTAAAGTATTTAACTGTGGAGTCAGCTAGGTGCATTACTAACCTCAACAAAATCAACAAGCATGCAACAAAAATGCATTTCTGGGTAAAACTCTCCCAGTGGAGCTTGTGCTGGCACGCTGGATGCTACTGGATAATTTTTAATTTTTTTTTCTTTTAAAAGCCAAAACATCCTAAAATAACCCCATTTTTCAGGGTGACAGTTAATTCCCCAGAGGTGAACATGAAAATATTTTCAGTTAGTGTTTATACACACAAACAGACACACACTCTACACATGAAGAAAATTAGGATAATTGCAATAATCTCAGGGATGCACAAGGGATACTGAGTTAAAAACATTTCAGAAATGTCTAGAATGCAAAAACACACAGAAAAGAAATATTCTGAGAAAAGGAGGGCAGAGGTATARCATTCTTGCAATAAGTAATAGTAAAGATAACAAAGTATTAAACAAAAAAAGATGTCTGATGATTTTTATGTCACATGATGTATGACAAACAGCARGAGAATGAAAAGTATATACTATTTAATTTTTCTTATGCTCACAAATATCAAACTAGGACAAAAAGAAACCCATCAACACCCCTAAAGCTCACACTTCAGGCATGGTAGACAGGATGTAGCWGTAGTTCATACCCTGCCCAAAACACAAAATAATTTCAGAAGTCTACTTTGGCTAATCTTGCCCATTTTCCCTGCTACCTTACACTAAACACTTACAACAACCTCAATGTCTCATTTGCCAATTTAGCAATTGCCAAGCCCCAAGGAGAGATGGGTTGCATAAATAACTGTGAGCTTGGAAGAGCTCATTGAACCTGTGAAGGCAAAGAAAGGAGCAGAACCTGGCTGCAAACAGGTGCAAGGCTTGTTGCAGCCACTCTCAGACTGAGCCAGCAGCCAAAAACAAAGAACAAATGCACTGAAACGTGGTGGGATCAGGGTGCTTTTTTCCTTTGAYGAACTTGGATTGTGCCATGATGAGAACTATCTAAAAATAAATAAGAAATCTTGCTTATAAACAAGTCACTGACCATGGCTGATCCAAGCCTTTGATGGGTTTTCTAGACCATCAACATACATATTTCCCTTGTTCAAAGAAACTGAAATTCCATAAGTCATCACTGTGGAAGGGAAAAAATCACTAACAACAACAACAAAAAGCAAAAATTACAATTTAGCTTGCCCAACAAACTTCTGATTTTCTTTCCTATTTTCTGGGAAAGGTCTGATGTTAGGGCATTTCCAGAGATGCCTGTCAAAAATCAAACCCCAGGCACAGCAGGTCTGAAGCACTGCTCTCACAAAGGATGCCTTTGACCTCTGCAGGAGCCAGCATCTCTTGAGGGAGGGAAGTTCTGCAGCCAAGTCAAACCAAGCTTAGGAGACACACAGGGTAGCAGGGGGATGGAAAAGGTATGAAATGGCTCRAATCGATCCACAAACACCTTCAGAGAGGCTGTTCAAGCCCTTTCATTAGATGCATTTGCTTCCCAGGCTTCAAAGAGGCACCTGTCACAGCTGCCACCACAGTAGCAATGAGGCTGGAACCAGAACACAGACAAAAATAATAATTATAAGGGGAGAAAGGGAAGGAAAAGGTTCCCTTGTGACTAAAGGAACAAAGCCTGAAATTGGAAGCTGCATAGCTGGAGAAARGAGGAGGAAGGGGATTGACAATATGATAATATACAGAAAGTCTGGCTCTTTTGACATTTTTAGACAAAGAAACTCAGTTATTGTGTAACAAAACATTTTAGTTCTCAAAGTAAAACTGCAACACAGATGAGACAGGTACAARGAAAATGGTGTGAAGACATAGTGGTCAAGTGAACATTAGCACAGATGGGCAAGAAACCTAATGAGGGACATAAAAACCTCCCCCACRTTACTCCCATAAATAATTCTGGCCAGAGAAAACCAAAAAGGTAAACTGTGAGGAAAAGCCATATTTCTAACAGCAGGGTTAACATTCTTCTGGGCAAATATTCTTTCAGAAATAAGAAAAGAATGTTTCTTTTTTTGGCCTTTTTGATTACAAAATAATTCCACATACTGATAAAATGTCAATAATATAGACCAGTAAAAACAAAATGTTATTTCATAAACAGTGGACWACAAACTATCTTTTAAATATTGGAAGATTGATAAAGACTTGAAAAGGTTTCAAGACATAATTTTAATAATAGCTACTGGTCTTTGTACATATTCTTGAGCATAAACTACTACATGAAGAAGCAGAGGGAGGACATGAATGTCTGTGTAGTTTTTTTTGGGTTTGTTTTGTTTGGGAAAGACCCCTGGAATAACCATAAATACAAATTCATAATCAGAGAGAAGGCCAGGTGGGAGTGACATCAACTGAGTGGCATGAAAGCTGTTCTGACTGAACAAAGAATAGCCAGCTCAATATTTATGATGATTTTGGATGAGGATCTCCCACCATTCCCCACTGTGACACATTAAAGCACTGGCATTGGGAATAGAAAGACAAAGTAGGAAGAATGAGAAGGAAAGTGTTCAGATTTCAGTGCTAACTGATTTCATTCCTTCCCTTGTGCACTCTCTCAAGATACAGTCACACACTTCAGCAATAAGGCTCTGGCACTTGTTGGTATCTTATCTGAAAACATGCACTTCCACACACAAATTTACTTCTAGTCTGAATACATAGGATGATTTGAATCCAGCAATGATACTTTCCTCACCTCTATACTAGATCTGAGTGTAATTTCATACCCATTCTCATGTCCAGTTTCAAGTTCTGGTTGAGCCTCGAGCCCTAGTGGATTCTTACTGCTGCTGGGTTTTGTGTGCTAGATTTTGAGCTTCTATAATAAAATGATTGACATTTGCAGGCAAAGTGGTGGAAGCAGTAAACTGGCAATACAAGGTTGCACTGGAGTACAGCTATAATGCCATTTGCTTGTAAGAGAGGAAAGATTGCTGCTGGATTTCCCTGTTCCTCAGTTTTACCAATTAAAAAAAAAATCAGTTATTTCTTTGACCAGAGGAAAAACAATCACTCAAAGGAGAAAAGGGTTTTTTACATAATATCAAGTACAACACCAGTAGAAGAATGCTGAAGGAAAGGCAAGTGAGAGAATGACACTGCTGCACCAATGGCACACATGAATGAAAGAGCTGGGGTCTCACTCCTACTGCTCACACTGAATTTCCCAAGTGTACAGGGCCTTGATTGCTCCAATGCATTAAAACCAGAACAGATTCAGGCCTCAGTTGTCTTTGCTCACTTTCTTAGTTTAGTTACAGATATACATSCTATAGGTAAGGGCTACATGTTTATTAATCTTACCTAAATGTTTATAAATAAATTCTTCATAAAGCACTATTGCAATAAGTCATGTTATTGAAATAAAATATTTCAAACATTCCTGATTAAAAAACCCCAAACTTATCTGGAGATTACATACTCTACAGCATAAAGCTGTCATTCCCTGATCTGTTTCCTATTACTTTTCAAATCCATGAGAATGAAGGAGAGACAACAGAAGACTTGTTCAAGCAGAGTCCTGAGGCTGAAATKAGGGGTTGATAAAAAATCTTGGTGGAAATAAACTACATTGTTAGCAAACAGATCCTTGGATCAAAGAATCKTATGCACCATGGGCTATATCCTTTTATTTTGAAAATTACTTTAGTACCAAAAAAGAGAAAAAAAATCACAAAAATGGAAAACTGTCTCACACAAAAAACATAGGCTTGTATTTTTCATTCATTCATTTCCATTTCTTACAATCTATGAAGTTTATGTAATATTCCAAGAATATATTTCAAGCAAAATAACTCAGCAGCTGTGGAAAGTAGGGCAGAGGACCTGTCCAGCTCAGCCAAGAGTCAAAGACTCTGGAAGGATCTGCCTAAAGGAAAAAAAATAAATAACTAAACAGGGACATATTCCTGGTGGACTTAAATTAAACAAAGCCTGTGTCTGAAATGATTCCAGGAGATGACCAATATAAACTCTCCCTGYCTGGATCCAAGCATACCTAGGATGGAATTTCTAAGTCCAAACATGCAAATTCTGGCTCATGGAGCAAAAAGGGTTCAACTTGGGCATTTACTGTAATTTCCAAACTTCATACTGAGTGTTCCTAAAACACTGAGAATGCTGTTATTTTGTATAAATCAGCCCTACAGCTGGACATGAAATAACCTTTGAAAGAACAACATAAAATTTTATTTTTAGTGAATGAGAAAGAGATTGCCTGCACCAGTTAAAAGATGACCTGCAAATTAAGAAAAGAAATAAACTGAGCAACAGCCAACAGGTTGTTTGCAAGGAAAATTTCTCCAAACACAATCCCTTTTCCTTTTATGTATGACTCCATAATGTGCTTTCCTTGGGGAAAAGGCAGTAAATGCCAGATGCCTGGAGTTTAGGAGAGCAGTATYTGACATGCCCATCTCATAAACAAGTTACAGAACTGTGTCTAGAGGAACCTGCTGTGAAATAGCTGCACAACAAAACAAGTCAACAGAAAATGGGAGCTAGACCCCCTCTCTGGTAAACATCTACTCCAGCCAGTGATTATCAAGGTTTCACTTTAAATTAAAAAGAAATATTACCAATCTGGGCTTCTTCGAGTTTACCCCAATCTTGCATTGTTTGGTATTTCACAAAAGACCAGAAAGATAGAAAGGAAAAATGGCTTTAAATTTGCATCAGGCTGCAAGAGGTTAATAAGCTCTTTGAAAACCAGGTTTAAAAATTCCAGAGGATGTTTATTCTGCTTTCAAGATTTACAGCAGAYAATATAAGAAGCAGCAGAGTTAAACTGAAGTGTGGTGAATTTAAGGTAGGTAAAAYGTTTAAGGTAGGAAAACCTTTCTAACTGAAAGAACAGTAAGCACTGGAATAAATCTCCTGGAGAAGTTTTAAAGAGTGGATCTGACAAACAGTCATGACATTTTGAGTCTAGGGAAGGACTAGCAACCTCCTTCCTTCTGAGGTTCTATTTTCTTTGAATCCTGAAATATAACCCCCTAAATATTACTTGAAAATAGCCTTTGCATTATAGTAACAGAAATGATCTAAGAACAAGAAGTGAAATGAAAATGCTTCACACTCAATGATATATTTGAGTTTGATTCAGATAAAAGGGAAAGAAGYGTGCCACTATCTTTTATTCCACTGCCTCCAATCAGAAAACTGAATTGTTTTGAAGATAATCTGCAAGGGTTTATGGTTACTAACACAAACATATGTCATCTGCTCATAACAGTGATCTTTACTGAGGTTCCTTGCTCTATTGTGCCAGGAATCATTTGATTTGTGGAATACATAAACAACAATAAACTTGGACTGAATTCTCCTGCACATCCTGCATTTGATTGTCAAACAATTTACTTCTCTGACAAGATGTTTATGGAGTTCACTGCAGAGAGAAATTATGTTCTGCTTGCAGATATTAATTGGCCTTTAGTATCACACAGAAACAAAATCTTGCAAATTTTGTCAAAAAATATTTCTGGGCTGAAAGTTYAGTATTTGATTTATATACAATAATCAATGTAGTGCATTCCTTGTTTTWTTTAATGTATCCATCATTCAATCTACTTTTGGGCATACACTAAAGTCCTTTGCATGATGTTTCTCCTGGTAGGAGATGTGTATTTATTTTGTTTATTATCAAAATGAATCAATAGAGACTTAGAGCAATTAATGGAATTCTTAAAAATTGAATTCTTAAAAACCAAACCAAAACAAAATAATCAAAAAAAAATATTTTACCAAAACTTCAAAGGAACCAATGAACATTCAACTCCATTTAAAATGGCAAAACTGGTTAAGAATTTCTGTGTTTCTCCCAAGCTTGAAAATAGACCATAGAACTCTGTGATATAGAATATTTGAGGCAAGATGTACATATTTATAAAACTGTGTTTGGATACCAAGCCTCCAGTCTATAGTACTCACAGTACAAATGTAGAGTTTAAATTCAATTTCATGTTCTAAGTCTTCTCTGGCAAACAGAGAAAAAGACCAACCACGTGTCACACGAGCTTGCTGTGACAATCTCACATGTTTTTCTGAGCTGTGTGACTGGCTCTGCCAAGGCCTGAGTGCCAGAGCTGACTGGGAGCAGTGGTCCTGCTGCTGGTGGCCAGAGCCACCTCTGCCTTGGATGGAGCTCCTGGGCAGGAACACTGGGCCAAGAGCAGGCAGGGACTSCATGGGATGAATAAATCCACAGCAGCAAAAGCAAAGTGATTTAAGCCAAAATCCTTGGTCTTGGAAGTCTAATCAAACCTGATATTTCATACTGAAAGGTTAAACTATTAGCCTGTTCATTTTTTACATTTCTGGGCTTGTTTTCTTAACCTCCCTCTGCTCCCATCAGAGGTATGCTATCTGTAAAAGAAAGGTAAGCACAMCCAATTAGCTCACAGCAGGTTTGTAAAACATGATATCCTTCAAAAGGCTAACTGAGAACCCAAAGTAAAACCAAAATAATGACCTTCTTAGTAAATATATAGTTTCTTATTGCAAACCCAGTGRGAAGAAGAACTGATTTCTGATAGAGAAAATCTACTCCTGAACTCTGTTGCCATCTTCTTCAGTTTATTTGGAATTTCTGAAGAACCATCCCATCTGGGTRCAGGTGGATGCCCTGTCCTTGGGGTCATTTCAATACCCCTTTCACATAGCCTTGCAGGAAATTAAGAAAATCTAAAGAGTGGAACACATTTCAAAAAAAAAAGTACAATAATGAATCCTGTTTCTTTTTCAGCATCATGAGTACTGTAACTCACAAGAATTGTGACAGGAGAAATCAATAATTCATCAACAGCTGAAAGTGGCACATGGTGAAAAGGGCATATGTACATAAAAGTGGAAATTTGTGTGCTCATAAAGAAAGTCTGAAAGGTAGAGGGGTGGACTGCTGATAGAATTCCTTTAGGAACAACAACTAAAGCAGCTCTTTGATAACTGCTCTGTAACACACCCCTTATATTCTGATTAATTTATTACTTTTATTACACCAATAACACTGCATTACTGTGGRTGTTCAGGCCCTTTACAGAAAGAACTATATGTGATTATTAAGGTTGATCTTAAGAGAATTCAAAATCTACAAAACAGAGTTTGCAAAGCTTTGTGTCGTTGGAAAGTAAGACTTCACAGTGAACAGAAGAGGAATTATTTTTGTATTCAGGGAGACATGACTCTAGACAAATTCACACTCCTAAAAATTCAACAAGATATTTCACAATCATCCATATGGTCTTTGTGCTAATGTCACTTCACAAGCTGGCTTATAGATCTCTTATGATTATTAAAATGTGTTACTAAGCTCGTGAAATTGTGAAGACAAAAAGATCAGTTACTGAACTTGGTGCACTATGAAGGCACATTTTAATTCCTTACCCTAACTTTCTGATTCTCAACTTTGTCGTGTAWCTTAAGCAAGCAAAAGATGCTACCTTACAGTTCGGAAAAAATAAGATTGTGCCACGTGGGAAGAGCTTTGTGTGGCCTCCTTCAATAGGGAAAACAGCCTTTCAAGTGTTCACTGAACCAGGAGGCAACAGGAATAAAAGGGGCCAAAATAAAAATCAGCAGGAAAAGTGTTAAAAATAGGAAAGTAAGAGAGGGAATGAAATGGAGGTTTTTTTTCATGCCCATTGCAGTGACTGAAAACATCAGGAGGTAAACCACACCCTACCCACAGTCCTGTGACTGAGTTTATACTCTCTGAAACTCACAGGAATCCCATTGCAAGGGTGAGAGGAAAAGTGTGTGCTCAAGCACAGCCCTAGGGATCAATGCAGCAACCTGCAAGATTCAAGGGGATGGGACATGTGYCTGTCACCTGCAGTAGCTGCTGCAAGCAGCAACAATCACAGCACTAATACAGACTTCGTACTGTTTGGTCCTAACAAGGATCACAGGGTGCTATTAAATTTGCTGCGTGTTTCCTAGATAACTGGTGCACTGACATTATTTAGTTGTGTAATWTCCAACTGGAAATGCTGCTTTCACATGGGACAAGATTTTGTGCTCTTTGTGGACATTTACTGGTCACTTGCTCCAAAGCAAGACTCAGATGGCCAGACTGCCATGCATGACAAAAAAGTATCATTCATTCATACACTGAATTTCTCCAATCTGGGGGATCTGTTTTAAGCCTCTAGAACACTGCCTAATAGAGACTAATTAATATAGAATGCATGTATTCTGTGGGGTTTTTTTCTGGGCAATGAATGTTCACAATTATGATGCTGAACAATTTGAGTAAATCAAAATGAGCACAGCTCCACACAATGGGAGTCAGTTCCTAAGAGAAGGAGGCAAGAAAACCCTGTCAACATCAGACATAAGCCTCATGGAGAATATTTCCATCACCCAACACACCAGCTTTGTCTTTTCATTGGAGCAGTAGCTAGAAAACTAAGTAAAAGCACTCCTAGCTAGAAGGTAAGCATTCTGCAGCTGCATGAGATATGCTTTTTTTAGAGTCATTCCTTGTTTCCTGGGATGTGCAGCCATTCTCCCCATCAGCATCAGCAGCTGTTGTTTTAGTGGTGTTTTACAATACTGTAAAACTACACTGACAGTCTAATTGCACCATGCTTGCATCCTCAGTGATGAGATGGAGGAGAGAKTCACTTAAAAATATGGTCACACACCATTTTTTGCTTTTCAAAATCCTTTTTTTTTCTCTTTCTGCTTCAAGCAGAAACAAACACAGCAAAACTGAGGCAATGCAAGTATGACAGAAAGAATTTGAGAAGGAGGCAAGAGGTTTCAAAGGGTTTTAGATACAAGTGTTTTACAGATGTTAGTAAATGAAACCACAAAGTCTCGTCAAACAAACATTTTCGGGCAGTTTATAGTCATGGGAAGAAAGTGGAAGGAGATGGGAATTCTACCTTTGATCATGAAGCTAGTACCAAGGAAACAGCTATTTTCAATTTCTATTTGAAAAGTGTTTCGTGGATGTACCACCACCCTTCAAGGCCTCCACCCTTTATGCAAAGGCAGGCTGTGGTGCACCCAGACATCAGAGGAGATCATTCTGGGACTCAAAAATAAGCTCAGTTGCCTTTTGTTTCAGTAATATCCTAAAAGGTCTGAAGTTCAACATCACTGTGGAAAACCAAAGCTCAACCTGCACAGTCTCTAAGTGGTTACCAAGAGCAGTGCCATCATATATTTCAGATTTGTTTTTCTTTTCAAAAGCTTTGCAGAGAGAGAAAAAAAATATACAGAGGCACACAAAAGTGTTTAACTTCAGTGGAATTAACCTTTTCCAGTTTGTTCAGAAGGTGGGTAACCAGTGCTAATGATCAAAACCAGTATGTGTAAGGAAAGTGAAATGGTAAGCAGAATATTGCATGATTTTGCATTACATGCATGAGCATGTAATTTAGTGTATATTTACCTGTAGTCTTATTTTAAAAATAGCTTGCACTTGACTTTCTAAATCTGAATGGATCTACAGGACAATTTTCTACACCACACCTAAGAAAAGCCAAATAAAAACACAGTTGAAGCTCCTGAGCTCAACATCTGAACCATCTAAATACACTGTCACACTTACATTTCCAAAACATTCTTGTMTCTAAGTGTTGCTGGAAGTTTGTAAATGCACGTTTTTTAAATCAAAAGGCTGCTCACACACTTAATTCAAGAATGCACATGAATTGATGCTGAACTGGAGCCCTCAAGAGAATTGAAGGCACTACAGTGTCAGATCTGCACCCCATGTCCTTTCCTCWCAGAGAAGAGAGCCTAAGCAGGTCTGCAGTGATAGTTTTATCTTCCACAATCCTAAAACTTGGAAACACATTAGGTTTTTGACTGCAATTAATTGTAGGTTACATGTAACTAAGCAGACTATAAATAATTTGCTCCTTCATAAAAGAAGTCATGTAACAAGGCCTTTTGCTATTTTCTAGTAATTAACAGGCATTTTCAAACTGTCATCTAAAAGGTTGTGTGAATTCTTTATTCTGCTTATGCTAAAAAGTACAAAAACTGATTTTCTTTTTGCTTAGAATGCAATGACATCCACTTTTATTTCCTTTCTGTTGGTATCAGAGTGGGTAATCTCAAATATGAACAAATGATGTTCAATTTTTCTTTTTTATGCTAAAGAACACAGACTGCAAAGTTCTGCAGCAAAATTCCACTAGTTCATAAAGCAGAAAGCAAGCAATGGGGATTGATTTAAATATGTGTTTTGTAAGTTTGTGAGATTTTTCTTTTTCAGTATAGAGAAAAGCCAAATTTAGTGCTATCTTAGGAAATCTTCTATGCATRTGAGTCATAACTCTGCAGCTGATCAGTAAGAGAATCCTGAATGGGAAGGTGAACAAGAGTTCATACATCAAGTTTTTGCACACTAAGCAGAAATAATTTCAGAAGAAGATTTTCTCTGACTGAGGTTGTTTGCATCCTTTCTCTAAGACTTTTCTCCTTAATGCCACACGTGCAGCCTAGAGACTGGAATCAGCTCTGGGACTCTAAATTGCTGCTTCAAATGCTGGAAAATACTGGAAGGAGCTCTGTGATTGCTTATGCCTACAGGGGTATTTCAGTTTTCCTTGTCTAATCAACTTTTCTGGCTTCTTTGTACACACAAGTTGTTTTTTTTTTTTTTACTCTGATAGTTTGCAAGAATATTAACAAGAGGACAGGAATGTATGGCAGAAGTAAGATGAGAAGAAATAAATTAACTTCCATAGTTTGAGGAACACACGGTTGAAATGCAGCCCATATGCATAGTGATTATTTATAGGCATACAAATTATATTCAAAAAGGAGCCAGATGGCTTTAGCAACACATCTGCTGTCTTCAAGGCAGAACTTCTGAAGCAAACTTGGGACATTAACTCCTATTATAGAGCAGTCAAGAACCAGTAGGGCTACATTTGCTTTGTAGTCTGCAAGAGTTGTATCCTCCTACACAGAAGTTGAATTTAATCTGAAGTCAGCATCAAAGACAGGCTGCAATATTTTGCATTTTAACAGGGTTATCATGCTGTTACTAACTAAATGCAAGGCTGGGAAGGTAGGTCACCACTAAGGCAGCAGCCAACCCTCACACATGCTAAGATAAGTGGTGGTTACATAAATCTCCATGCCAGCTAGCAATTCTGTATATTTTGCACTAATCTTCAGCAAAGTCACCATCCCTGAAAATCATTCAAAATCTCAACTACATATTCTAATTCTTTTGCTTTGTTTTCCTTAAGAGAAGTTTCTCATTTAAGGTAATACTGTGAGGTAATTGAAAGACATCTGAGACATAAACATCAGAACCATGTAAGTATTAAATACTGATTTGTATTAATGTGGGCAGGGTGGGGGTGAAGCCAGCCATCCATTAACTACATGCAAAAACTGCATGCAAAATATGCATTGGAAGATGAGAAGACAAACTGTGAAAGAGTCTTGGGAGCCCACATTCCATGATTCCTGATCTCCACCTGGACAGGCACAACTTGTCACAAGGTCTTGATTTTGCACCYACTGCCTCTTATGTACTACTCTGAGTAGCAGTATTTCTAATTTTCATTTATATTCACCTTGTTAGAAACTTTAGCACGATCAGAACCCATTTCTTCCCTTCTTTATAAAAAGCAGCCTTAAAAAAAAAAGGCAACAAAAAACAAACAGAACATCTTCATCAAAAAAAGCTGAATTTGTCTTTTCTGCTAGAATTTGTCTTTTCTGCTAGAATTTGTCTTTTCCACACTCCTTCGGGTGCAGCTTTGCCCAAGGCACTTTTGGATCCTGTCTGTTTTTCTGGCAGCACAGATAAAACTGGAAGCTGGATCCCCAGCACCACATGGATGTCCCAGTGCTGGAAGCCTCCAGGCTACATCTGGCTGGAAGGAGGGAGGGGGAACCGGGAACCTCTCTGGGCTCTGGTGCTGCTCACACTCCCAGCTGGGCTTGGAGGGCAGCTGGCTGCAGTGGAAGCTGTGCATCCCCTGAGAGCCTGTGCCAGGGGAGATTCCACTGTCTCTGCAGCTCTCTCCCAGGACAGATAACTCCAGCAGCACCCTGTTCTACTGGCCCCTTGCACTCTGGATAGTCCTCTCTCAGCAGGGTGGCAGAAGGCCAGAACAGTTCTTAAGTCTGGAATATACAGTAGGACCATGCTGCTCCTTTATTCAGGGCAAATTTAGCTCTCCTTACTTGCACTACAAGTAAAATTCTAATTGTAAGTAGTAGCAGAGAAGTTAAAACATATACAGATACTTTTCCAAGTTCAAAAGTGTTCCTAAAATCTGAAAATTCTTGATATCAATGCATTTGCTTACCTCCCTTAGGGAAGGTACTACTCCTGATATTTATGGCCATGCTCTTCCCCAGATTTTCAAAAGCTTCTGGAATGATTTTTGTGTGATATCAAAATAAAACATTACCCTCTCTTTCCTGATGTATGTCCTTTAACTTTGTTGGGCTGTCTAATTTCATTGAAGCTCCCAATCATCCCAAATAAGCTATTAAGAACTTGCTAGGAGAGGGAGTGAGTCTGACACCTTTGAAATGCTAATTGAATTCCTTATCTGCCAAACCAATATTTGTGTTGTACAGCTCAATGATGGAAGCAAAAAATAATCCATAAGCCTGATGAAATGATAAAATGCATTTGTTTAACTAAGTCATTAAAATTAAACAGTGCCTATTCTAGTTTCTTATTTCATTTCACATGAGATAYGAAAAAAAACACAAAACAAATGCTAGAGATCACAGGTCTCTGTACAATTTCCACTGCACTGCCCTTTCAGTTGAACAAAATCAACCCAAAACTTGGATATTCAACTCTCATGTGCATCTTATTCTCAACAGTGATATCACCAGCRTGATTCGGATTACRTAGAGTTACCCTGGCAGAACTTTGTCCTTTAAATATTGTTTCTATTTTCCTTTACCATTAAAATRTTCTRTCACACACAYAGACACACACAGAGTGTGTTTTTAGAGTGTTTTGGCAAGGGAAAAGGCATTTTTGCATCATTGATAACATCAGTTCTGAAAGCTAATGGAAGTTTCAGAAGCACTGAGTTTTCCATGCAGTGTGTGTGAAGCCCTTTCTCTACAGACTGGAGGAAGGAAACCTCTCTGCTGTTCCTGGCTGTTGCTGCAACTTCAGCTTGCAATGGTAACTGGGGAAAGGATTAACTCTTGTTAAACATTTGACTGCTTCTCCTTTGGGAGCCTATGGAAACATGCCAGAAGGAGTGATTCTTCAGAGTAACACTTGTGCTCATCTCTAGACTTGCTTCCATCAGCCTCATGTGCCAAGCCTCCTCATCCCTCTGGGAGAGRAGTTTCCATAGGGCTGATTTTTCCCTTTTGACATGTAAAGACTGYGTCTTAATGGCGTTGGCTTCTTCCACCACCACCCGTGAAAGCAAAGATGAGAATGCTGGGATCAGTTTGTTTTAAATCAGTGGAAGCACAGGCCAGAACTGCAGCTTTATAAAGCCATTAGCAGGAGTTAGCAGTGCTTGCTCTATGCTTCCTAGTATAAGCACCATTATAAATCRTGTGTGGGCAGGCATTCCTTCACTTCCCTGCAACTGTGTGTGCAAGAAGGAAAGCTGGCATTGGGAGAGGGCTCATCCCCCATGAACCCTGACCCTCTGAAACTGCCAGCTCTAGGCAAGGTCTTGCTGGTTATGCCAAACCACTGTTCCATGCAAATTTAGGTAAATTCAAACCAATTTCTGCCCATGGGTAACTCCCAACGACGACCTGAAAAGTAAAAACATTGCTCTCATTGAGGCAAGAAGGACAAGAAAGAAAATTTCCTCAGAAAATTACTAACTGTTATATTTGGATGGCATAATACATATTTGGGGAAGAAACGAAGATGGCTTGGATACTTACTAGGCTTCCTGTTCAAGAAATACCTAATGAATCATGTGAGAGATTATTTTCCTGAGAAAATACTGTATTAACTAGAAGTCAGTGGAAAATCTTGCTGTTAAAGCCATCTGTTTCCCTCCCTCATGCTCCCAGAAACTCCACATGCGTGTGCCTGCATGAAAAGAGGGGAATGGATTAGACACAGATAAGTATTTGGAACTAGAGGATTGATTGAGTTGAAATTAATTTTAGATGCAGTGCGATGGTGTCAGCCAGGACCAGATCTTTGCAAGTCACACAGTGAACAGCACCATGTGTGGAAGAACATAAGTGAGTTTTCCTCTTGACCTTAGGCTAAGGTTAGCAAATTCTTGAACATTGATTTAAATCCCTTAACAGATTTCTAACCAAGGTAAATTCGAAATGTGCAGGCAAATCTTGTAATTATCACTGTCAAAGCATGAAGTATATGGACCAGAAAAATACGTACTTCAGGGGCTCTGTATTAATTGCAAAATTAAATTTAAAAATTAATTGAAAAAGGCTGTAATTAAGACTGTTTTAAACTAAGACCTTAGGTAGGGGAGAATGATACATAGAGTCACCTGTATCAATGCAAAGCATTCAAATACTGATGAGCAAAAACATCTGTGGCCATAATCATGSAAAGATTAAATTATAGGATTTTTAACACAAAAATGTAAATTTACCACATGGCAAAAAGTCACAGTGTAAATGAGCTATTTTTTGGACACAAATGTAGCTATTCCTTGGAAACATTAATTACATAATCAATTGATAGGGTGGAAGATTAGGAAATGGGGGAAGGGGGGAATAGAAGCTATTTTCCTGTTGCTCCTGTCCAATTGTTATGAGAACTGAAAATTTTTAGCACAAAACTTTCTTGAAGTAAGAAGTAGCCTGGTGTTTTTCTGCTAAAATTATCTTGAAAGCTTGTGCTGTAGACAGTCTGGTTACAGAAGAATGAATAAGTGCACATAAACAGTCCCATTACAATTAAAATCCATTACAAACTCAGGATATTTTCATTTCAGAGACACCAACCAATAGTCCTTGCCATGGGCAAAGGGATTCAGTTTAGAACAAGTGTTCACTGAGAGCTTCTGGGCTTCAGAAATTATCCCAGCTCAGAAGAAGGTTCTCCAACTTGATGCGTGCAGTTGGCTGAGGTCTCCAGGTGAAATTTAGGTGTTGCAAATGTGCTTATTCCCTAAGTACCCAAAGGAGCAGCATGAGCCCCTGCTAGGCAAAACCACAAATATGTAACCCCACTTGACTTCAGGTCAAACCAAACAGGGTCAAGGGCAATATTTTGGCTGTTGGTGTAATTGGAATAATATGGGTTACAGATGTGAGGGAGCTGGGGGAGGAGCAAAGAGAGCGAGGCTGAAGCAGAAGCTCTTTTGAAGAGGTTCTTCAATCAGAACCTGGTTCCCCCCAGGACACTGAGTGCCCAAGGGAAATTTTCTACCTCCTGCAGGTCATCTACCAGTCCACTCCTACCTTATATAAACTAGAAAAATATCTCTGTACCCATGGAGAAACAGAAGTTTCATCTAGTATCTTCAAGTAGTTTAGTTTGAACACTAGCACACTCAGAGTACTGTAGTTGGAATAGGCTTAATATTTCACACCCYCTCATTATATGTTTCTGTTTCTCTTGTTGTGAAATGTGTTGCGCATTTTAAAACATTAAGTTTTATGAAATATAGCATGTTTTGCTCAGGAAGATTCATTATTAAAATAACCACCAGGTTAAAGCAGYGTCACACATCTGTTACTGCCTGAAGTCTAACTTCTAGTTTTGTGTAACCTCTACAATGCTATTCAAGAATCACAATCATATAAAATCTAATTAAATCATTCCAGAAGGGATAATATTACATGCAAAGGGTTCAAGATGGAGAGCAAGAATAATAATACTGAGCATAATTTGTCTTTCCTAAAGACAGATTAAAGATCAGTACTAACTGTTCAGTGATAAGAAACTCTAGTTAAACTCATTTACAATACAGATCTCCACTGAATACAAGCTATGGTGCATAATAAGTTTACTATCCTTTCATAAATATGTAAAGCTGATATAATGTTGTGACAGTTTTATGCYTTCTTTCAGTTCTCTTTAATAGCAGACATAAAAAAGACCCCATCAATTTTAATAACTTTTGGAGAAGGTCCAAAGTGAGTGGAAGAAAAAGTAATGATGATGTTCTTGGTAAAGAAATAAAGGAATAAAATAAGTCTAAAAAATTGGCCTCAAATAAAGTGGAAAGGCAAAATTCAGCTTGAAGTTTATACTGAAGCTAAGCAAAACCCCCAAGTGAGCCTTGCAATAACTTTTTATGCTGGAAGGCTGGAGGATTAGCAAAGTCAAATGCATCTGCAAACTCACAAACTGATGATTTCTTTTACAAGTCTATAACCTGTGGATTTCCATTAGAATTAATTACCCATCCTTTACCATCCCACACTCTAAGACAGATGGACTTATTTTGCTCTGTCAGTTGTGAAGCCAAGTTTAAAACCTCAGATCTCCCTGTCTTCCAGTATGGAAAGCTAACCATTAATACCACACATGGTTATTATTTCCTTATTTTCTTCCCAATGAACGCAGAATTAACCTCTATAAATGGTTTGATTATCTCCAACATCAAATCTGAAGCTAATAATTCACAATATTTTACCAAAACACTTCTGTTAACAAGCAGACCACAAGGCACATTTCTCATGCACAGTTCTCCTCAAGAAGCTTTTGATTCAATGAGAGTCCTGTGAGAGAAAAAGTATGGGAAGCAACACTGTTTAGGAACTCTTCAGGGAACAGTCACAGTATAAACCAGGCTCCAGGCACTTCAGGTTGCCTTCCCCTGAAAATGCTGTCAAGGCAGAGTACTCATCTTTTTTTTCTACTGTTGTTTAAGTGTAGCTGAACAAAGCTGATAAAATTAGTAATGGAGCCCAGATGCATTGCTGCTGCTTTCTGATATTATAAAATGCCCTTCAGCCTTTAAGGCCCTATGGTGTCCTGCAGTCATCCATCTCACTTTGTGAGGAGATAACTTTTACAAAAAAACATAACACCACCACCCCCCACCCTCTCTGACAGTTCTGTATCKGCCCAGAAGGCTTTGAACTTCCATAATCCCACAAACACACAAAACTCACACACAGAGAAACTGCAGTGCTCTCAGTACATATTTGCAAACACTGCATGCCACTGGGGCCCACCTTCCACTTWGCCAAAATGTGGAAAATCACAAAAGATTTTCCTTTTGTGATTTTCCTGAGCTGCTGCAGGCTGATGATGTCAGCATGAAACAGGCATGGCAAAGCTCTGACAAATCWCAAGTGTCCCCTCCCTTCTTGTGCCACAGCACAGGCAACCAGAGATTGATGAGGTTTCACTAAAGACTTCCATCCTCTTCTCACAAAAATCCGTGGATTTGGTTGTTTACCTAAAYGGCTAGTGAGCACCAGGATGCTGCTTTTCTTCAGTCTGAGGCAGATTATCACTGAAAGAGGGGGCTTTATTTCCAAACTTCTTTCTTACCATGYCTTTGGTGGAATATAATGGCATAYGGAATTCCACCATCATGAAAAGACMATTGTCTGCTGGCAGCAAAGCTACAAATCCATTCTGTAAAGGATTGTGTGTCCCTTGGTTTGTAAAGTAGGCAGGCAGACCAAYCCTAGAGTTTAGGCTCAGATAATTGTTCTTCCAAGGAAACTCTCTGAGAGCAAAAAGAAGGGCTTGGGGCAGGCAGAGAGGGAGAACAAAAGGCATCAGGATCACTGAAAACAGATCAAAACACCAGAGTTTATTCAAAACTCTCAGCTGATTTTTAAAAGCTCCTAGCATCCCAGTGCCTCTCTGTTCCTCCCAAATTATGAGAGCTGAATTTCAACACTGAATTGGAAATAGTTTAATATCTTTTAAGAAAACATTCCATATTTTTTTCCACTCTGAGGTGGGTTAGAAATCATCTAGCTGTTCCAGAAGATTTCAAGGAGAAATWACCAACACTAAGCATCACTAGGGGAAAGCATAGATCTGTACCTTGACTCCAAATGGATTAAAAAAAAAAGCCCTGTACAGACCTGTACATCCACTGAGGAAAGGAGACTTARCATCTGCATTCCTTTTAAATCAAAGCTGACATTTTCAGGGCAGTGATTTTACAAAGAACCATCAAATGAAGGCGGGGGGAAGTAATCACAGTCCTTGCTCAAAAAAGCAAAAGGAAAAAAAGAATTATTTTTGTAGTCTCAGTCACTAAGAGAACTCATTAACTTATATAATTTAATTGTACCCAGCTGAAATGGTAAATATCATGATAGATTTTTTTCTTATGGGTCATTACTTTTGTGGTTAAGTGATTGCAGAGAGATATATGAAGCCTATGGTGGTATTTAGCTTTTAAATATTGAATTTCTTTGCACCTCTAATGCAAAGTGGAAAAAGCTGATGCAGATTGGTTTTTTGGCTTTCAATACAATGCCGTTAAAGTACCCCTTGCAGATATTTCCCARACATAATTCTGCAATATGAGTATCTAATAAATATGTTTTCCTGGAGGATTATAATCCATTGAGAACCTTTTTATTCTGTTGTTTTTGCTCAACATATATTCAAATTCTTCTGCAAGAGGAGTGGTAGGTAACTTTGACTACAAAGGACAAAATATAACACTGGATACAAAGAAGGACAAGATGAAAACAAACAAACAAAAAAAAGCTTATATTGGTAGAACTCTTGCTRTACATAGCCCCCATTTTAATTGAATATTTATCAAAATCAAAGAGTAACAGTCCACTGATCTTTATTCATCTGCCCTCTGAGACACCACACAGCTAAAAGCAGTCCCAGGAACACTGCAGCACCAGCTGAGCAAATGCAGCCCTGGCCACACTGCAATAAAGGCTCAGGAGAAGATGTATTATTGAAGAAAATACATCTCCATATGGAGAAAAGAATAAAATTGCACAGAAAAAACTTTTCTTTTTTTTTTCAGCTGTTGTGGTGCATAGAGTTTCTGAAAAGAGCCAAACTTCTGTGGGAGAAAGAAGGCATCAATCAKCTTAACTGCAGCTCCCATAATTTCCCAGAGAGCTAACTTCAAAATATTTTTTCCTTCAAAATTTGTGATGTGATTTTCATTTGTGTTAAGTCCTGAGATCACTGCCTAGGGGATGGATCTTAGAAGCATAGCAATGTAATTAAAAGAAGCAACAAAASAAGGTAAAATCCCCTAACCAACAAACAAAAATAAACCCCAAATTCTCAACTTGTCTTCCAGAATTCAGTCCTTAATAAAAAAAATTTTCTACTTCTAACTTTGACAAGAGTTGTACTGAGGGGGAGTTATTTCAAATTGAAGTAGAATAGGTTTCCATTAGATGTTGGGAAGAAATTCTTTACCAGAARGGGGTGAGACACTGGAACAGGTTTCCCAGAGAGGCTGAGGATGCCCCATGCCTGGAAGTGTCCAAGGCCAGGCTGGATGGAGYTCCGAGCAACCTGGTCTAGTGCAAGGTGTCCCTGAGAATGGCAGGGGGGTTGGACAAGATGATCTCTAAAGTTCCTTCTGACCCAAACCATCCTATGACTCTTTGCATGAACTCCTCAGCCCAGCAAGAATTACAAAGAATTGCACAAAGCAGCTTTTGTGCAAGCAGCTAAGATCAGTTTGTGGAACTAAGATGAAATCTAATCTCTTKTAACAAACTACACGACAAAACCATCAAAGTTAGTTTGTAATGARTATCCTCCTCAATGATTTGTTTGAGCCTGTGCTTCCATTTGCTGTACAAAGTCAATGCAAATTCAGAGCTTTTTTTCTGACACAAGAGTGSCTGCTGGATTTGCAGCACTAAAATGTGAGTCTCCTAGGAACAAGTCATCCCTGACTCTATTTCCAGCCTCTTTTCACAGTATGATTTGGAAGAGTCCTATGGATACTCAAGAGTGCCAATAAAGACTCTCTCTCACACTTGGTACATCCAGTCCAGTGAAAGCTTGTGCCTGTCAAGCTGTTTCTTCTAAAATCAAATAATTTAAATATTTAAGTATTCTCTCTCWCACTCTCTCAATCTGGTATTTTCTTTTCTTAGAACCTGGTATTTTACTAGATATTCTCCTGCTTTTCTAGCTTCTCCTGCTTCACAGGAGTAGTTTAGAAATGTATCATGTTTGTTTTGGCTTGTTTGGTTTTTGTTGTTGTCATTTTT
>CADDXX010000402.1:71610-186201 GCA_902810485.1 Alauda arvensis | reverse complement strand
ATGTTTCCATATGTAACTACACATCTTGCCTTATCTCAAAAACTTACAAGAGTTTCAATCCACTCTGGGCTTTTCTAACACCTCCATCGAGTTACACATTATACTGCAGCCAGCTGAAACAAAAGAAGCCACAGCTCTTCTCCTGCTGCAGTTTCACATTCCACCATCAAGAGGATATGAAGTGCTTTATGTTCCTTGATCTTGTCGAGGCTCTTGGGTTGAGATAGGAGGTTAAAGGGAGGTGACAAGGTTAAATGATTTGACCAACATCCCAAACAAGGCTCAGTGTGATCATGAGCCTGCCTCAGCCTTTCTAATAACACACGTAATGAGGGAGAATTGGAAGCTTCCCACACCAACAGCTCATGCAGAAGTGATTTGTTTCTCTCTCTACCCTGGCCACAATAGGCATCCATATATTTCTTTTAAGAATATTGTCATGGCCCACTAAATTACCCCTGGGCAGTGCTATCAGTGGTGTTCCACTTTGCCCCTTATTTCTCTCTGTGACATTGCTCTGCACAAGGGTTACCACAAAGACAGATGAAGTAGCAGTGGATGGGTCTCTAAGGGGTGATATATAGCAGGTACATAATAGAAAAAAGCGAGGATGGTGTTGCAACAGGAATTTTCATTTCTTTCTCCTCATTTCCAGAAGAAATTCCAGACATTGGAAATTTATTGTGCATGGTTATCAGGTTTATATTTTCTTAGACTCYAACTTCTTTTCAGGGAACTTAGGGACTCCTAATGGCCCTATACTTTTCTTCCTCCATTTTATTTTCTCTTTCACAATGGCAAATCAAAATTCTCAGTGGAGGAGAGAACTCCTGATAAATTCTCTTGTCATCATATCAGACTGTATTTTTATTGACAACAGACAATGAAAAACATGTCAAAAATTGTTCAGGAGCATCATTTGTGAAGGGTGCAGTTTGACTAGCAGAAAAARCAGCTGTTCTGGCAGCCAGGATGTTGGAGAAATGTCTGGCAGCTTTTAATGGGGGTGTAAAAGTTGTCATGTGAAGTTGCTTTCGACCTGATGGATTTAATAGTTCCTCAGAGCCATCATGGTCTATCACCTCTATGAGTATTAAGGGACTCCTAAATCCATGGATAGATAATTTGGCTGCCACACTTGCACCGTAAATCCACCTCCTTAAAGCCTTCATTAAATTTGTACAGGCCATTTCTTAAGTGCAATTAACTGTGCATTCCTTAAGAAAAGAAGTTGATTTGTTTCCTTCTCCCACAGACTCCATTATTTCCCATCGTCCTGGTGGAAATGAGAATGTATCTCMTGCAACTCATTTAAAAGCCTACTCAGTTGCTGGGAACTGGAAATTGTCTACAACTTTTGTGCTCCACCTGTATCACTACAGAGCACCAAGCAAAGAAAAATTCCCCAGCTGGGTCCCAGTTTGGTTGAGCTTGGCAAGATTTATGAAATACTGACATAGCTGTTGGACACATCACTTTGTGGACAGACTTGTCCCACTGATTTATTAAATTTTGCACTGGATTAATTTGTTTCAACTGTGACAGCATAATCAGTCCACTTTATCCACCATTACTTCTGTGCAGCTAAAATTTACTGTTGAGCAGTATGGAATTCTGTGCATTTTGTTTAATCACATTCCATTATTAAAGGTTAAACCACTCAAAAATAATTCCAAAGTCATTATTTCTAAAAGTTACTGAAAAATCACTTGAAAAGTATTACTAAATTCCTACTTTGGCAATRCAGTTTCTGAAGTCAATCTACCATGTCAGTTAATACCCAGTGGTGTAACTTTTCAACTACTTTAAACCTGCACACCACACAAATTCTTGATTGAAATAGCATGAACAAGATATTCATTGCTTTATAATATGAACCAGTGTTTTCAAGAAAACATTATTTGCACAAATACTTTTCATTAAAGTGGAATAAGCTTGCATAACTTGCAACACCTAATGAAATGAACCTAGATACTCTAAATTCTCACTGCTTGGGAAACACCGTGCACCTTCAGAATCAAGGACTTACACAGCATGTACAACTATCTCGTGTTGGTTTTGTGGGAGGAAGTTAATTTGACTGCATGAATAAAATAACTTGCTTTCTTAATTAGACATTTTAATCAGAGATCCATTAGCTAATCAGAGCTAATCAGTGTTTCATCAAGACTGTAAATAGGCAACTTGGGATAAGATGGTCAGGACTCACAGGCTTGCATGCATAATACRTAGCTGAGGACATTCTTTTTGAAGATTTATCATTGAAAAAGGAGCTAAAAGATTGTCATCATTTTGACACACAGAAAAAAATTTGAGGACAAGAGGAATTATTCCTCCTCACCAACAGCYCATTACAGTAATTTTGAAAAGTGTATGTGAGAGAGGAAATTCGGATTCTTTTCCTATTAATGCCTGGCCAGCTAAAATTGAGCTTTAGAAWTCAAACTAATGTGGTGTTGGGAGGTCAGTCAGCAATATCACACTGGCATTTATGTTTAATCTGGGATTTTTAACATTCAAGCCCTGAGTGAATCTCTGCAAATGCCAATAGAGCATTCACAGTGTGCTTTTCAAAGCTTTCAGTCACTGCCTCCTCAGATTTCATATCTAAGGTGATAGTGAATATTTTTAAGAAATTAGCAAAATCAAAAGAAAATCTAGGCTAATAATAAGAAAATTTACTAGCTTGCTTTATGGATTGCCAGATGAAATATTTACAACTGCTTTTGCACCAAAGCATATGTTTTTCACAAGGAACACCTTAATAACTGTGATATTAACTGTAGGATTAATWGTGCCTGGCAAACACAGTTCACTCCTCCTCTGATACCTTTGGCTACCCAGGAAAAACGAGAGAGCATAAAAATTAGGCAATCAACCATATGTCAAAAAGACCTACTATGACTTCATATTCAACTACCTCTTAGAAACTCACCCAAAATGTGGATTAGTTGATTTCACTTTTTTTTTCTTGTTTAAATTTAAAACAGAAAAAAAAAAAAAACCCAAAAAAAACCCAAAAACAAAACAAAAAACCACCACCACCACCAAAAAAACCCAACCAAATAGGATAAAAAATTTTCCAGAAAACTGAAACTTCTTTGGATGGGAAAAAGGGAAAACCAGCCAGGTCTATCTGCCCCCCAGCACAGGACAAAATGAACAAAGCTTTTACTGATTTTCCAGGCTACTGGGGATCAAAAGGCATCCTATAATAGAAGGTGAAATTTAATTTTTTTCCTCATCACCAAAATGCTGYTACCTTAGGGAAAAAAATGCTGGCATGCAATACTCAAGTTAGTATTTGCAAACTGAAACAAATCTAGTTACTTCAACAAGATGCCATATGGTCTGTGAATTTGCACTGTGCCAAGTTGGAAGAGTATTTTTTTTTATTTCAGTGGATGCCAAAAAACTACACTGAGTAGTTCAACGACTGTATTGTTGAAACCCTTCACAGAAGCAAGGATTCACCAGATTAAATCAATGGAAGACAAAGGAAATTATACAGAAGTTAAAAGGAAGGGGAAATGGGAGATGGTCCCAGCAGAAAGTCCTTGTTAGACCTCTAACAGTGAAAGAAAATGGTTCTGCCAGAGTCTGGCTTCAAGTTGCCCCTGAACACCACAGAAAGGGGTACAAAAAACCAGGGCTRAGCTTTCTTGGTACTCCCTATTCAAATTCCTTTTTCTGCCACAGCATTTTCCTCACCCTTGGAACTGCTAGGCACAGGTAACCATGGCTGTGACATTGATTCTAAGCAAATATTGGGAGTTTTCTTCATTGGTAGGAATGGTGGGAGCAACACATATTTCCTGTGTTACATAACCCAGCTACAGTATAAATAACAAAACAGTAAAACCTCCAGACCCACACGATACAAAACCCACAAACTGCTTGTTCTCCCCCMTCTCATGCTCAAAAATTTCACATTTAAAATGAGCACGACAATTTCTGATAATCTTAAAGCCTAGCATTTTATTTCCCTTTTTATTTAGGTTATATCTGACATTCTTACTGAGCTTTAATGAAAGGYACAGCACTGTATAACCATAAAGTAATTCAATACTGCAGACTTATTATGTACTGCAGTGGAAGACAGAGAGAACACCMAAAAATTACCCAAACAACAGCAAGGAGGCTGACAGAGGGAGGGAATGACARGGAAAATTGAGGTCTGAGTTTAAGGGCTCATTGAATTTTCCTCAGCCAACAACATTAAAAGTTTTGTTGGATTTTTTTCCTTTTGGTGATATGAGCAGTTTCTCCAGTAGGAACTACATAAACTACTACCTCATTTAATGTAGCACAGCCAAACAGGGCTTTAAGAGGATAACGTGAATCAGATTTAAACTAATGGCCTAGATAAATCTCACTAATCACTGGAGCCACCTCGTTTCAGCAGTCTCATTGAGAAGAAGCTGCTTGCCCTCTTGTCTGAGAAYCTTCCTGGCCAGCTGGAAAGCATCCAGCTTTATTTGAAAGTCTCAAAAAGTGCACAGCATATTTGTATTTACTGGACATCAGTGTTGCTGTTAATCAGATTCTGTGGCCTTGTTCTGTGAAGAAATCCCTGAAATTGCTCCCAGTCTCCTTTCCTGATGTATGAGAAATGTTTGCTTTCTTAAAGATTAGGTGGGAAAAGATACAATGCAATGAATGGGGGAAAAGTTCCTATTTCTATCTATTCAGATAGACTTTGCTGGTTCACCTGAGAGTGACACAAAAGTAATCTGGATCTGATAGGTTTTCATCACCAAAACACAYGAAACATAAGTATGCAGAGAAGAAAAGGTAAATTAACTGCAAAACTGATATAAGAAAATAAAATTCCTCCTCTGGTAAGCTTTTCCAGTGAAAATGGATAGATCAGTAATTTCATACATGAAATGTTGTTTTCCAGCTCCAGCAGTACCTCTTACCTTCAATCTTTCTGCTTTCCTAACAAATGGGGAAATACAGCATTCACATGAAGAGAAGCYGTTTGATCCTCAAAGGTGATCAAATTAAGGTCTGGCTAAGAGGATTTTTAGGATGAGCAACACTAAATACCTCACACTGATTATCCATTATTCTTCCATCTGCTAATGGCCAAGGGAATATGCACTGCTCTAATGACTGTGGGCCCAGTCAATCTAATCCATGCATTTATCCTCTCTGTACTTGGGTACTGCATTACAACACATGAGAAGATGAAAGGAGACTTAGAAACAGCTCGAGTTGGTTCCACCCCATTACTTTGAAGCACACAGCCTTCCCATCTCACCACCTGATGACAGCAGACATTGTATTGCCTCCCCAATAAGCAYCAAATCAATAAAGGCTCACTAGAGCTGGCCCATTCTGCCTTCAGGATGCTCTCTGACTGAGATACACGCATCCTGAGCTGCAATCCCCAGAAATAAAATAACAAYAAATAACCAGAGATGTAGGAACAAGATGCAGAAATTCCTTGGCAGCAGGGACTGCTGCAAGCTCCACTGGTATTTATGGTTCCAAGCCCACAAAAGCCTGGGCATATTCCAGCATCCCTGCTTGGGTAGGACTCCTCTGGGCTCRGGGGGAGTGCCATTATACAATCAATTTCATGGCTGGAATCTCAATGCACATCATTTAAGCAAAATAAAATTAAATTGATGGGTCAGCAGGTCACTTGGAAAGACTGCTTTTCTGACAATCAGTCCAGCCTGCCTTTTCTTTGCTGCTATAATCTCCACCCWGTAAAAGCAAAGGAGTTGGAGTCATTATCTGTGTTTGTGTTTTATTATGTATGGTCCTGAGCTAACAGTGAGTTCTCTTCCTGGGTTATCATAAAATATTACAGTGGTGTCTGGTTTTGCTACTGCAGTAAAGTGCCTTATCATGTCTGTTCTTAGTCCCTGATTTCATGGGTTTTAAACTAAAAAAAATGAGGTTAGAAGTTAGCAAACTAAACCAGTGAGTGCCTGAGAGAAATACTTTATTTTCAGCTGAGCTGATAAAATATTATTTTCCCCTTTACATATTCAACCCTCTTGTAAATACATCTATAGATATGTAAATGAGAGGGACCCCTTTTGCCCAGACCCCTTTTGTCATGTTATTTTTGGAAGAATGGTTTGCTTTTTGAAAACAAACTGGAAGTGAGATTAGTTTAAAATATGTTAGTTAGTTTCAAACAAAAAATAAACTAGAACAGACAGGAGAGATAACAAGGATGTTTTAACAAAAGAACTCTCAAGATATTCTACCCAACATATCCATTTATCTGAATCTGTGATCTTCAGACTCCMTAAAGAAATGGGATTTTCAAAAATTACAGATTTTCAAAAAATACCCAAGTCTTAAAAAAAACCCTGTTCAAATATGGAAAAAGATTATTTCAAAGAAAAGTTTGAGAACACACCACACTGCCAAGTTCTCTGTATGTTATTATGCAGCAYCTAATATTCATGTCATTGTTATCTAAATCACATGAGGTAACTTCATGTGTTGCCCACTAGCATAGTATCACACATTCCAGGGTATTTTATCAGTAATTCATTTCAATTGTGCTTCCCTCACCTTGCAAAGAAATACCTCAGAGGTCTCCATTTTTAAAGAATCCATTTTAAGAACAATGTGTTGAGATTCGTCCAAACATCTCTCATGAATAATGCGATAGAGATTAGAATTTAACATCAATGGTGCCAAATAATAGATATGTGTAACAGGTGAGTATTTTTATATATCTAGGAGGAAAGGATCAGGTAATGAACAACAGTGTCTCTCTCTTTTTTGTGTGACACGTTTCTCCTGTCAGAGAACAGTTGCTCCTAATCATAATGACRGTTTAATATTTCAACATTGAATTCTTACCCACCTACAGTTTAGGGAGGTAAAAGTAAATTCTCCTATTTCTCTGCCAGCAGAAGGTCTGAACAGCCTGAAGCCAAGATTCAACACCTGTCCAGATAAAGAGASTGGCCCTCCAATCCCAGCCCCTTCAGACCCAAAAGCTGCCTGAGTGCACTCARTTCTTGTTTTCCACAGGAACAGACAATGAAATGGCAAATATTCTTGGCAATGCAGCCTAACCACTAATTCAAGTCTGAGAAACACACMAGCTATGAGACATTCCAGGTAAGCCAAGACCATTAATTAGAAACAAATTACCTAGCTCAGTTTCATTTCTATGAATGGCCAAGTCTGACATTGCTATGGTCTTTATGCCCAGGCAGGGGAGAGAAAATATTTGGTCTGAACTCAGAAACAATTCATACAAAGCAATGATGATTGAGCAGAGAACCATTTCTAAGTTTTCCTGAACTCCTCAATCCTGGATTAATTATAACCTCAAAAGCCTATAAACAAAACTAACAGCCAGGATAAAACTACTTGCAGAAGGCTGAGTTCAGGCCTCAAGAAAGGGTTTGTCCATGCAAACTTGGACAATGTACTACACATCAATAATCAYCAAAATCAGCAGTGAAAGCAGCATCAGCAGGAACTAAGGGAACAGTTTAAAATACACATTTTATAACCTTCTGCAATCTAACTATTTTAATTATTCAATAAGAATTCAGAGTGGGAGGTTAATAAAATTCATCAGTAGGTGTTCTTATCAATGAGCAGAGCTGTGAAGCCTGCATGATGGTCTATCAATAAACCAAGAGGGCTGAAATCTTTCATTAAATTGTAAGAAGAAATGTATGTATTTCAATCCAAAATGCTTGTATACAGTAGGCTGATTTCAAGGGCGAACACAGTTGGGGCTGAAAACATTACAAGTGAGAACTAATTTTCAGCAGAAGCCTGTGGTGTAAAGAGAGCCAAAAGTAGAAATTAATCAGTTTTCATGGCAGATAAAAGATGTCTTCCCAGTCTTCACTAGAGAAATGAGCTAGATGTCTCAAAAACCTGGTTTTATTGGCCCAACAGCATACCTCCCACATAAAGGAAATTTATTTTGCAATGCATTTTGTTCTCACTTACTTGTGTATGCTTACACACTTGTTACTCTGATAAAATTCTTGCAATATGATATAAATTATGTGAATATACACATCAAGCTTGTAGTGAGTTTTAATTCAAAGAGTATTCCAAGGGGCCAAATGCATTTCAGTACAAATTCAAGATGCTTCTTAAGTTATAAATATTGCTCTATGGAAGAGCAAATGTACCTTATTTTTTCATTTTATCTGTCTCACTATTTTTAATGCATATAGTGCATATACCATTTTGTAAATGTGATTGCCACATTGCATAGGGAGTTCATTCAAAATTATGTTTTTTAAAATTAGTATTTCAAATTAGAAATAAGYTCAAAGGCAAATTCAAGCATTTGGAGTCAGGAAAGAGGAAACAGTGAAAAAGATTCATGTGTTTTTGGCCCTTTATGTTTTGTTAATAATTCTCCATTATTAAACCTTGATTTGAARACAAAGAGAGACATTTTGTTCTCAGGAGCCAAATACACTATTAAACAGACTTTTCATTATTCATTCCTAGAAATCAGAGCAGGAAAGAATTGACTGAAAATATCCAAGAAACAAAGCTGAAATTAGTACTTTGACAAAGAGCAGAAACATTTTTTATTGTTCTCTCACCCCTCCCACTTGTTTTTTGTTTTTTCGGTTTTTTTTTCCTTTAAGGGCTAGTCTTGCTTGTGCCTGCAACTAGGAGTTAACATATATGGCATGAGAGAGCTATATCAAAATATTGCATTAGGATGACATTTCAGATTGCTGTACAGCTCTTCTAAAATGATTAAAGCTAATTCTAAGAAATCAGAGTAATAGCTGCTATTAAAAACCAAACTCAACTCCTGGGCTTCCTGGAAAGTTTGACATGACAGATATCTGCAAGGCATTAATAATACAGAATAGAAATTAAGAGACCTTGGATGTGTTCCTGGCTGTGATATAAATTATTTGTGTTCTCTTGGGAGCAGGACTAAACTTCCGTGCATTGGGGCAGACCTACATTGAAGGATCCAGACTTCCATGAAAGCCTGGGCAAGGCAAAAGTCTAAACCTATTACCTGCTAAGGTAGGTATGCACTGCTTCCTCACCCATAAAAATGAGGAAAAGCACTTGCTTCCATGTAACCCATCAAATCCTCCAGAAACATATGCTTATCACCCTATACAGGCTGCTGAGGAGATGTACTCCCGTGAATGCTGCAGCAGGGCTTTCCTTTAAAGAGCTCCAGTCTGGGAAGGAAGCCAAACCTGGAGTCAATCTGAACAGCTCAGTGCTGAAAAGCAACTCGTGAGAGAAGTGGAGGAGTGGCTGCCTGCAGCCATCCTTGCAACATCCACCTTGTCCACAGCTGAAGAATTGTTGATTGGCCAYCACAGACATTGCCAAGAACACAGGAACAGAGCAGGGCAGTTTCCAGAACAACACATGGATGCATGCATTTCTTTCCCCTGCTGAAATGATCATTGCTTGCACATTACAGTCATTCTACTTTTTCTGATTTGGGGATGTTTATACAGCAGGTAAAGGCCCAGAGTGCTAATTTCAAGGAAGCACTTGCCTAAGAAAATATAATAAAGTTTCAGCAAAATTCTTTAAAAAAGATAAACTTGCTGAAATTCTTTTCTTTGCTTTCCTCTGAGTGTTGTCCTAAAATTAATAGCATTTTAACAGATGCATTAGCATTGGATTAGCTCGAAGTGTTTCCTTCCAAGCAGCCTCTCCTCCCATCTTTTGATAACCTTATTACTTATTTTCAGTGTGTGATTTTCACAAACTTCTGCGCCAAGGCATGGTTATAACAGAGAGACAACTTTACAGATGGATGTTGTTAGAGTAATGGCTGCAGCAGAAGTTCTCTGTTTCACTATGAATGCGACCTGATTTGGGGAAAATTTCTGGTTTGCCTTCAGAGARGACAGAAACCTCATTCTATCTCAGTTCTTGCACCRTGACTGTTCTCTGGTGGATRCAGCATGAAATGWTTACAGTAGTAACCAGACAAATTTWAATCTAATTYTCAGGTTATTTCAGCATTGCCTACRTATTASAAATTGGGAATGAATTCTGAATTATTAATACACACTTAYGAACTKTTCTACACCACCCACCTGYCCTTTCTGTATGCAACCATTTACAAGGAACATTCCTTCAGCAAACCTTTGAAAATGTTTATAAGCATTCCAGTAAWAACATGCATATGACCCATTCCCTGGAAGAGAACTGAAATGTATCCCAAAGGTAGGGAGGTTTAACAAACCACTCCTCCTTATTAAGCAGTCCTTTTTAACCTCCCACACAGGGAACACCAGTCATTCTATCCCAGTTATCACTGGTGGATAGTGAGAACACAGCCTTTCTAAAAGTGCAAAGATTTTCAAGATGAAATACAACATTAGCAGAGATCCAATGGCTTCAATCTGGAAAATCAGATGARCTCAGTTTCTACAACAGTTAAAATCACAATAAACAATTTCCTACAGGCATGACAGCAACTGAAATCCCCAGAGCTGTTATCTTCTTGTGGATATACTTGGACTACACAGGAAGTTATTGGCTGATGAAAAAAATTCCTCTCTGAAATTACATAGCCTCWGCATTGCAGGAAGTTGTCAGCATTATCAAATTGCTCACTCTGACATGAATAATAAATCYACGATTCCACAAAACATTTCAGTAATGTCACTTATATTTTTCTGAGGTTTGTCAGAAACAGATTCTCTCCTAGTTTGTGTTTCAGTGTAAAATACTCCATTTATAAGTTCTGCTATAACATAACCAAGAGTTCTCGTTGCTGTGTTGAAAGATGTGTTGTAAGCAAGGAAATCAGCCAGCAGACAGATTGTACAATCTATTTCTCTGAACACAGGAAACATCACCCTTCTCATGGACATAATTTTGGGATAAGGACTCTCTCTACCTAAGCAATGTGATGTGCTGGGGACACAGCCAACCACAACTCTTCCCTTAATGGGGTCTCAGTCTTCCTCATGAGAAAGGAATCYATGGGAATCCAGCATTCCATCCATTTAAAGCAGGACTCATACTGAGTCTTGGGAGCTCTACTAAGCTGGATAGGTTTATTTTAGTCTATTTTTCACATAAGAAACACTTCCATAAAGTTTGTCAAGAAACAGATTGCAAACATGCAAATTCAATCTACCAAATTTCTTGAAGAGCACAGAGAAAGAGAGAACTGATTCTATGGTCCTGACTGCTTCCTTTTATTTTAGAAAATGTGAATGTAACCACAGGAATTTAAAAAATATTTGTGAAAAGAATTATTCTGTATTTGAAGGYTCCACCAAATGGGAGAAACAGTGATAAGACATTAGGTAGCAAAAATAACTTTGTGTATCTACTTGCAATCTTACTGAAAAAGAACGCCAACCAAACCAAAAGGAAAYCCTCCTCAGGGACTGCAGTTGTGTACATATGCCCTCTGAAAAGGCAAGATTTATATCTCATTACACCATTAAGAAGGTTTCCTGAGATTAAAGGAAGATAATCAGCTTTCAAGTATCTCCTGAAAACAGAAGTCAGGTCTAAAAGCCATGTTGACAATGAACCAGACACTCATTCATAGGGARTGCAATGAATTACTCAGGTAAGGCAGAAGGGAGGTGTGGCCACACACCAGTATCACTTTACTGCTGGGAAAGCTGAACAAAGCCTCTTTACCCAAACTGTCTTTCATGCACTTTAATTCAAGAACTACCCAAACAGAAATTGCTGSTGAGTTTTTATATTATGATTTCTACATCCCTTATTTACTTCCTGTAAAACTATTGCCAGATTCTGACTTTGTTCCAAGCTCCAAATTATTTCAGAATGYGGCAGACCCATTCAGAAAATGATGTTTCATGTCAGGAGCTCCACATGTGTGCAAGCTCACACAAGCTTAGTGGATCCAGCTTTGAATTCATTTTTCAAAGTAACACACAAAAGGATCACGTGTGGCTCATATGGAAAATGACTGAAAGGTTTTAAGGGCATTAACTTTCCCAAATTTCGGTAAGAAACAACATTTTCTAAAGATGGTTGCAAGATTCTCAGAGTTGTGTGACATTACATCCCCTTATCCCTCCTATTCATCATGACTAAGGTCCAACAGT
Organism: Alauda arvensis; assembly: GCA_902810485.1. Taxonomy (NCBI): domain Eukaryota; kingdom Metazoa; phylum Chordata; class Aves; order Passeriformes; family Alaudidae; genus Alauda; species Alauda arvensis. The sequence continues at coordinate 174,145 of CADDXX010000402.1, read as the reverse complement.
ACTTTTAGGGAGTTTGTGGAGATACAGGCTTCTCCTAGGCCATGTTCTCCTCTTCTCCATCACAAACTCTGTCTAAAGTCTCAGTAGTTTGGGATTTTGTTCAGAAAAACAGCCAAAAAGCTATCATATCACCCAGATTTATCAGACTCCTAGTTTACTATGACAACAGCTGTAYTATATATGCAAAAGAAACAGAACTAAATCTGCCATTACAAGGGGAAAAARAAATACAGCATTCTTYTGCTTATGCTACATCCTGCAAATACAGTTCTCCCTRKACTGGGCTGTTCACTTCAGGAGGCASWGTTTTAGAACTAAATCCCAGAACAGCTCCCCAGGTTGGAATTAATTTTAGGTATTCTTTGTGCTAGATATAACAGATATTTGTATACATTAGCACCACTTGTTTTTAACTACTAACAAACACTGACTTCTTAATCCTGGTAGCTTTTATTTAAATAAATTTATAAACTCCTAGTGTTAGGAGTTAGGCTAGATCTTCTTTCCAGCCTCTGAAGGGTAATTTGGAGCATCACTGAGAGACTAAATGAGGACACTAAATACTTGGCCTTTCTAAAAGAGACAGACCAAAAGTGGAGGAAAAAATGATTAAAATTGCTAAATACCAGAAATCTTCTCTGTAAGTTATTGAGTGAAGTTGTTTGCTAATCTTTAAGTTGCCCGCCTCTGCCTTGAAACCCCCTTCAAAAAGAAAAACACATATTCTGAGCAGAAACATKGTTGGCCAAAACACTCTGCAATTTTTTTTTTGAGACAGAAGAGAGAGGAGGGAAGTGCATCTRTGTACACCACAGTATTTCTGAGGGGAGTTGTATTCTTTCTTTAAACTATGGAATACTAATTTTCTTGCCCATCTGTAAACAAATATCAAAGGCCAGGCGAGACAAAGAAACTGAGCAACTTGATTTTATCTCAGGAGTCTGGTTAGTCTTTGAATTAGCAGCCTAATTTATCTGCTCATTCCACTTCTTAATCAAAAAGCTGTCTCAAAGTCAGACATTAGCATATATCATCAGTTTGTCAGCTGGAGAACAAAACAGTAAACATAATGCTCAGGAATACAAGAGGAAAAAATGGAATWCAGAACAGAGCAAATAACTGACTAAATAGTCACGTGAGAAAAAACTGTTCTGTTTAAAGCAAGGTTTTACTGTTCATATTTAAAAATAGCAAGCTTTGAGGGAAGGAGGTATTTTTATGTTTGAAATATATAACAATATTAAATCTGAAAAATACCRTAATTAGCTCTGCTTTCTTTAGGACTCATGGTGAGGAATTTGATAGAACTAATTTATATTTCCCAAACTGCTCCAGTTTCATCAAAAAGAGGCTCCAAATTCTACAACTGCCCTATTTTTTGTTACTTAAAAAAGAACAACAACAACTAGTAATATCTGTGTTCATCACAGTTTCAAGTTGGATTCAGGAACTGTGAGATGGCCTCTTTGGATGCTCTGCATTATTTATTTGGAAGCCAAGAACAAATCACTCATCTAGGCAAGAGCAGATAATAGAGAGCAATAATGTGTTACTAGATATCCATCATGCTTTWGCACTGCTTTTAGTACCTTAGACACTGACACTTGTTGGCCCATCTTCAATATTTTAATCTCAACATGAATGCACTGGGAAATGAAAGAAACTGAAATGGGCTCTCTTATTATTGTATTGTCACCAAGAACATTGATCAAGTGGTCAGGTGAGGGGCTGCTCTAGCACATCCTGTGAAACGAGCTGCAGGTTTTCCAGGAGTACAAACAGCTCCTGTGATCACCCCACCTAATATAACATTTTTGTGTTTGGAAGAACTAAGCCAGAAAAAAACCCCAACATTAACACAGAARTTGCTATTCATGAAAAATATTCACTTTGTCCAAATACATCATCCAACTTCAGTCAATCCTCAGAACTTTAAGCACATTCTCATTTCTCAAGCCATTTCTCTATCTCAACATCTGCCTCAAAAAGAGAAATAGTTTCAAGRTTTTCTGTCTCCATGCTGCTCCTTGAGGGCTGAAGAGGCACTTGCAATATGGAATGCCATCAACAGGGAAAATGAGAAACTCAYCCCAGGACTAATTCAAACTGGCTTCCTTGAATGGATGTTAACAGTTGGGGATACTCTTGAAATATTCTTTAAGTCAAAAAAAAGCTTATGGTCACAGAGTTCAGCTCTAATTTCCTTACAACATCCACCCTTAACAGCAAGATTTCACACACAATGGATTCCCCCACACTCATATATATGCCAGAAATCTGCATAACAGCTTTGTTCAAGTTTACTACAAAARCCATGAATGGTCAGGTTAATTTTCAACTTCAAAACCTGAAATGTGTTTCTAATAAATTCATCAAAAAGTTCTGATACGCAGGCCAGTTTTTTCAAAGTAATATAGCTCCTACAGGGATTAATGGTTAGARTTCTTATCTCAAAATTATTTCTAATAGCCTTGGTTAGCAATTATTGCACTCTGTAAGATCTCCTAAGAAGTCAGCAGTCTTTTGATAGCAGATGGCAAGTCACAAAATGAATCTGCAGAGATTTTTCTGATTCTTTATATAGTAACCACAATGTCCTTTGTACAGTAAGTGTCATTTCATGCTCCTTGAAACTAAAATCAGTTAAACACACATTAGAAATCTGGACACATTGCTCAATGTAGGTTTGATATTTAGTGCGTGATGTGCCACAAATTTCCTTTAGAAGTCCCAATGCCACACTAACTTATCTTGAATTTACTTTTAAAAAAAAGAAAAAAAGAACTCAATTGCCATGCATTTTTCCATTTAAAGGATTTTTTGTAAGGCTACAAAGGTTTCATTGCAAYAGAAAATATGAGGGGCTGACACACCTTGAACAAAGGAAGCAACTTGCTGAATTAAACAGTTCTGGAAATTTTAGCAGCTGCTTTTGTGTTGTGAACATGATACCAACCTAAACTCATACAGTTCCAAGRAAGGTTTTGTTTTGGGTAGGTAATGGGTAGAAAATTCTAACTGCAAATCCAACACTCTAATKTTGAAATACACAGACTCATAGTTACTATATCCTTCCCTTCATCCACCCCTTCTTTTTACTTATTTATGTTTATGCAGGCTCTCTTCTAAGAAATTTGACTTCAAATTAAAAAAYKAAACAAAACAAAAGAAACAAAAAAAATTCCTCARTGCCAACACAAACTATTTACAACCTGCCTATACTTTACTACCATTCTTCTCAACTACTTTCTAGCTTCCATATAGACTAACTTTAAAAAAGTCTTAGTCTGTAATTATTCCTTTATTTTCAGTACAGCCTAGAACTGCCACATCTGCAACACTAAAACCAAGCATATTATGCAAATTAAGTTTAACAAATTACATTTTAAAGTTTGACTTTTATCCTTGTAGAACATCACAGATTACCTTTCATGTAATAGAAATAAAAGAACATGAAAAAATATTACTTGCCTCCTAACAACAAAAGTTTATTTAATTTCTTTCTCTCCTGCCTTCCTACAAGAACGTAGAAAATTATTACCAGCATGGAGCTATAGGCATTGTTCTATCATGACAAATTGGGCTTTGTTTGACTTAGGGATCATCAAGAACTGAGTTTCTGGAGTATTGAGATCTTCAGCAGAGCTCATTTACTTTTAAATATTCCTGTTGAAAAGTAGAAGGAGCAATCTTTTATTAATCTGTTTTGCTCTACCTGCTTTGTGATAGGAATCCCCCAGCTACATGGTTTTTAATCTGTAACCTTAACAAAAAAAACCAAACCAACAGAAAACCCCACTGCGTTCTCCTAACAGGAGTATTAATGAGATGCAGCCATAAATATCCTAAAGACTTTTTCCAAAGTCAGAAAATACAAGGCARATTTTTTAGTTGGCATTCCCTGAAGGAATGGATCACATGCTAGTTTGCTGCAGCATGGACAATGCAAATCCCATGTTAGCCACCTAAACAATTTTATTGTGTCCCTCTGAGAGGCATCAGACAGCACTGAAAGTGGGATTTTAMTTTGGGGTTTTGAGTTGACACAATTTATTTTTTTATTCAGAAATCATAAAAGAAAAASTATATTTGCAAAATGTGGCTCTCCCAATGCCAGCCTAGGTGACAGATGGGGAGGCAGCCAGGGGAAGGGATGCTCCTTTTCYCCAGACTCCTCAGGCTGGGCAACTCCAGAAAGGAAGACATCTCTCCTTTCCTTGCRCTGAAACAGTTAATTTGGGCTGGARATRGCAGAACACAGGGAGRGAAATGGTGTCTGCTGTGCAGCTATTTCCAAAATCCCAGGGAGAGAGAAGTATTTGCACAAAGGTAAAAATGTARTTACCAAAACAGCCTGGCTAACACTCTTTTTGTGCCCCCCCACAGCAAAATTGATGTAGAAATGGGGTGCCTGTGCCTGAGTGGATCACTGGACCTGCTCTCTGAAATCCAAATTCATTCCTATCTCTGGGTTTTGTTCCTCCATGTCTCAATCAATGATTACTTAGGCTTGGCAGTGTGGAGCCTATGGACAACATCAAACATTTTTTGTGGCTAGCACAGGATTGAACATTTGCAAGTCTTCAGTACAACTGATACAATGGTTTCTGCAAGAGGGATCAATGACTTTGGTCAATATTATTTCTGTAAAATGTTAATGATATGAATGACATTAAGTCAAATTGATCCAAACAAAAATAAGCACTTGGTATTAATATATTGAGTATATTCAGGCCATATTGCTGCCACAATAAAGGAAAAAGATCAATTCAAGCATTGCCAAATAAGTTGCTAACAATCAAATTAACAAAAAACAGATAAGCATGTGTAAGATGTCCTATATCAGCTGGGTTACTTTGATGAAATTCCATGCTGAAAGATTTTTAATCTTATTTTTCCAAAATGTAAGAAATYAATTGAACAAATACAGGAAGAAAAATTGAAAAAAGCCCAAACAAATAACATAATAACAAGTGGATAAATTTTTCCCTGTTCTGCTTTAGCAGTTTTCTATATTACTTCTCCCAGTCTGATTTCAGCATGAATGTGACTGTACTTATATGACAACAGCTCAAGGCCCTCAAAAGATTTTTTTCTCAGTCTATTTTTCTAAAATCAACATCCAAGATGCTCTAAAGACATGGCAAGTTTCCAATATGAAAGGAGAATATTTTTTCCAACAGGTACAGTCACTCCACAAACATCCTGGTTGGATGTTTTTGCTCATCAGTTAGAAAGAGATGTGAACAAACAGTTAAAAAGGGATGTGAACCGTGGATTTGTGTCTGCTGCATGCTCCAAAATCTCAGCTGGGAGGTTCAGACATGGAGCTGTTCTTGTGACTAAAAGCAGGAGTCAGGAGATCTTAGAGSTGCTCTTACAAGAAACAAACCTTGAGCTCAGTGAAGCTCCTCAAATAATTTCTCCATGAGGTCACAACAGTAACCTGGCAKATTATCTGCTTAATGCTCAAAATGAACTCAGCATTGTCAAATGAAACAGTCCATAAGGCTGACAGAGCACTATCATCACCAGTCATTATAAAGTCATCCTTGTTACTGCTGTACCACAAGATCTCAATAATGAAAAAATAAAGATCTCATTTTATTATGCTAAAATAAACACTGAAACAAAGTAAATGGCAAGTAGCATGCAGCAGGGCATCATTTATCCACAGTTACTTACACTGGGGTTATTATTACATTACCCAAGAGTCTGAAAAAATACCCACTGCAAACATGACATCTACTGTAATCCAGCCAGAATTTCATATGTAAAAGTATCATTTGGGAAGTGGGGAAAAAAACCAAATTAATTTTGAATACATAAATATTCCTAGAAAATGCTGTTATTTCACACACTACCTCTGTTTTCCTAGTCTTRTCTTTAGAATTGTGATATTACACATTCAATATTTTTCTGCAGAAGTACACTACATTAGCATAACCAATCTCAAGCTAACAAAAMACTCCAAAACACCAAAATTATTTAAAAAAATAAATTSAAGGAAAGCATATCACGGGGAAAGAATAAAAAAGCAGAAGACATATTACTATGGTCTGAATAATGTCGCATTCCATTATTGATTAAAATGATTTTRCCATGACATTTCATTCATCAGATTCCATTTCTCATTACACACAAACCCTTAATATTTATCAAGCTAGCACAAGGCTTTYCTTCTCATCAAGCAATGCATTTCTTCTCTCCCCTTTAAAAACTAGGTTATATTATGTTGAAGGGTCTACACTGTCTTTGAACCCTCTCCTTCTCACACTTGACCTCACTACCATCMCTTTTTATCTCATTATAGTGAATGTTATTAAGTATTTATGTCTAACAAGGAGATCTCAATRGTTCATCCTTTTTACACAATCCTGTGATCATTTTCTGTTAGCAGGAAATAAAGACATTTCATTAAATCAAGATCTATCTGCTACCACTCAGAATTAATATTCTTTCTAGTCAGGACATTTGAGACCTTCACCATACACAATTGCAATGCATTTTTTGATGGTTAAAGATGGAATTGTCCAATCCTCAGGCATCCAGCATACACATGTATTTCAAAGAGTGATTTTAGATTTTTCAGACTGTTGGCTCAACACATTCCTTAAAGAAGCAGGTTAACCCTGGAATGCATTTTACTGTCATTATGGATGCCTAGGGAAAACAAAGCAAACTGCAGGTGCATAAGCAGTTTGCTCTAGATTAAATAAGTCTTTGTAGTCACCCTTTAAAAATGTATTACATTTTCATATAGTCCATATTAATGCTTATTATTTCTGGAAAAATATGTGAAACTAATTAAAAAAGGGATTACCCTGGCAAAAAGTGGTGGCATGTAAAAGGTGATGCTGCATTCTGTATTTGCAAACCTTCCCCAAAAACTCATAGTAACAGTGTGCACAATACAAGCAAAACCATGCAAAACCTCAGTTCTGAAATATTGCAGCTCATGGAAAAGCTGGTATTAATTTAATTAACTTTTTGACCAAATTTCATAGGATTAGCAATAAAACCATTTCACCTTATTGAGGTTATCTAGAAGACAAAGTGCTACCTGCTCTTAATACTAAACACAGTCCTGCTTTATCTCCACATTATTATACACATCACTGGACTTTATCACYACAAACCAGTTGTATTTGCAGAACTTCATCAAAAAACCTTCAATTTTTTTTTTTCCTAAATAGACTGACAGGCTTATGAKCCTCTCAATCTCAGTCCTTAAAACAATTCACAGCTTGGAAATTCTCCAATCAAACACAATACACTGACTCGTAGAAAATCTATTGACCAGAGCAACACAAACAACAACAGTGTTACACCCACACCCCCCCCAAATAAAAATGCACCCAAATTTCACCTGCATTATTTCAATGTTTAACAATCTAAGCTTTCAAAAACATCTTTTTATTTTATAAAAAATCTTTTCTGTTTCAGAATATAAAAATGAAGAAGACTTCTAATATTTGTCCAGCTGTGGTAAAGAACAAAACCACCTTAAAATATTTATGCTTTTCTTATAAATGGCATTTTAAAATTTTGTGAACCTATATATTTTACTGTRTTTGAGATTGAGAAATTAATATTTGACAAACATCAGAAATTCTCATCACAGTAAGTMATTTTTTAGACTTTGGCTTCAGGAACACAGAACAGTTAATATGGCTTGATCTTTTCCCATTTAGGCTGAACCTTAAACTTTTAAGTTTCAGTGCAGCTGGCCAGTTTCTAAGATTTCCTCCCCAAAAAAAACATAACTGGAGAATGATGAAGTACAATGCAAGCACACAGCAAGCACATGGCATGTAAGCACATGTAAAAGATATTGCACAAGAATTTGACACTAACAGCTACATTACTTCCACTCCCAAGAACTAAAACAATTGCTTGCAGGAAACTGGCCACAGTAAAGCAGTGGTCAATAAAAGCAATCATGCCAGCTAAATTGTAGCTGAAGTCAGTGGCACAATTATTTTTATTTTTAAAGCAGTGACATACCAGTGAAAACATTCCACTGAAGATGAAGAGCCTGGGAAGTATCTATAAAGCAGATCCATCTGGAAGAGCAGCTGAAATAGTGAACAGAATGAATTTCCCACTTTTAGGTGTCTTGCATAATTTCCTAACCCTTGCCCTTAGATTTCAACAGATCTCTTCAGTCTCAAGCTTTCAGTATTTAACTACCAGCCCTAGATAAACACCTGAAAAAAAGGGGCCCAGTTGTCTGAGCCTCCTTAGACCCTACTTAGATAAATAAAAATGAGCCATTTTCTCCACATACAGTACTTCTGTTCTGCTTAATCTTTACCTTTCTCTTTGGCTGTCTTTTAGATTTCATCTGTTGATATTGCACTTTCTGCCTCCAAAATAGAAATTATTTGTGTGTTGGTGCATATTTATGAGAAACAGCAATGTGTAAGAACTCAAGCTGTGAGGAAGTCTTTACCCTGAGATCCCTGTGGTCCCTCAAAACTCTCCTCAGCTGTTGCAAACCCACAGGAGACCTATTTGTTTATGGAAGTATGCCAGGTGTTTCTCTTTCATAAATATTTAATTAATCAATCTTGTGAGGAAAAAACGCAGCCTGCACAACACTCCCGGTAATGAATATGTGTTAGCTGTCTCGGTTTGTTCCCCTCAGAAGCTGATTAGTTMTGTCATTTGTAAAAGAAAGCAGATCCATTGTGTTTCCAACAGGGAAGCAGAGCACAGTGGTTTTGGGGGAGAAGTTTGTACCAAATGAGACACAAGAAGAAGGGGACTAGTAAAAAACTCTAGGTGTTCTGTTAGCAGCAAGGGGATACCAGAGGGGATTTGAAAAGGTGTGTTTTCGTTTTATCATGATGAAGAGTCAGTTCAAAGGGATGCACAAATCCTGCTCACCTGGGTATATCAGGTCACTTTAGTGAGTYTTGCCATCATGGCCAGCCAGCCCCTCCTGAGATCTGAGGTCCTGTCCCCTCCTTTCACYCAGGAGAAGCTGTGGATCACATCTCAGTGGGTGTAAGCAGCACTAAACATGAACTCATTTGGAAAGAAAAATAAAAGCATATCCGAGGGAATACAGGRCACACTGATTGGCAATTAGATCTCAGTAAGTTCTGATTATCAAAGACTTTCAATCTCTTTATATGTTCTAGAAGTACAATTTCAATCATGTGGTTAGAAATATAATATCCTGATGTAGGAGGACAAAGATACCACCAGACCACAATTCTGAGGATTGATGCCTGACTCTGCATGGTAAAAATCTACTTAAATGGCAACAAAGAAATCTCTCTGCCACACATCTGCCATGCTCRGGGTTTGCCTGGGGTTGGGTTTGCCTGGGGTAGTGCAGAACTAAATTAAAGCTGAATAAATGTGCTCAAGCTTTAACTACACACAGGATTGAAAAATGTGAAATAGTCAAAAGGAAATTTAAGGTCTGGTTAATGATAAAAAAATACAGTGGCTGTTACAAAGCAAAATAAATCTCAAATGGTCCTAATTTTGTGTTTTGTACTCTTCTTTGGACCTATTTTCTTCCAGGATAGTACACATTAGTTTTATATAGATACTAAATGAGAATATAAAACTATAAGATATATAATTCTTTTGTTAAGGGATCTTGGCAGTGCCCAGCRCTGGCATCAGGGGTTTGGTACTTTCCTTGTTTAGCAGTATCACACAGTCAAAGTGTCTTACACTGGGGTTAAAACACAAAAATGACAGCTGAAAACACAGTCACATAGTTAGTGTCACTGGGGCCAGGCTTTTACTTCTGCAGATTGTTACTTAGGAATTAATTAAAATGAAAAAAAAAAAAAAAACCAAATAAAACCCCAGACTGAACCAAACAAAAAACTACCAAGACACAAACAATGCATTTTGGATTGTGTGAAKGGAGATATTTTAGCTGATCATCTACTAAGGCAATATTTTTACACCAGTTCTCACAGGGAGTAAGATAATAGTGACCAAAAAAGCTCTAAACTAAGGAAGTTTAATTCCTGTACTTAGACATTTACACATAAGCACAAGGTTTGTAGTAGTAGTAGTAGTAATGTAGTAGTAATGATGGTTAATATTCTTTAAGAATTCTTAATAATATTTTAAGATCTGTGGTGGGGACTGAGCTGCTGCTGTCTGGCAACAATATTTCATCCTYGCTGCCCATTTTGCAGACAAGGCTCAACACAGAGTATTAGCCTGGCTCCTGCTTAGGCTATGCTATTTGTAAGCTYGAATCCAAGCACTTCTTGTTTCTGGATAGTTGCACAAAATTTTACATCAATTCAGGCTGGGATTTCTCCTCACAACCTTTCAGTTACATGAGAAGAGTAAAMTTTTTTATTGTAATTTAAACATGACAAGTCAGTCTATGACATTTAGGAGTTCAACACTCATGCCTTCAATAGCAGGTTTCTCCTTTTCTGGATTCCTTGCTTTTACATACATCATTATTCTCCCCTTCTTTGTTTTCTTGGCACATCTCCCCTTCTAAATTGTAAATGAAAAAATGCGCATTTCTTCTCATTTTCTCACTGCTCAGATCTCACAAAAAGTAAACACACAGAGCCAAAGCTGTACACATGAAAACACAAATACCAGWCACCTAAAAATGCAGCTAGTTGTAAACAATGGAATATAATAAAACTGCTATATCTTAATACCCTTCTGCTTTATAAAGTCAGAGTCAGTGTGTGGTACAAAAGTCTGCCTTATATRACACAGATACCTATTAAAAAGACACAGTTGGCACTTTAAAGCACACTGTTCATTAGCTGATTTCAGTGTTTCCTCAAGTGATTATTTAAAGGACCATTGAATACAAAATGATGGTGGCAGAATAATATGAAGTAGCATAAAAAGCTTACAACTGGTGACATCTTTAACTTGAAACACTTGGCTGTACAAAATATCTTACTTTCCCCATAAATGTATCTTGCACCTACATAGCTCAAATAGAATTGCAAAATAAATCCCACAAAAATACCTTGCAAATTATCTGTACAAGCCGTTTTTAATTTAAAAGTATGCTTCACATTTACACCCTTGTACTTTGTGCAAAATATAAACAAATTAAATTTGTGGGGAGAAAATGTTTTTACAGTGACGGAGAAATCATAAATGAAAGAAAAAAATCATAAATGATACATCATCTTAGAAAATAAAAAGAAAAAGGCAGCCCCCCCCAAATGACAGAATGCAGAGMTTTATGGAATTGATATTATCTAGACTGATGGGTTCTCTTTAGGTTATCATGTTTCTAAGGTTTTGTGAGARATATTGGTTGAGACATTCTTGAAGAATTGCCCCAGAAACCTGAAACTTCCTTATTGTTTATGTATCTGTGCTGCAAACCACCCTTCTTCCCTACATTCCTCCCCCCTGCATCTCTTCCAGAATATATTTGGAGTAGAGTTTAGGCTAAAAACAAAGGCTGACAGGCTTTTCCAGTGGCAGAGAAAGCTGTACTGAGCAAACTCACAGACAGAAAGGGTACCTGTAGTGCTACAAACCTGCTCAGGCACTGGCAGTCTCACCAGAAAACCATGGGCATGTTTAGGTTCATGTCTGACCATGTTAATTTGAAGGAGTCACTTAAGAATAGGAAAGGTTATTTGGTGGCATATGGGATCAGTTTCCTTGTTATTCCCTCTTTTACTTTATGCATCTTGACCTTTTCCAGCTATCCCAAGAGGAAACTAATGTGATCTCAAAGCAACATTCAGGCATTGGTGTATCATTGCTCTGTARCTGAACTGCACAAGGATTAAGTTACAATATTTATGTGGCTGAGGTTTCTTAAGGGAACTTCTGCGACTCAATATGACTTTTGCAGACATTTGTTAATATTGTTAACAGAAATGTAGCCTGGGAATACTATATTAAAATATCAGTTTCTTCTCAGAAAAGAATCAGATAAATATCTGTCCAGCATTACTACAGCAATAATTATAATCTCAAAGGGTGYAGTTGTTATCTAGCTCCCCAGTGGATAAGTTGCAAAGTCAGTTTTAGTGAGAAAACTTCTGCTACTGAAAAATAACAGTACTAGTTTTGATGCAGTGTGCCCTAGCATTCTTATGCAATTGAGGTTTTGTTTCCACTTTTATCACTTCAAATAAAAATAGGACTTGACAAAGAAAAACACCCTCATTGCCAGCAATGACATGCTAAAAAAATATATGAAGAACAGGACAGATTGGGAAGGATATTATAAAAAATGCTGATATGCACAATAACGTGTCCTACACACACACACACAGAATCTTTCAACAAAACAACAAACAAACAACGTCAGAAAAGAAGAGACAGATAGATAATGAAATATCTATCCAGATCTCTCATAAATCCCCTGGTAGTCAGTGGGATTTATGCTCCAGAAAGTTCTGTAGCACCATTCATGAGAGCATCAGCAAGTCTACTTTTCATTAGCAGCCRCCAACAGTGATCCAGTCTTGCTGGTTCACCCCAGCCAAGAGCCTGAGGARGTTGCTCCACCTCCCTGCTTGTGCTGCCTACATCCCAGTGGAGCTCACTGGGACTTCTAGGTTTCATCCTAGCTCAAGCTGGTACTCTTACAGAAGGGTAGAGAAAATTTAATGGTCAGTGAAAATGCTGGAGGAACTTGACAGGGAGAAAACTGACTCCCTGTCAGTCATGGTGTGTGGTGGCATTCTCTAGCACATGACAGATCAATTATTCCAAGGAAAAGGCCTTCTCCCTGGCAGGGCACTCTTGATCCCTTATTTTACCTCAGGACACCAACAAATGTTTCTACTATTGTCCCTCTTCACCAGAGGTCTATCTGCTGCTCAGATCCTTTTTTTTTACAGAAATGCAAGTTTTTAAGATACATTTTTGAGCACACTGATGTATATCAACACACTGAGTTCCAAAAAAATATTTCTTTGAAATTTTTCTCCCTCTGTTGAATGGGACTGACATTGCAAAATTAACAGAGCCTGGACAGGGATAGAGAGCAAGGACTGCATTCTGGCAGTCTTACACAGTTCATGTAAGGTTTTATTCCTTGGGAAAGGGGCTTAACAGTAATTAGAGAAAGGACAGGAAGGGACGCACATAAAGTTTGGTACAGATAAGGCCAAGAAGGACCAATGGTTTCTTACTGGAAAGCTCATGCCAGCCAGAACTGAGTACAGATATCAGACAAAGCCTTGTTTTTGCTGGAGTCACAGGAGAATTCTCTGGATTACAGCTATCATTAGAGAGCTCAGCTGGGCAGTGTTAGCARCAGGTCACTAAAGCTGGCTGCCTCTTAGGGCAAATCCTGCTACATGTCCTGTGCATAATGCTACAATGCAACAGAACTCACTTTAAATCTGTTTCTATGATTGCAATATTGCATTTYCTGCAATACAGTGTGTGAGGGACCAAAACAGAAACCATGGCATTCATAGTTTGTGAGGAGAGGCAAACCCATATGAATTGTACATCTACACTAATAGACATTACATGGGGGCTCTGATTCATACCAACCCATTGCTTTACTGCACCCTACACTCAATCTAACAAAAGAGAAAWTCCCCCCTAAAGGGGGAGTACAGAAAGTGGTGAAAATGGAGGAAATGCAGCATTGGGGGGCACAACAGAAAAAAGAGCTATCAGAGAGTATCCAAGGGAGGGTGAAGTGACCTGGGGGAAAGCATGTGAGATTGGCTGRGGGCACTGGGTCTGTTCAGCYTGGAGGAGACTGAGGGGAGACCTCAACACCATCAGGAGGGGAAGTGGAGAGGYAGACACTGATCTGGTGACCAATGGCAGGACCTGAGGGAACTCAGGCCTGAAGCTGTGTTGTGGGAGGTTTGGGCTGGATATTGGTAAATGGTTCTTCCCCCAGAGRGTGGCTGGGCACTGGAACAGGCTCCCCAGGGAAGTGGTCACAGCACTAACCCTGACAGAGCTCCAGAAGCRTTTGGAAAATGCCATCAAGCACATGGTGGGATTATTGGATGTCCTGTGCAGGGCCAGGAACTGGATTTCGATGGTCTGTGTGGATCCCTTTCAACTCAGGATAATCTGTGACACCTTAATTTTCATCTGAGTGCAACAGGCACTACCAAAAAGTCCCATCAGACACAAAAAAWGTGATGTAAAAGAACAATAATGAGATGGACACTGTGGTTTACATTGTGATTGCTCTTCATAACTATCAAAAAACCTTATKCTCCAAAATGATAAAAATCAATTCAATCTATTTTCAAACAAACTTTTCTTTGCAACTGGAACATCAAAAATTTTTTTTATTAGTAGAAGTTGATTGTTTTCTTCCCCAGAAGTTGGCCAAATCTGAGTGGTTCACTTTCCTGGTACACTAAGAACATTTAAAGGCTATAGTAACAAAGCTAACACAGTGTAGTTATAGAATGGATATTTTTTGAATCTTTGYGCAAGATTAATGATAGTTATAAAAAGCAAAGCTTACTGATCTGTTATATGACAGACAGCAGCAAATAAAAAAGCAGATTCAGGACTATTAACAAGTATAATTATATTCAGTCATTCCTTTTAAAATTGCTTAAAGCTCAGCTGGATTTAATATTTCCTTCAATCAACAACATGCAGGATGTGCGGAAGAATAAATTATGATTAAAATACAGACAATATGAAGCAAGGAGATGTAGACCATTAATTTAATTCATGACATTTTCAACACCACTTTTATGAAAGTCATGGATTTTATTCAAATGGACTTTATAGAGCTTTTGAAGTAAGCAGTCTTTGAAGTTCCTTCTTTATTTGTTGTTACACTTATCATGAAATGTCAAAGAAAAATGGTTTATTACTATCAGAGGTGCTTTATTACTCATTTTAGGGGGATTATCAAAATGAGAATCTCCATCCAAGGACAGATTTATCAGGTCATAAATTTTGCACATTATTTTGATAATAAAAATTGGCATTGTAATTATCCATTTCCCCCAGATACTTCCTCTGGAGGAATAAAAGCTGACAAAAACTCTWCCACCTTATGAAAGTTTGACTCAGCCTACACCCCTTTTTCCTGCATAATGAGGCAGGAAAATAAATTGGTAAATATAAATCGTTAAAAATAAAGCTTGATACTCATATATTCCGTATCTATGAACTAGTCTCTGCTATTTGTCTCAGWAAATTTAAATAAATATTTTGAATTCTAATCTCGAATAAAGATTTTTCTTGCTTATTATCATTATTAGGAGTTAAATTGAAAACATTTGAATTGTTTTTAGTATATGACAGATATGAGTCAGTGGGGGTTGATCATAAAAATAAAAAAAAGTCTAGATAATTATATCTTTCAGCAAAAATGATCCATTTCTAAAATAGTTTGGGAAAGGAAATATGGGATGGAAAGAAGATACCACTATTGTCAGAAAGATGTTTTATTTCTCACTTCTGCTTCAGTGTCAAACTACAGGGATGTAGAATTCTATAAAGTTCTATCCAAGGTTGATAAATCATTATTAGGACAGAAAAATAAGGAAGAGATACATGAACRTGCCCTCTCATTTAGGAATAAAAATTGAATTCTGAAGCACTTAATAATCAAGAAAAAAATACCTTTCAGGTGGAATTCTGCTTCTGAAAAAGTCTTGCCATTCTTGGGTAGGAGCTTGAATAGGAGAGTTTCAGAATTGAGAAATAAATATAGGGCTTAAAATTTCTTGCAGAAGTAAACTTGTASACTTGGAAACTCAAAACATTCAGAAAGCCAGGTCTCTTGAATCCTGTCAAAAATTTGTATCTCAATCCTTAGAAAACTTTGAGGGCAAGAAGAGAAAATATTATGGTCTTCGCAGTCTTTGACAATTCAAGATATTTCTTTAGAAATGGTTCACTGAAAAACTGCTGACATCAGTCAGGTGCTTTATAAAGATCTGCCACTGATTTCAGTTATTCAGATAAAAACTACATTGCATAAACTGATTTGAGAAAGTAGATCTTCCACTCTCCTACACCAAATGGATGCCAGTCATTGYGAACAATAGATCTGTGGCCTCTTTTGGCTCCAAATAAAAGGAACATTGAGGAGTTGTTTCTAATTAAGACATCATACATTAAATGCACTGCTGAAAGTCAGTCCTGCAGATTTACAAGGCCTTTCATACTGAGAATGATAATAAAGGTGCAGAAAAGTATGTGTTACAGTAAAACCAGTCCAGAGTACTTTWTAATTGGCCAGAAATTAAACCCTTTTGTAGGAAAATATTCTGCCTAGATTTACCATGGCATTTCAAAAGTCCCACTGAAAGCAAGAGAAATATTTTTGCCGTAGGGTTCTGCACAGAAAAAACTCACCAAATTGCCTTAATTGAATGTTTGAAAAACAAGCAGGAGGATGTGTGAGTGAGTGTATGTGTGTTTTGTGCTGTGAAACTCAGATCTTGATTTGAATCAGGGCTTTGATCTCTACAGTTTCAGGTGGTTCATTATAAAGTCAAAATCTGAGCAGAAAWTCTCCAAACAAGGCACAGTATGCAATTTGGGTCCAAATCTATAACCTGCTTCAYGTTCAGTGCTGATCTTCAGACAAACAATTCTCTTCTCACCACTGCCTGAAATTTCTCTGGGGACAGGGAATAGGAGGAAAAACAAACATCCCAAATGTAAAGTCACAAAGCCCTCAACAGACTTCCAGTTGAAACTTTAGCAAGCATGTTGTTGGCAAACATTTACTTTTAGCAACATGCACAAGTGTTAGGCTTTGGTATATGGATTCTGAAACTAAAAATTGAACCTGAAATGTGAGTAAATGGAATTTTAGATCATGTTTGTCATCCACTAAATAATTCATTGTTCCATTTTACGCATGCAGCCTTTAATTAACTTGCTGACTCAGACGCAYGATACTGCTAATCCATTCATTTCCCCAAGCCCACTGAAAAGTATAAAACATGTGTGGGCACAAGCAAAGGACTGGGAGATTATTAAGGAGGAATTTTTAATCAGAAAACCTCAGACAGCTGGATCCTCTTCTCCCAGCTCTGAAGACCAGATTGAGGGCTGATTGATAACACCTGTTAACTACTGCCTTTTTCCTGGAGCTGAGCCTCTACAACTATTTTCCCCTGGAATACTGGTCACAATAGCACAAACCAGTTAATAATAATAATTCTGAGTAAAGGTTTAAAGTAGCTGCATGTACCAAGCACCCAATTTCGGCCTGACTGAAAACATATTTAGTGAAATAGCCTTCAATGACAAGGAGAACTTGGATAACTTATGCTAAAATACAGATATATGTGTTTACATAAACAAATGCATATGATGAAGATGTATTCTTGTTACAAACCAATTCTGCCTTAAATATCCACAAAAATGTCCAACTTCTTTTCATGGAACAACATTTACTACATGTTCTGTTTTGTCTTTACAGAYGACTCTGTACCTTCTTCAGGGAAGAACAGACTTTTTAACCAATGAAGTACAAGACAAAGGGCTTTCAATAGTTAGCATCTAACTCTATGCTAACACCACATAAACTTGTTACGCTAAGTGAAGTACTGGGAATAAAAAAAGAACTATTACAGCAGAATCCCAGTAGCTGATAATTTTCTCTTTTTCACATAAGGGAGTTAATTTTGCTTGAAGACCTCTTTTCASCACAGTACACAGACCTGAATTTCACTCCAGCCTGTATTGCAAGGCTTTTAATAGAAATGTATCAATAACTGTTTTCTGTGGACAAACACCATAGGAGTGAGAGACAGATGTAATTCCTTCATTCCTCTCCCTTGATCCTAGTCTACATAATTAAGTATCAGACTAGATAATCCCTTAGGTCCCTTCATTATTCCAGTCTATTTAATACCAGCATATCACTCTGGGATAGGTTACAGTGCTCTTACAGGCCTTAAAATGTGTAGGTTAAAAGATTTACAAGGTAACTGAAGTTGTGACCTCCTTCCTGGGGGAAGGGAAGAGGCATTAAAGGAAGGATAATTCAGAGAAATGTGACTTAAGTGCAGCTCTAGAGCTATAACCCCTCAAGTTATTTAAACCTTTGTCTTTTTTCACATAGTTCCTGCTGGGTGAAATCTCCAGTTGGCCTAAAAGACTTAATCACCTCTGGCTGGATGAGTATTAGCAGTTCATTTGCATAAGTACTTGTCATTATCATTAAGTGTGTTTGCTTTCAGATATATTTAAGTCCACATTAACTCCTTCTTGCTTGACATCGGGATCTCTCAAATTGGCAGTGGCTGTGCTGTATTTCCTCTGAACCAGTCTCCTACTTAAGACATATCTAGGACAGCTGTATTTAAATACTCATCAAAGGGAGACAATTCCATCTACTGCATGAAAAATTGAAGACACATCATATCTGCACAAAGTCAAGATGTGGTCACAGAGAAATGAAAATATAGGCTCTAAAGCATAAAAGAGTGCAGTAAATGGGGTGGAGTAACCCAGTTGTCAGAACACCTCCCACTGGGGCTCAGAAATCTGTAGTTGTAATCATAGCTCTCCACAGATCACTGCAACAGGCAAAATTTTAGGTATCTGCAACTCCATGTAAAGCCAAACCCTAGAGTTAAGCATCYAGTCACTGTGTGAGAGATGCAGATTTACCAGGGACACTCAGGAAGCTTGCATTCCTCTGCCATACATTCTCAGTAAACAGCTGGACATGCTTCTGTTCTTCATTGTGTTGGCTACATGCATCCCAGTATGGAAAAAATTTGGAAAAATTCCCTGCTGTGAGGGTGGTGAGGCCCTGGCACAGGTTTCCCAGAGAAGCTGTGGTTGCTCCATCCCTGGAAGTRTTCAAGGCCAGATTGGATGGGGCTCTGAGCAACCTGGGATAGTGGAARTGTCCTTGAGCATGGCAGAGGGGCTGAAACAAAATGGCCTTTAGGGTCCCTTCCAACCCAGGCCATTCTTTGATTCTGTGGACACTGTGAGGAGGTGACACCTMGGGAAGAAGAATCCAAGAGCTCTCAGTAGAACCACAGAACTGCTGTTTGGGGCTGCCARTCCCACCCTTCCTCAAAGGCTGAGCAACTCTGTGGTAATCCTGGACATGGACCTTTTTAAGGATCTCTCTCCTTTTGTCCCAGAGCATTTTGAACTTCCTAAGACAAAGACAACTACCTCTGTGAGATGAGGGCACTGAAGCCTAGGGAATGCAAAATGTTCCACAAGACAGAGAGACATATTATTTACCTGTTGGCTATGGTAAATAAACAAGAAGAGAAACCTTCCTCTAAGGCTTACTTTATGAACTTCTAGACACTTTAAATTGGTAAAAACAGAAGCAACTTGAGATCTAGAATGAAATTATGAACCTCTGATGAACATGAAAAATCTAATAAGCTAAAGATCACATCCCTTTCACTTGGTGTCCTTCAGGGCATAGGAGTCCTRAGAGACTGTTTTTCTACCTAATTTTAGAGAGCATCCATCTTGAAAAATGTATTACTCTGAAGAGAGCACATTTTCAGAATGAGACAAGAGTTTTAATTAAAAGTAAAACCAAACTTTGGTGTTCCACTGCCTAGTAAAGCAGCCTAACAATTAAGATGCTGATATAGAAGTTAAGGACTATGTGGCTTTACTCTAAAAGCATTTTAACATAGTTTTAAAACAAAACATTTTTAAATTATTTAAAATAAATATCTTATAAACATTTTTTTTTTTTAAATAAGAGACTTCCTTCATCTGACATGTTCCAGAGATGTTCAGACTTTACAGATGGGATGGGTATTTAGGTATGAATCTGTGTAGTTTCTGACTTAGTTTTGCAGAAACTGACTGGATCAGTTCTAAGCCCGTCACATGACATTTAACTTATTAACTACAGGAATTTAAAAGAAATTTAAAAGAGAGCTTCTCAGGAACATTAGACAGCTCTAAACCTTTSGTCTCAACATCTGAGCAGGTTTTTTGGACCATAATTTTTACTTCTGATGTCAKATCCCCAGTTCATGTTTCCAAAGTAACTGTTCACATCTCCTTGCTCTCCCCTCTGACAATGAACAGATTAAGGCAGAGTCTGTTCTTCTAATGTACACAAAGTAATATTTCAGAACATTTCCTCTTTAAGTCAGTGGTAAAAATACTCCTTACTGATTCATGAAAACCTGGGTTACAAAAACCCCTTCTGCTGCAGTGACAAAACATGTGGTAATGACAGCCTCAGGCTTCCCCCTGTAAAAGTTAGGCTACAAACATCTTGAAAACCTTTCTTGCATTTTCATAGCATGAGACTTTAGGCAAAAAGACTGATATAATCTGCTGCTATATCAAACTAATATATTATATATTCAGGTCACATTAATAATTAATTTCTTACATATGGTATAAAATACACATTTTTACATCTATTATTTTTCTTGAGAGTAACATGTGTGAACTGTATTTTGCATTTAGCTTTATTTATATTTGTGGTAAACTACGTATAAACACACATTTTTGCACTCAGAATGGATGTTTCTAATAAAAGTCACAGTCAGGATTCTTAACTCATTGTTTTCTACAATCTCACTATTAGAAATCTTTTAGGAAAAGAGTAATCAAATCCTTTAATAATCTGTTGTTTTATTTTTTTATATCTCCTGTGCTGAAACATTCATAACAGGAACTGAAGTTGGAGGGCAAAGGAAAACAGACTTGTTTAGAAATCTTAAATGGGTAAAGTAAACAAAGTGAGTCTCATTTGGTAGAAACCTACGAAATAGAATTATAATATTTGGAGGAGTTTTATCAGTGTCTTGGGTGCAACACAGTTTAGCAAGTTTTCATGCTTGTTTCCAAAATGGATGTGTAGAGTCCTCACCTCATGCAATATTTTCCTACAAGCAGAAAGCCTGAATTGCTGCTTACGTTAATGTGCACTAGGTCATGCCTGCTTTCAACAATTCATATTAAATCCACGTTATCTCTGCATGTACTTGTGATAAGCTTGTAAACCTGTAAACAACATTCATCAGTATATTCACAGCTGAAATTAATTTTGCATCTTTTCCACTAACCCGCTCCCTCAAGGGTCTTGTAGAAATAATTTCCTGATAATGTCAAAATGTCACTCATATTTTCCAAATTTTAATGTCAGGCATAGTCACCTCACTTCCTGAAAATATCACTAAATTTATTTTAAAGCAATCAGGATTGAGCATTTATAAATCTAACAAGAATATGATGAAAAATAACACTAGGACAGAAAAACTGTCAGCCCTAACCAACTTTGGCAACTGAGGTACCATGAATATTTCCACTTCCATTCCTGTTCACAACACAAACAGGCTTCTGAACTGAAGCCTGTGAAATACTGACACAAAACCAGAACCTC
The DNA here is from genome assembly GCA_902810485.1 of Alauda arvensis. NCBI lineage: Eukaryota > Metazoa > Chordata > Aves > Passeriformes > Alaudidae > Alauda > Alauda arvensis. The sequence goes on along the minus strand of CADDXX010000402.1, from coordinate 152,853 downwards.
CTGAAGCATTTCCTGCTTAGGGATTGCAAGCAACTAGTCAAATGAATCAAATATAACTGTAAATGTGTGATACGTAGAAGATCTCCCATTACAAATAGATTCTTTTTTATTTTAAAATAGAGCTACTGTAAATATGAAGAACAAGTCTGTTGAACACAGGTCTATCTGAAAGACAGCTCTATATCTGAAACCATGACACTCTGAATGGAATCCAGGTAATTTTTTTTTAATTATTTATTTTAATTTGCAGTTAAGAGATTTAGTCCTGGTACTAGTAGAGAAACTTCCATTTGGGAGCCAGGCACTTTGCTTGACTGAGACAATTCTTGTTCTATTTCCTGCTGAGATTGATAAAAGACAGTGGTGGCATTAAAAAATATACATCATCACAAGTATATTTTTCTTGAGGCTAATAWCACCTTAGCCTACAGCTCACCACACACAGGCAAACAAGTGGAGTATTACAGTACATTTTTTTGCCTTATCTCTGTAGTCATTAGGCTAAGTGTCTTGGAAAGAAAAACTATGAAGTGTATTAATTAACAATAGGTTTCTGCCCAGAATGCTCATGCACTTCAGTCTCCAAATGTTAAGCTCTTCAGGATATTAAAAAAAAAAAAAAAAAAAGCTGTTTTCTAGACAACAATACTAAAATATAAATAAAAACAAAGCACCATTAAGTAAATGGGTTTTTACCTAATGGCAGTTAACTCCAGTCATTAGGTAAACTATATTAATGCACATCACTCCTTATGTCAATAATTTAATATTCCCCAAAATAATTTACACAAACACAGATCAGGATTTAAGAAAATAGAAAAAGGAATTAATCTAATGCTCTCTGAGTCAATAAAGGGTCCTGAGAAGGCAGTTCCAGTTGTTACTCACAAAACACAAGGGAGATGTGCTGGGGTAGTCATGTATGGATTTCCAGTGGGAGAAGGGAGTTTTAAGTCTCCATAATTGGAATCACCAAGTGCCACAAATCACAGTGACAACTGCCAAGTATATGAATTAGGACCTGGAATTAAGTCTCCTCAGTTTGGATCTTGCTGCCATTAAAWATAAAATTTAGACTCYTAAGTATTGGTGATATGTGCCTCTRGATAYCATGTTTAGATTCATCAATGCTAATGACCTACATGGTATCATTACTGCAAGTAAATAAAAAGTAAACCTTTCCACACTTTCTACAAAAAGTCTCAGAATAAATGAAAAATAATGTTGTGTTCTCTGTTTTCTGATGCACAATGTGACACAATGATGGCTTTTACTTTGTCTTCAAAAGTTCACTCCAAGACAACAGAGGATGAAGTGATCCTGAAGCTGTAAAACTGAGATCTGTATTACAATATATTTACAAAACCATGTTATTGTTATCAAGAGAACAAGGAACAGAAATGCCAWGATGCTAGGTAGTGCAGGACTGGGTAATCTCCTGAAAAAACTGGCTGCTCGTGGCTTGGATGGGTGTGCTCTTCCCTGACTAAACACTGGCTGGAGGGTCGAGCACAGAGTGGTGGTGAATTCAGTTGCATCCACTTGGGATAGGTCAGTTGTGCAGTTGTGGGAATATGCTGATTAACTGCTTTATCAATGCTTCAGTGCTCACTCAGGTCATTTTGCAATTTGGGTGGGAATGTTGATCTGCTGAAGGGCAGGAAGACCCTACAGAGGGACCTGCACAGGCTGGATCCATGGGCTGAGGTTCAACAAGGCCACATGCCTGGTCCTGCACYTGGGTCACAGTCACCTCCTGCAGCCCTGCAGGACTGGRGCAGAGGGGCTRGAAGGTTGCCCAGCACAAAAGKACCTGGGGGTGCTGGTCAGCAGTGGCTGAACAGGAGCCAGCAGTGCCCAGGTGGCCAAGAGGGCCAATGGCACCTGGCCTGGAYCAGCAGTGSTGTGGCAGCAGGAGCRGGKCAGGGATTGTCCCCTGTGCTGGGCACTGCTGAGGTCACACCTCAATCCTGTGTTCAGCTTTGGGCTCCTCACTGCAAGAAGGACATTGAGSGKCTGGACAGTGTCCAGAGAAGGGCAATGGAGSTGRGGAAGGGYCTGGASCAYAAGTCTGATGAGGAGCAGCTGAGGGAGCTGGGGGTGCTTAGCCTGGAGAAAAGGAGGCTCGGGGGAGACCTTACTGCTCTCTAAAAGTCCCTGAAAGGAGAGGTGAGCCTGGTGGGGACTGGGCTCTTCTCCCAGGTAGCAAGCTATCAAAGGAGAGCAAATGGCCCCAAATTGCAACAGGGGGTGTTTGGAATGGATATTAGGAAAAATTTCTCCATGGAAATATTGTAAAGCTGGGCCAATGAACAGGCTGCCAGGAGAGTGGAGTCATCATCCCTGGAGGTGTTTAAAATAGATGCAGATTTGACATTGAGGGACAGAGTTTAGTGGTGAACTTGGTAGCACTAGGTTTATGACTGGACTTGATCTAAGAAGTATTTCCCAGACTGAAAGATTCCATTCTGATCTTCATTCTATTCTAACCTAAGGGGAGAGATCATCTCACAATTCCTGCAAATACTTATTTCTTCTCTTTAATATAATTCAGAATACCCAAGCTTAAACTGAAACTTTGGTAGTTTTACTGAGGGTCCCATGAGAAAAATGRTATGCACTGACCAATAATATCAGTTTGCAAATTCTGACCCTTTCATTTTGACTCACACCAAAATGTTGTAAATGACCACACCAGGAAAACACTACTAAAAACCTGTACTTTTCCTTTCTAGTCCTTGAAAACTTTTGCAAAGGTGTGCAGTTCCTTGTGTTTCTTTAATTAAAAGGCTCTATTAATCATACTAACACYATAACCTTCACTTTGCCAGACTCCTGCATTTCAACAATTAGGTTTAATTGTTTGTCAACAATGTAGCCTTTAGTATGCATTAAAGTACAAATAAATTTTCTTACGCAGCAGGAACTTTTCCACTGCAATGTYATTAGGTTTTTTTAATTATTYTTTTAAGGTCATTTAGTAGTCAGTRCAGCCAGAAGGCCACTTTTAATTCCTTTATTTGATGTTTCTGCATAATTTATTAGTACAAAATAGAGAATTAGAGTATTGTTGCCCAAGCATGATCTAAATGTCTGTTGATTTTTATTCTTTCTTTAAAACAATTTTGATTTCTTTGTCTTCCATCCTTAGGCAAGTTCCAAATAATGCATGTCTTGGTCACCTCTCAGGTTCWTCATCCAGTAATTAAAATTTTGTCTTTTAAAGTAACGGAACATGCTGTGCAGAGTCAACACAGAGTGCAACTGCCAGCTTTTAACACAAAAGGGAATGGCACCATATTGATCATAAAAGGTGGTTCTTTCACTCCTTTTTACTGCTGGGAAAAAAAACCAAAAAACAACACAACATTAAGTTGTCTTCTGACCTACTTTTGACTTTCCCTGTGAAACTTGTAAATTAAAGAAGACTTAATTTCTCTGATGCAAAACAGACACTGTGATGTTCGAATCATAGGGACTGGAAGAATACATACAGGTGTGTATTAAAATTCAGAGAAACCTCCTTGTCTGGGAGCCTACATCTTCCACTTTCTTAGTGCTACATCTTGCACTCAGCTCTGAATGTCAGATTTTCCACAGCACAATGACACTTCAAAGCAGCACTTGTCTCTGCTCAAGTAATGTGATGGCAGAATTAAAGGGATGATCCACAATCTGGTGTAAACTAGAGCTCATTAAAAATAAGAACATTCTCCATAAATTTAAGGTGAAAAGATATCTTTTATCAGGCTTTGAAATTTGCATTAGCTGTGCAGGAAGGCAGCATCTGAGCTGTTARGCAAGATGGCAGCTGTTTGGACATGCCTGATAACGTTCTCTGACCTTGCTTCCACTCACACATGTGGGACCATGTGCACGGCCGTGCCTCAGTCTCATGGCAACATTGAGAAAATAGCCCCACAGAAGCTGGTAATCGTCACAAGAGGTGCTGGTAGAGAACTTAAAATAGCACCCAGGGTGATTGCCTCTAAGAGAACTGGCTAAAGATAGCACAAAGGGAAAAGCAGATCTTGCAGTTCTGAGCAAGGTGCGGCGCTGGCCTGCGGTTCAAGATGATGTTATTGAAGCAGTACTCTGAAATACTCTGAAATCTTTAAAGAAGTGAACAAGCAAAAAATTCAGGATAGCATATTAAAATTCCAAGAATTCGAAAGGCATGAGAAAAAGGGATCTTGTTAAGAYTAAATTGAAAAGAGCTAATTAGGCAAGATCCTTGTTAAGAGCATGGAGTCTATTCTGAAAACAACACACAGGTTCAGGGCGCACTAGGTGTTCACCACTAAAATCAGTCTATGAAAACCCACTGAAAAAATCAAATCCAAAAATCTAACCCACAGAAAAACCTAGACTAACCATAGTGCCTAGTAAAAGTAAGACATGCTTCAGAATTAAGAGCTTGGAAATCAAAAGCAAAGGAAAACAAAGAATGCATAGTATGGGCAAGTTAGATTTCAAATCAAAGGCAGACTGAAAAGGTTTTGAGAAATAATTTGCTAAKCTCATAAAAAATGCCTATAAAAGCCTGTTCTAATGCATTAGGAGCAGTAAACTGGCAAGGGCCTGTAAGGTTGAGAGATGACAGAAAAAAATAACCTCTTTGTGCCCTTCACCACAGAAAAAAATATATTTTCACAATTACATCCTTCTCAGCACAGTAAAACTTATATAAATGGTCTCAAACAGAAGTGTCAAAAAAAGTAGCTTTAGATAAAATGGAAAACAAAAGAACTAATTGTATGGACTTAATGGTGCTCATTGACTGTTTCTAAGGGAACTTTAAAATACAGTTTTAGAACTCCTGTGTGATCCATTTYACCCCTTTTAAAATCACAACCTCATACAGGATGGCTGAGTGATGAAAGCACCTCTGGAGATCACTTAGAGATCTGYTTCAAAAGCCTCAGTAAAGTCCAGATAAACAACATCCACTTCTCTGCCCCCATCCCCTGCCTCAGTGTGGACAGCTGTCAGGCTGGGGAGGCATCAGCTCACACTGGTGGCTCCCAGTCCTTGAGCCTTGAGTCCTTTAGAAGGGTCCTGTGGTTGSTAAAGCCAAATTGTTGCTGTCAAGTTCAGCTGCCCCTTAGGTGTTGACATGTAAGGCCCATCCACTGCTCTCCTCAAACCTCCCCTCTCAGGCACAGGGTTGGAAGATCCAATCCACAGCTCCCTTGCCCGACACCTTCTCCYCCAAAATGATCACAGCTGACACGCCTTGGATCTTCCCTGGCCTTTGGGACCCATCCAAGGGCTGGATCAACCTCTGCCTTCTCTCCACCATGTTCAGGCTCTGAGATCCAGCAAGCAGCAATCCTTCCTGGGCAGCAGCTCAGCTTGGCAGGCAAGGCCCTCCATCCTCTGCCTCAGGGAGTCTCCCCTGTGGTGCTTCATCCCTTATCCCAGTGCTGCTCTGTGGCTCAGGTTCTGGGCTGGATGCAGGTCCTGGTGCCTCCTCTGCATCTCAGGTGCTGACCTGATCTTCCTTCTGTGGCCAAAGCCCTCCAGCCTTTACTGTCAGGAKTTGGATCCCTCCTTTACAGCCCCACAGACACAAAACCTGCCTGCTCCCCCTTGAGGACTGAGACTCCCCTTCTCTCTGGGAAGAGAGAAGCCCCATCTATCTCCASATCACCTGCAGTGTTGTGCCCCTCTTACACAGTCCCTCTGCTTATTCCCTGTGCCAGAGTCAAGAAGAATGGGGAAGTAACAGCAGATCTTGAGCAGGGCTTTAGCAATGCCTAAATATTGTGCATGTTCTARCTTCCATATCAGCAAGATCAATAAAAAACATTGGAAAAGATCACACTTATTGGATGAAAAGATAAATTTATTATGTTAGGGACAAAATWACCACCAGCTTTTATGGAAGGAAATAAATCTTTAAGAATCTACTAGAATTCTTCGGGGAAAGTAACTGTGAATAGGTGAGTGTGATGAGTGCACTATAGAGTACATGGATTTCCACATCACTTTTGACAAAGTCTCTCACTAAAAATGCCTCTAGAAAATAATCTCTTCTGTAAAAGAGATAAGAGGTGTGACCAAGTCATGAACTAATAGAGGTTTAAGAATARGAAACAAAATAGCCAGTATTTACTGTGAGGGTAAGTCCACTACTGGAAGAGCCCTGCAGAGCTGTATGTGAAGGCATCCTAATGTTTAGTATGTTCATAAATCTGTAAGGGAGAGTAGATGTGGAGATGAACAAACTGGTTCTTATTAATGGTGGATTGAAACTGAAATGGACTATCAAAAGTCACAAAATGTTCTCATGATACTGGATGCCTAGGTAATGTATTTTTAAATGTAATAGAAATAGGGAAAACACCAAGTTTCCACCTCCCAAAAAAGAGGTTTTGAAGATCTTGTGAATATTTGACCATACTTGTCAATTTAATGTTCAGCTGCAGTCTGAAGGAGAGTTAGTATCAGGAGACTAGGGAGCAAATAAAAAGTTCATACCAATGGATAAATCTCTTTAACATATGACTTGGTGCATGTTACTCTGGTAGCCCAATTAAGGAAAAAAAAAAAACCTCAGATACAGAAATAATAGAAGAAATAGAAAGGAGGACTAAATAAAAGGATAAAGAAGTCACAAAGTTTAAAACTTTTAACACTTTTTGGAAAGAGATGACTCCGGGGGAAAGACATGTCTGGTTATACTTGCATAATTTCAAAGAAACTGATAAAATTTATGTGGTGAGTAAATATAACTAGAGGCATCAAGTTATCACAGAGCTGTTTAGAAAAGAGCAAGTCCAGTTTTTTGTTTTTTTGTTTTGTTTTTTTTTTGCCACAGGGTAAGTAAATAAGCTGTGGAACCTTTCAGCACAGGATGTATATATTCAGGAACTGAATGTATTCAAAAGCAGGTAAGGGAATTCACAGAAAGGTTGTGAATTATATAAAACACAAAGATGGATACCTTCAACTTCAAACATGAACCTCTGCTTCAGAAAAGGCTGGAGCTTCCAAAGTCAGAAGGTTATGGCACAGGAAAAAATCACTCTGTTTTTATATTCTTTCCTGAATCATCTGCAAATGGCCACATGCAAAACAGTAGGCCAGAATAACTACACCTTCAGCTGGAGCCAGGATAGCTGTATTTTCTTTAAAATTAGAAATGAACTATTTCCCTACAGTTTGMAATCCTTTATTATTCCAAAGTTCTCATTGAGATAGTTCATTATGAATTAGCTTGCGAAATGAAGGGAATAGATTTTAACAACAATTCTATGGGTAACAAGCACGCTTTATGTATTTCTAAAGAAGAAAAAACCCTACTTTTAATTAGCAGCAGCAGGAGAATTTAGATGTAAATTGCAGTCCATTCCTATTTTTTTTTCCTGAAGAAGAAGTGGGATTTTAAAAAGCCAAACAATTGATTTATTTTGATCTATACTTCTGTTTGAAAACTACAAAACTCTCCTGGCAGCTTTCCATCCATCGTTGCATTCCTAATTATCAAGGTGAACATTTAAATTTGCTTTATCTACTCTTTACCTTTAAAACAGCATTTTCTCCCTGGATTTCAGCTATACACAGCTGGAAACTCTAGATAAAYGCAGCCATTTCTGATGGAGACCAAAGTGTCTCTCAGATGTTCCCTCAAATGTGCTAAAAAAGCTACAAACTGAGTCACTTCCACAGTAATGGGATTAGAAATAGCCTGCAGGGAAGCATGTGCCAAATGGTGCCAGCTAGCAAGGATTATAACAAAAAACTGTGACATTATAAAAATACCTCAGAGTGAGGCTCTGGGTGGTGGAATTGTGACTTGCCAGCTCAAAAGAAAGTGCCTCATTAAAATGACGGGAGAATGCCAGAGCAGTGATTTGTGCAGAAACATGATCCTGCTGATAGCTCAGGAGCTAGTTTTATTCAAAAACCCTGTCACTTGACCATCAAATTCATTAATGTCAATTAGAGAAAAAAACAAATGTTGAGGGGGCATAATGGGACAAAGAAGGGAGAGAGGGAAAATGGGATGGAACAAGTTTTAAAACTTGGGGTTTCTTAAAATTTCAGCCATAAGGCAAAAACAAAAAACAAAAAATCCCCCTACAACATAGCAATATAACACAAAGATTAAGGGCAAGCATGCTTGCTTTTTAACCCTGTAATATGGAAAACACTTGAAGACAAAATGTTCGAATTAGCTCTTAGGTTTCCACAGAATTTAAAAGGGGATGAAAGCCACTGTCTGATRAAGATTTAGAGGCTGCTCAGCATTTCTGAATTGCTTGTTTGATACATAAAGCCAGAGAACACTTCTCAAGTCACTGTTTCCCTAAGCCACCTTACCTATGAACTAAAGCTATGACTTTTTTTTTCTTTTTTTTTTAAATCTAAACAATTCCTTTTTGGAAAAGCTCTTCAGTRTTATTCTGCTTATTTACTGGAAAGTTTCAGCTCAGTGTAAATAACATGGAATACTGTATATTCTATATGCCAGCAAATAAGTGCCCTAAAATTAAAATAAGGTCCTGTTCCTTTAGCTGCAGAASCACATGTGATACTCTACAACTGTGCAACTGAACTGCATTAAAGTGCAGTTCCTTCAGAGAACATCCTCCRTGAACACACTGTGTTAAAGGCAGTCAACTGCATTACTGCTCCTCTCCCATTCATTTCAAAGTCATCTGTTCCTTAATGTACTTGGTCTAAATATTTTATGAAATAGAAGTCAGGCATCTTAACTGGCTTTAGTTTTCCCTGCTGTCTTGTGATTAAATACTTCCTCAGCAAACTCCAAGGGGAAATAAGCCTTTAAATTTATGGTTGAGATAAAGAAATAAATTTTGAGTGTGAGTCACTTGCCACTCTTCTGTTCTGGTGCTTCAAGGCATATCCTGTGCATTATTAGGTAGGAAATTCAGGGCACTGACTGACTTCAACAGAGCTATGGCAGTTTGTATCAGGCTCCCATTGATTTCACAAGCATTTTATTTTGAAATGTTCATTATCTTTAGTTATGCCTATCTAGGCCTTCTCATCCTCAGGCTGTAAAGCATCTAAAAAGTTCTGTGTCATATTTCTACATAATAAATATAAAGAAGTGGGTTTTTACAAAAAATGGAATATTTTTTTTAACTTCACTGGTGTCAAAGGTGTAAGAATCCTTGAAAAATTATGATTGGCTCTACAGATTTAGCATGCACAAAGTGGGGAATGGATGATGGCGATTACCCTTCACTGATTCTTGTATAAAGCTTCCCTTATTTGCTAATATTTAAGGTAATCTAATTTTCCACATCAGAATAGTAATACCCCAAAATTATTTCTTAGTTCCACCTGACCTCTAGTTTTTCTCACTTTGGAGTCACCAAGTCAGTTACATTATGGTGGATTCTTTCCAAAACCAGGAGAAAATAAGAGGAAAAGCATTTAGAGGTCASATGTGTCCTGTAACAGTACATTTAATATCTGTAGTTATCCCAAAGCCTTAAGTCTTTCTTATCTGTCCATTCCTGATGGAATGTTTGTACAGCAGCAAACACARCTCATCATAACTCTTGTCTTGGCCATTTCAGTACAGCCTGTACACTAAACTTTGCCAATGAGCAACATTTTAAAAGCAATTCCCAGTGACCTTTTGAAAAACACACTGAACCCCCTGATATGGTGGACAGCACCAAAAAAATAATACATCATGGAGTTTCTCTAAAAGCATGAATTTTAAGATATGTACATGTTAGAAGCAAGGCTGTCTCAACTGAGTGTGCAAGCAGGCACTTCTTTCTCTGCTGCAAGACAGCAGGACAGTTTTTTTTTTCTTTTGGGTCAAGCCTAAGTGGGAAAAAAACCCCTAAATTTTAAGCTTTGCCATTTTTGAGTCTTGCTAGGTCTATGAAAAGGAAATAACTGGTGTTATTGCTATGAAGGCAATGAAAACTCACARGCATGAATTCCAGAAGTGCCAGTGCAGGACACCAGAGGATGTTATGTGTGTTGGAACCACTGAACATGCTTTGGTTTGAGGGTCTGGGCCCTTTCTCTGCTGTTGAACAGGTTTGCTGAACTCCTGAAAGTTGAGTGCTCAGGATGAGTGCTTAGGTAATTCTGTTACCAGAGTGCTCTAAAGGTCAAGGTAATACAATATTCAATTTTCCTTTTTCTTTTCAACATTCTCCATGTTGAATGATGGATTAGAAACTACATTCTCTTTATAAGTTACAGGAAAAGAAAAAAATATATGCTGGGCCAGCTACTGCCTGATGTAAAAATGACACTGCTTCAGTTGCCTGCTGGGAAGCCAGAGYACCATATATCACTTGATGAGGCAGTCCTACATATCTGTCATGATAAAACACAAAAATAATTGTGCAACTATTCGTTTGACATGAGAAATCTTTTCTTTGATCTMTAATCCCAATTCAGTTTATAAAATCTGGTTACACTCATCCCATATATAAATGTATTTCACATATAAAATGTGATCAGTAGTTTTAATTAGGACTATGAAATTCTGATGTATGGGTATTTAGCAGATAAATTCTCAAACTATTTCTCCTCAGCAACATTCAGAATCCCACTTATAGTCAGCAAGTTGTTACACACAGGTATAGGAAGGCACACAAACCAAGGATGTAGTGGGCTGTAACTGTGAAATACTGCTGCTTGTTTCTGCCTCACAGATTTTAGATTAGCCCTTGCTGTCTGGAAGCACTGTTGACTAATATGCTACCACCAAGTACTAAGGATTGAATTCTTATTCTGAAAATTTGTCCTGTGTGGTAAATAATACATCATCTCACCTCTCCTCTCTCCTTCTCTCTTTAATCTTTTAGATAGTATTCTATCTCTGCTTATATATATATATATATATACATACACACACACATATATATATATATATCTCCAGATTGAACTGAGGATGCAATCACAACAACATGAAATGAATAGAAAATTTGCTATGACTTTCAGGATCAATGAAGACAATAGCTCCTCTGGCACAGCTAGCCTCTTCAGTTTCTCCTTTCTAATACTAATAACCCCTAGAATCTCAACTTTTTTTTACAAATACAGGACACAGCTTCCATAACACCACTGGCTCCCCAAACACCTTTCTTGCCATACTTCTCAACCCCAGTTTGAAGCAGTGCCCCTCCTGCTGTCCCTGGCTAACCCTGCAGTGGTGGCAGCACAGGCAGAGCTAGGGATTAGCAGCATTTCTGGTGCAACCTCTGCCCGAAGCCTGAGTGCCCTTTCTCTGCTGTAAACACCTTTTAGATGGGGAGTCAGGCCAGAGATCTGAAAATATCCTTGGGGAAAACTAGCATGTATCATCTTGTCCACAGTRAAGTGAGAAGGTTATTCAGCTGTTATTGTAGTCCTGAAGCTGCTAAACTGCTCTTGGCGTATGGAAATACATGAAGTTCATTCAGTCTGAAAGATTTCATGGATAGTGGAGATATCAACTCCATTTTTAAAAGAGGGAACTCTAACCACATTTGAAATTGATAAATGGACATATCTGAATAGCAGTTGCTGGCTACAAACACACTGGGTTTTCTCCCTCCCAGACCAGGGATTCTGAGTTTCAAAACTTAATATTTTAAAAGAACTTTGGTGTAAAAAGATTTTCCTGTCTAGCTTAAGCTGTTCATCAGAAATATCACAAACTCTGGTCATGAGTAGCCAGCATGAGTATAAAGGTGGTGAATACTGCACTCTTTTTTTTCTTTAGAGCACCAAAGCATAAATGTAAAAAAAAAAAAAATCTAGGTTTCAGGGTTTCATTTTAAATTTACTGTGACCTTAGCAAGCAGAGCTCTATGACTACTATAGAAAAATTTCACATCCCAGATGAGAGGAGCATGGCAGAGATGTGAGGCCTTGGAGATGCTGCCACTCACAGCCACTCCATGACTGCTGACAAATGCTCACAAAGGTAAGAATTCCTGCACTATTTCATAGGATGTTAGACAGGTTTCAGCCTCTTGCCTGATCAYGTAAATCAACTTGATCTGAGAAGCCTTATGTACATACAATTAAAACAGCCCCAAAGGAGCTGCTGTGTTTTCATACTCTGCCTATGCAAATCCAAGATTTACTGAATTTTTAGTTTATAAACTGGAKAATATTGCTCAGTATTTGGGGACGCTTACTTTTTTAGTTTTAGGATGAAGTTATACAAAAGTGCCACTAATGTCAAGCTCTATTTTTCWTGGCAATAATTGAAAAAACTCTCAGGATTTCCAAATCTGTGGAGTGGGATTTTGAAAAGGTTGCAAAGATAATCTCTCATGCTGTGCAGAAAACAAACCAGCAAAGCATGTAATTTTTCAGGTCAGAGGAAAATATATTATTTGTCTGGCCATTGATATTGATTAACTCTGTAACAGTCATAAAGCATCTCAGGAAACCATGAAAAATGAAATATCATTCATACACGTTGTGAGATATTTATATTCACWAGCAAAAGTAATATGTTTATACTTAAACAATCCATATTAAAAAAAAMCCCARAAARCCAGCAACAAATCTTATGTGAGACTTAGCTTGCTCCCTCTCAATGCCTGAATGCCACAAAATCAACAAAAATTTGTGCCAAGGGATTGGAGTTATTCCTTTTGTGTCACATGTGTGGCATAAGACTTGGTTTAACATTACACCCTGAATTTCACCCTGGTTAAACCTGGATTATGCAAAAGTAACAAAATAGATTCCTCCAAGTGAAAAGGCCAAAAGACTACAGAGGTGTGCTTTTTTCCCTCCTTAATAATAGTGTCATAGTCTTCTTTCTAATGAAAACACTTTTGAAAGGAAAAAAAAAACCTAAACAGAGCAACTCAAAAACAGGATGTATGGCATTTTTTAGAGAAGATAAGACACAGTTTTGTCATGTTTTTAAAACCAGGCAACCCAAATAAAATATTTTGATTTTTTCCCCCGTTTTCACCAAGCTTTGTGTTATACAAGCAAGGCAAAACTTTGTACCTCCAGTTGTTCCTGGCAATTTTACTTATCCTTTTRCAATCCTTAATTGTTTTCTCTGTGGATGCTCTGTCAATGCATGCATTCATGTGAGGTTTTCTCTTTCAATATGCTAAGAATAAATTTATAACACACCAAGCCTGCACTGTGAAGCTTCTGATATCATCTACAGCAATGCTACTGTTGAATTGCAGCAAAAGCCTTGTCAAAAACCCATTGAAAGCACTGCCCATGCACTACAAATAACACTAAAGAACTCCTGATCTAGTTTCAGCACAAACATCTTCTTCTAGCCTCTTAAACTGTCACTTGACAACTAATCATATTCTGACCYGAGGACTGTATTTAATTAGAGGACAGAGGCACAAGAGCATTTGCAATATATGCATCTAGGCATTATGTCAGTAACCATTTTTCCTACAATACAGTGTTCACAGTCCTGACAACATCACTTCCTGATGCGCTAATTAGAGCAGGGTGACTAAGAAAAATTATTGGCCTGCTGTGGCATACAAAATAATTCATGAAACTCCTCAAATAGTCAATGTATTTTTGATAAACAAACTACTAAAATGAAGCTGTGTGCAAAGCAAGAAACAATGGATGTTTTGTAAGATGATCTATTTAAAAATATAAATAGAGTGGGAACGATCCAGCTGGATAGTCTGATTATAWGGTCTCTACTTCTTGAACACTTCTTAATTTTGAAAAATCAGCAATTGTTGCAAAAATATTKGAGAGAGATGAATATTTCTGTTTCTTCTGGGTTTTACATTACCTGAATCAATACTTTGTGGAACCAAAGGATTTATTTACATCAGCTGAGAATATGTTCCATAAGTTAAAAATTTGCATCTAGGAATTTGTCCAGCATGATAAATTGTCTGACAACAACCGTTCAGCATTTCTAGCTTTCTAAATTGAATTGTGTACATATATATATGAATAGATAGGTAGTATAGAGTCAGCAGAGCAGCTCAGAATTCCTGAAATATTATGAAACACCAGATTTTTACTTCCTATCTAGCATGCTGATTCAATGGCTATTTAATTCTAATACGGTCCAATGTATCTCCATATTAAGTACCAACCCTGCTAGCCTTACTCAGGGAATCTGCACTAATGAATACCCATCTTCAGGGATCCTTCTGAAAAGAATCCTACTGCTTTATCATTTAAATTCTACTATTGTAGATTTACAAAAAATAAATTGTATATTTAAARAAGTTGTAAATTGTTATAAGCAACAATGGGTACCCTGCTCAGCTAAATGTTTATACTGTGGCAAATGTAAGGCAGCTCACTGATCCAAACAGGAAAAGCTAAAGCTTAACTTGCTATTATACATGGAAACCTAATAAAAGCTTTTATTTGCTTAGGGAACTGGCTTCTGGGATATAAATATGAGTGAGGAAAGAAGRAAAAGATTTCTGGCAAAAAGAGCAGCATGGTCACAGTTCTGGCTAAGATGCAAGGTATGATTGCTTTCATATTCCCAAGGCAGCTACTGAAGTTATGAGATCATTGCCCTGGCTTTAATTCATCTTTGTTAGGGACTCCTATTTTCTTCTCTYGATCCCAGGCAGGTTCCTTATGGGGTTGCTGCTGTTTGCAGAGTGAGGATGAGGGGATCCAGCGTGGCTGGTCACGGCACAGCAAGGACAGGGCACAGGGCAGTGCCTGCTCCTGGCTCACTGCTACCYGGGGTGGGCTCCTCAACCAGAGCTCTCTGCTTACAAACCTCCCTTGAAACGTGCAGCAGAAATAAATCTGTTGCTCACCAGAGAGAGGCTTTACTTAGCTTACTTCATAATCCCCAGATTTTATTTCTGATAAGAYCTTAATTGTTGGCAGGTTTATTAACCTTAATCTCCTCGATTTACCTCCCATGGCTTCCTTGAATGGTAATTTGCTGCATTTTACTTCAACTGGTAGAAGCTCCAGAAAGAAACCTGCCTTCTTTTTACTGCTTGCATAAATGTGGACTTCAAGGAGATGGCTCTGATATTTGTATTAAATTATTCACAAACTAAAACTTGCTGTTTCTAGGGACTAGCTGTTGAAGAAAACAACTCTTTCACTCATCTTTTTATTTTTAAAAAGGCAAAACTTTTTTTTTTCTTTTTGCATTAAGGACTTTGAAAGGTATACCCCAAAAATGCTTGCTCCAAACAAATCCCCGTAGAAAGATAAAATGCAGACCCTTCTGGGTTACTGCAAGATAGAAAATAATCTCAGCATCTATTTTTAAATCTTCCCATCATCAATCATCTTCTCAACGCAGGCAGAGAATAAAAAAATACCCAAACCAACAAAAACCCCCCAAACAAGTCTGCATGACTAACTAAAGTTTTTGAAAACAGAACTTACTACTTGCAATTTATGCTCATAACTTAAACTATGGCAGTTAAAATACCCTTGGAGATTTTCTTCAAAAAACACCAGACAGAAGACCACAAAGCAGCAAGAACTATGCTAATCAAGTGAAGAGGATATTTAGGAGTAAATAATGCAAAAGGGATTARGCAGATGCAGGAAGGTTGAACATTATGATGTTTCTGTTGAGCTGGTATCACACAGCTCTGTGTATCATGAAACATAAGGGATATAAAAGACCAAGGAAATCAAGRCTTGCCTGCATGTACTATTTGTGAGTAATGATGAGCACTAAGATGAAAGAAAAAACTGAAATGCATTAYACGAGTTTTTAGTTCTGTGTCCATGTACTTGATAGAAAATTAGGAACCAGAAAGTTCTGCCAAAGGGGCAGAAGAGGAAATGATGAGGAAGTATTTAACAGGATACAGGGRAAGCTTTATTTTAGTAAAACACTTCAATTATTAGGGAACTGCTAGGACAAAGAAATGAAGAAATGAACCAGCACCCTGTATTGAGAAAACATACACTGACTCCTTAAATTTTCTTGCTGTGGTTCAAATGTGTCTGCTCCATTATCTGGGKCTCAAAATCAAAATTCAAAAGTACAAAGTTATTTCTATTGAAAATAGATAATGATAATAAATAATAAATAAGCCCCCAGTTGTCCAAACTATAAAGTCTACAGAATTGTGCAGTAACAAAAATTACTAATAAAATAATAAAAAAAACCCCATCATGCAGGTTAAAGAAGCCAGTCACAAATTCCRAACCTGGGGGTCTCAACCTCAGTGTTTTATATTTCATAGTGTCTTCATGTCCAAATTCATAAACACTTTGAAGTAAAGAAGTTTCTTTTATGTTAGGAGATGTTTTAATTTTAATCCACCTTCTCTATATACACACAKCTTTTATTTTACACTGAAATACTATATTTTCTTGTCACTGGAAATGATGGCTAGCCTGGGCTTAAATTAGGAATATCTAGTTGTACTACTTTTTCACTTGATGTTGCCCAATGGCTTGAAAAAGCTGAGATGTGATTTCACACATGAAGATGAAACGTGTTGGAAACACAAACCTGAATTTTCTGTACAGAATAAGAAAACACCTGTAATAGTCCCCATCTGAAATTGTCCAAACAGCATGACTTGATCTGTAAGGCATAGGTAAATTTTTCCTTTCCCCCCGCCCCAATACACAGAAAATAGGAAAGATTAAGGCAACCTTGTAGTTTGATGGAAAAATAAAAAGTATTACAGCAAATAAGACAGAGATGAAGGTAGAATGGCAATTTTAGAGAAGAGAAAGCAACTCCTGGTAAGGCAGATACACCCAGGTATTTGCCATGTCTGCATATGAACTGTGGGTTCTAGTGCAGGGTTTCTGAGGAGAAATAAAGGGACAGAATATTTGTAGAATGTGGGGGAAAACATTTATAGAGCAGGTTTGAGCATTACAAGTTGTGATAAAAGAAAACAGACAGGGATTCCTGTTGTGGTTTCACTCCCTCAAGACAAAGAGAAGCTATGATTTTCAAAATGCCCTAGAAAAACCTGTACCAAAGCCATAAAGAGAATAACCAAAAGTTTTTCAGATGATGTTTCAAATAAAACCTGACTAAATGAAAAAAGCCTAAAATTATAATTATGGGACTACAGCTGGAGACATGACATGGAGGGATGCTTACCTCAGGGAGGACATTCCTTACTGTAATAACAAATTACACAGAAACACTGAAAACTACAAGAATGATCTAAGGTATGCAGAAGGAACAAGATCTCAGGCTGCTGCTTCCTCCTCCTCCAGCCTTTCTGAATRAAGATATGGAAAGCACAGCAATAATGCTCTTACTCAGTTTATTTGCACATGGACCACCTCAGTGTGCAGCACCAGATTCCAAGAGTGCTCTGGAAAACCTGCCTAAGCCTTTTGTCYAGAGCTCTAGAGGAAAAAACCACCTGCATTAAATACATGCATCTTTTATTCAACACATCTGGTAAACTTCAGTTCTCAGTGAGCTTCTGCTGATCATAGCCAAACCAACATTGCTCAAGCTTTAGCTTGTCAAAGGCAGTTGAATCTTTCCCCCATGGCACAAACTAGGATAACACAACAGTGATATAGCTGCAATCAGAGCCAAGCCTTAGCCAGACTTCAGCCTCTTGTCTCACAGCATGTAACACAGTCAAATCATTGCATAACAYTTCTGAAATTTTCATTTTCTAATTATTTAAGTATGCTTGCTTGAATTTCGCCAAACAAATTGCCTGTGGGAGATGCTTTAGGAAAGCTTAGYCTGAGCAGTTAAGCCTTAGATATGTAAATGCAATTAAAAACAAGAGCAGAAAGCCTCTCTATTAGTGGCCTTCCAGAGAAGGTTCCAGTAACTGTGAAATTAGTTTGTACTGTAACAGACTGRTTTTTAAATCACAGACTCACATGGYAYGGCTGATGCAGAGGGCACACCTGGAGGTCAGCTACAGCAGGTTGCTCAGTTGGGTTTTGAATGTCCCTGAGGATGGAGACTCCAGCTTACCTCTTGTCCTGTCCCTGGGCACCAGTGAGAAGAGCCTGTCTCCTCTGTTCCCTGCCATCAKGTACCCTGTGTACACAGGTACATCACAGACACCCTGACAGCGTAACAGGCAGCAGAAGATTCAAGCTGTATCAAGAGAATCAGGTGTTACAGAGCAGAAATATCCGTGGGGGTGGAAGACACAGGGACCAGTGTCCAGAGCAGCCGTGGAGTCTCCACTCACGAGCAAGTGAGCAAGGCCTCAGCAACCGGGCCTTGGCCTGCTTTGAGCAAGGGGCCAGATGAACCAGAGGCCTTATCCCTCCTCAGTTATTCTGTGACTCTCAATCCATTTTAGGAACAGAAAGTATGACTTTGTTAGGGAATCTTCCCAGTGTGCTCATTCAAGAGACTGGCAGCCCTAATCCCAAAGTCCCAGACTGTCACTGCTGGCACTGAACCACAGGGGTGGCTCCAGTGACCTGGCGGGGYCCCCCTGGACTCCTTGCACACCCCAGTCACAGTCAGATCAGGTTTCCCTCAGCAGCTCAATCTCCATGGCAGAGCCTCAGATGTTTGGTTTCGAGGAAGACCCCCTGGGCTTTCATCCCTTCACAGTCCAAGTATACCGAACTCTCAGTCTTCCTCCCCAGCCATGGGCTCCTGCCCTCTCAGTGTCCCTCACCTGGCTGTGCCAGAGGTCCCTGTGCCCTTTGCTGTGCAGAGGGTGGCACTTCACAGCCTCTTGTCTCAGGCTCCCACCCAGAGCTGAACCTGCAGCTCCACCTGCAGCTGCACCCCGAGCTCCCTGCACTGAATGTGTTCCTCATCAACTTTGGGGCCTGGTTATGCCAAGTGGGCAAGAATAAGTGATATTTGTTTTCTAGCATTTCATTTAAGCACTTGAATTAGCATGTTCTGCTGCTTCTGAATTATCATGTTACGATTTAGAGTGCATGTTTTGTCAATATTTTCTATTGTCCAGACTTTCTGCCTTCCAGACTTGGGGACTACCTTAGTTTAGCTGGTGTTCTCTTCTTAGTTTTTCCTTTTTTTTATTCAATTCTCTTTTTTTTTCCCTCCCATTTTGTTTTAAACTAATGATGGCAATGTTTTTGAAAACATGCTCCTGATGGTACCTTCTCTCCCCAGGTGGTTATTTCAGCCATGAAGACAATTTTAACTAGACTAATTTATCACAGGATAACAAAATCTCTCATCCTATGCCCCTCATGATGTGTGACTGGGCTCCTTTTCTAAAGTTGTTTTCCAGGCTCAAAGAAGATAATTGTTCCAGTGAATCAAAACTGTCTGTATTTTGATGTTTTGACAAGTTATTTTAATGTTACTGTCATACATGTCTTATGCAATTACAAGATCTTTTCAAAACAAAGATATTTATTTACTAATTATTTCACTTGGGTGCCATTGTTGACTTCTGCAATTTACTATATTATTGTATTTTTCTGTTACTTATTTGGGCTTCAAAATATCTGGGGGCAGGGGAAGGTTTTCAGTGTAAATAATATTGTGCATATATTCCAACTCATTATGCACAATGATACAATACTTTGTTCCAGAGTTTAGGGCAAATTTCCAAGAATGGCTCATTGATTAAAATCTGACAGCAAAGAAACCTAGTCATCCAATTGGAATATAAAATACTAACTCCTGTGTCCCAAAAGAAAAGATGGTGTCACTAATTGTGAAAAGCAGAACTGTGTTGTATACAGACACAAACCATCATTGGATCTGAATTCTCATAATCATTTTACCCACTTGTGGCAATCTATTGAGTTCTGCTTAGGAGGAAAGCCAGTGAGCTCTGCAATTCCATGAAGAACAGTGAAAAACTGGCAGCTGTGTGAGAAATCCTTGTTTCTGTCTCTCAATTCTGTAAATGTTGCTGTATTATTCCAGCCACCAACTAGGACTAAGATTTTTTTAGACAAGCCCACTATTCTGGTTCTGAATCATCCCTCTGGTTGCTTCTTGTTCTACAGTCTGCCAAAAAAATCAGACCTTGGGGCAGCTAGTATGGCTGGTTAGTAAAAAAAAAAGACAATAAAGAAGGAGTTAAAGATCGTCTGCATACCCTCATATTTGCCTGCCTAAGTTAAGTAAGCCAGCATTAGCCCTTTACTAAGCATTTTTGTTTGGTTTTCTGTAAGCAAAGAAGTTATATGTATCTCCTCTGCAATTTGAAATCACCTGTATGTCTGATTCAGACAAATTTCAGAGAGAAACAGGAATTTCAGGAGATAGCCATTAAAATAAGTAGTGGGCTAGAGGCAGTATCAAAGAAAGGCAAGGAAACTTCAGCCCTCATTTATAAACATTGGGGAATCCCTTTTGTTTGTAAAACAAGTTTTCATAGCCTTAAAAAAAAAAAAAAGACCCCATGGCAGTACCACAGGGCAATATTCATAATTCATAATGAGCTAAGAATACTGAATATTATTAGTGACCTCTAATTCTCACCACTCATGATGAGCAGCCTATGTCTAAGAAGTTTATCTGTCTTCTGAGGCCATTCTATGTAGAATTTAGAAAGATTTTTCTTTGGGAGATCAGATTTTGACTGAAGTGAAGGGATAGAGAATAAGTTTAATACCTAAGAAGAGCTGCATGTTCAGAATAGAACATGCTCAACCTTATTCTCCYATTGAAATTCCCTGGAATTTGCATGGGAATGGGAGAGAAGATATGATTTTGGTGGATAGTTTGTATGGTAAATAATATCATCATTTAAATGTAAAATATACATTTTATAACGCAACTATCCTTGAGTATCCTGAAGGAATTTAAAAGCTTCTTGAGACTCAACATATTGCTATACAAAAAAAGAACTAGAAATTAATGTTGACCCACTGATATCCCACTGTTCTTTCTTAGTTTCTTAATTTCATTTTTCTACAAAGCATAATTGTTATATCATTTAGTGTACATCAGTGTGTTAGTCCTTAAACTTTTATAAGGCCCTACTCAGCTTAGTACCAGTAAGTTTGAGCTGTAGAAATTAAATATGAAATCATTCTGATCTGATTGAAGACCAGCAGGCTTCTGTGGGATTTGCTAAACTGGGAATTTGTACAAGAGGAAGCTGATCAGAGATGGATGTGGGTGAGCCCCCAGGTAACTATTGAGTGTGGTGGTAGTAAAACCTGATAGAATAAAATCAGAAACAGTCAAACAGCTATTTTGAAGCAAACAGGAYGAAGAGTGTTAGGAGCACATGTGTATCTGCCAGAGATGGAGGGGAAGTGGTGGTGAATCCAATTAACAAACTGGAAAAAAGGGATGTTCTGAAAAAAGCCAAGACTAACTTTCTCAGCTCTGTGTGTGTAAGAGTCCAACTGGTTGCAGCTGTACTGGAAGAGAAACCCCAACAACAGCAACAAAAAACTCCTAATGCAAATGTCTAGAAGTGGTTTGTAAGCCTGAGACTGAGAACCATGTGTTGAAGTATCACTATGAATTTGTAACTTTATTATGAACAGAAGACAGAATGAGAAAATTGGATTACTCTTTTRAAATATACTGAAGTGCAAGGAATTACATCTCATGCATTTTGAGAGACACTCCTTGGTTACCTCATTTATTCATTCTTACTAGTCCAGGATATCCCCCTTCCTGCTTGGCTATCTGGGGACCTGTTCAAGTTTCACATGGAAGGATCAATTCACACAGCAATGAAATACCACTGCCTCTTGGGGGGAGGATGACATCTGTTAAACAGCACCCTGCAACACTMCACAACAGTTTATAGCATCAAATGCAGAACAATTATGAATTTAATTAGAAMCAGAGTGGGATTTTAATGAGAAAAAATGCAATTATGCCTGATGAAAATACAGGGCTAAGCTCCTTTATACTCACCCTGAGTTCCCTTACTACATAACTATTTCCAAGGGTTTTACTACCAGCAAGGGGGTATGACCCTGCCCCACAGCAGTTAAGGACCCAACCTCTCATTTACCAGAAAAGAACTGTGTTCTCTTTGTGGCACCAGCATGTTACAGAGATTAACAAGCTTCAAACACCATCAACTYGAGCAGATCTTTCACATTTTTTTTCCCCTCTGATACTGCCTGTACCTATTCCTCACATGTTTAGCTGAGTGGGCTGCATCTCATCAGCAAAATGGCACAGAGATTTGGATATAAAATGATAAATGGTGTTGGCCTGGAACCYAGCTAATATTCTAAAACACCATGGATCAGCCAGATCTCTGAGTGCCTGTGACACAGGTCTACAGGAGGGAGAGCTTTAATGCCTGTACACAAAATAATAACCAGCTGTAGGAGAGGGAAATAAATTAATTTTATTTTCTCCTATAGTGCTGTAGGTGATTGCCTGCATAACTGCTTGTGAATAACTATGAATCACTGTAATATTATGACAATTGTTTTTAAAGTTGACARCAGAGAAATAATGGTATTGCCATGTTGATAAATATTGCTTTTTTATAATTGCAAGCTGGCATTAGAATCTAATTGGAAACAGTTTGAATGAAGATATAAGAAGGATTTTTATGTGTGACTGAGAAACTGTTTTATCAAGCATTGTAAAAGCACATAAAAAGGAAAAGGTCTATCTTAATTTATCGGCAGAGAAAATCTCTGTCCTACAAGATGTTAAGTCTTGGGTAACCTGAGCTACTTTCCTCCTTCAGAAATGCACCTTCAGTGTACTGGGTCTACTTATTWCAATTAAACTGCCAGCATGATGAGCAGTAGGAGGAAAATAAAATATATGAAACTTGGATAAACTCTGGAAGTCAATATTAACAAAAATTTAAAAAAAATATAYATAAGGACCAAAGTTAAGTAACAAGGCTGGGAAATTGCATTGCACTACAGTGACCATGTTTTTTGAGGCACAAACATAGAATTACCAATGTTTCCATGAAGAAGGTTCTGAAAGTGTATTGGCATTCACTTCCCAAAGGCTGAAAGGCAACTGCCCAACCATTCCCTCTATTTGCAGGAATTCTTGGCAGTTAAAAAAGGAAGAATRATGGTTACTACTCTTCCTCCTCCATGGAAAAAGGACAGACTAGCCAAAGGACAGCACTATTTTTATATTCTWTGCCCCACTTTCCCCTCAGACCCATGATTTAATCTGTAGTACTCAAACACTCCAATGTAACTCCAAAATATCATTTTATGGAAGTGGAAATGGCCAGATGCACACCACTTGGTCAGAGTTGTCATGGATTCCATGYTAAAATTCATACTTGGAAAAAAATCATAAACTATAAAAAATGAATACAGACAACTGTTTATCACTCTAATATTTGCCTGTCAGTGAGCAAAAGTGAAATTTGCATAATGATATCCACAGCTTTCTCTGTGATGTTAAGCTTTTCAGTTTTTCTTTCTCAGGCTATAGGAAGATTTGCCTGGAATAATATTTGCTTGTTTTTCTTACATTTATTTTGCTTATGGTCAAAGGGTAAACTTAATATTAGCACCCCCTTATACAGATCTGTCATGACAGTTCATGTAAAAATGTTGAACAATAAAAAGGACAATAAATAATGCCAACCTTTTCAACTACAGGTTGTCTTGATCTAAGGATCAAGTGTGATAATGAAAAATAGAAACAAATGTAGATTGTCTTTCTACATTTCAACAAACTGTTGTGGAAYTATTTCAGCATGCTACAGGAATCTGATCACACTTGACTGAGTCCTCTGGATTTAAGSTAGATTTTCTATCTAGTATCATATAAAAATAAATGCCTGTGCAAGCAGTCTGATGATAGGATATATATGTTTTATGAAAAAGGAAATAAAATGTGCGAGGCAGTCTCTTTTAGCTTTCAGGGAAAKCTGGACCCTGCAGTGGTGTTGCTGCTTTGCTGGTGTACCTGCCAACCTAAATTTTATTTCCTTCTGATGTTTCCCAAAATAGCATCTCTTAGAGCAAACTGATCTAGCTTCTCCTCCTCCACTTAAGAGAGATAAACTACTCATCCTACCCAATGCCATGATCCAACCCAACACAAACAAAACTATAGTATATCCATTTCTGATGTTGAGTAATACAGACATTTTCTAGCTGCTGTGGTTTTTCTTACACATAAAAATACAAATAAATTCTTACCGAGTTAATAACATTTTTTGTAGATCACYGAATGTGACATGGCAAAAAGAAATCCAGAAACCTACGTGCTCTTTTTCTGAAGGGAAATACAACTCAACCACATTCCAAAAATTTTAGCACCAAGGAGCTTCTGGGCAAAGATGAATTAATGTTRGACCAGCCTGGCAGCCTGCAGACACTAATTGTCTGTGTTAACCTATCCACATGGCTTCAATTTCTGTCCTGCCAAGGTGTAAGCKGGGATGGATAAAATAATTCACTTCATTCAAACCACTCCTTACTTTATATATGTAAGCAAGTGAAATACTGCCTTTTTTTTTTTATTCAGTAAAATTTCTCCTAGCCCCACATTGCTCTTTTGAATTTCTGGAAGATTTCCTCTTCTTTCACAAGAGCACCAGGAGCAGCACCTCCACAACGCCCTCACCAAAATGTAACCCCCTGAGGTTTCCAGGACAATTTTACAGAAGCAGTAAATACAGAAAGCAGTGCTGTCTGAGGAAGCTCAGGTGTATACAAKCTTTCAGGCCTTCAAGGTTCATTCACCACTGGTTTCAAAGGATCCTTGCCTGGAGAGAACACAGGCAGGGCAGTCAGCCTTAAAAACCAAGGGAGAATTATCTRTAATACTGACAAAATACCACCTGGGATATGCCAGGGAAGCAACCATTATATAATCACAGTGAGCTAAGGGTGAAGAAAAGGAGGGGGAAAATGTCTTAAGAGGAGAAAACTACAGCAATTCCCAACGTGCAAAGTACTCCTTTTGGTGATAAGGAAAAAAAGTGATAAAAGAAACTGTAATGCTGTATGTTGGCAAGCTCCCTAAAGTCACTAGCTCCTGAACATTCAATTACTGTGCTTATTCTTAGTGCCAGATAGCACTCATCTGAAAAGAAAGGCTAAGGAAAAACAAAAGGAAAGAATTTTGGCACTAAGACACTMTCTAAATGTGAGAATTGAAGCTAAGAAAATGAAGCACTTGGATTAAGTTGTTTCATTAAGGCCTCTGTCGTTGCATTTAAATGTGAAGTAAAATCAAAGTCAGAAGATTTGTTATGGGTCAGCAAGAAGGAAGGAAAGGGGGTGGGAGTAGGGCTTTGTGCCAAGAGMATTTTTAAATGCATGATCCTCTTTCTAAGAACATGGGTTATTAACAAAAGGCAAAGAAAGGCATGGCTTAAACAACATAATGACTTTAGAGGAAATCCTACAAACACAGATAATTATATACTTGATTTATTTCTTGAAGCTGCATTTTTAGTAGTTTTACTATTCAAAAGTACAATACATCATCAGATACTTTCCACAGTATAGTCATTTAATGTCTCCAAATTATAGCCTGCAAGCCAGAACTGGGGATTTGGTCTAAGTAACAGAGTGGTAACTGCAGGAAATGTTGTGATGGATGTCAAGTCTTACAAGGTTCACTTTGCTGAACTAGAGTGCACCAAGAGAGATGTTGTTACAGTTCTAAAAGTTTAATCTGTCCACCTCCTACTGTTTGGATGTGAACAACCTTTTGAATTTCATGATAATAATAGGATTGATTTTTTTTTCTCCCTTTGTTTTCCTCCCTTTCTCTCATCTTTTTTTTTTCTTTAACAAAGCCTGGGTACCAGCTGGATGGCAGGTTATTTTCTTAGAAATGGAGTTGGCCAAAGATTCAATAAAGACCTGGTGGAATGCTTTAATCAGCTGAGCTGGGGTCTCCAGTTACAGAGGAGGTAATATTTCTAGTTGTTTTTATAGCTCTATGCCCTTTGCTAGGAATTTCTCACTATGCTAGCCTTAAAGGCAGTATTTGGCTGCAGGCTGAATCAAGCCCACATCTCAGTCTCTCTAAATAATGCACAACCCACTTATTATCAATCCTGATATGTCACCATGTCTGTGAGACAAAGGTTTACTTGACAGAGAACAAGTTGATTTTAAAGAGGGCCARGGACAGAGACAGAAGGTGCTGCACSCTCACCCAGGATGCAAYAYGACCTTCAGGGAAAAGTTAATGGACCAAGAAGATTTCTCTCACACAWAAAATGAACACAAACACATAAACAGAAAGCTTCTCTCAAAAATACACATGGCTTCTGATGACAAAAACAATGGAGGAAGGARGAATTTGTTTCTTGCCAGAAACAGAAGGCTGCAATACCTGATCAGGAGATTTCTGCAAACCCACAAGGATGTCTCCCTTCTTCTTTTTTCATAAAAATTGGCCACACTTTTAAAAGGTTTMTAACTCAAATGCAGAAACAGAATCCTTCCACATCCACCCCATAACCCCCACCAAGTTGTTCAATCCAGCAAAGTGGTAGTTAAACAAAGATGTTGAATGAGAAACCTGGAAAGGGAAGATGAAGARAACTGCCCTGGAAATAGAAAGAATCCCAGTTCTTATATACTAAGTCGAGGCAAACAGCTTGAGTCCCTTCTGCTCACTGCAGTAGGAATGTCAAACCAAGCACTAATGACTGCTCTGCACTACAAGAGAGTGTCTCTGGGAGGTGGCATTTCAAGTGTCAACTACAGCGTTGCAGACATTCAGGCTTTGCCCTCAAAAGATAAAATTGCTGGCACAATTACTGTATTTTTAACGTTCCCTGTGAAGAAAAATGAAAGGCAACTATTTACAKCCGTGACTTTTCACCTGTTAACATCCCATCATGTAATTTGCTCGCTCATCACTGGCTTGTGCTCACCACTAGGAGCTTGTGGATGAGMTCCTGCTGGAGCAGGCACACTGCAGAAGGGCCACAGCCTGTGCAGGACCCAGCCAAGATTGCAGGAAGGATGAGAAATGAGGAGTGGGCAGARAGAAATCACTGCCTGGACTGCTCGTAGGCTCAGTGCACGGGCTGARAGTCATCTCTCTCTAGCAAGGTTGTGAAGTAATGAAGTAGATACTRGAAAGGAAGAAGGAAAAGAGTCTAGAGTGCAGTGGATGCTGTAAATGTGGGAGGAAAGGTATTTCAACTCTTGTCTCCTTTGTTTCCCAGTACTGGTATAAGTAATGAAATATTTCTGCTAATTGATCAAAACCAATTAAGTTCAATTCCCCCAACTCAAATCAGTTTTGGTTGCTGGAGTACTTTGTGGGTGATTTCTTAGTCCATAWTTTGACTCATGAGTTTTCCTGCTCCCATTCCTTCTATTTTCTCCCATGTCCCTCTGGGAGCCATAGTGAGGGACTGGTTGCATACTAGCTGGGGCAAATCCACCCTGGATATCAGCCATGGACCTGTGCTATGGCCCAAAATATCATCTGGTTCATCCTTCAGCTGAGTTCAAATGTTTCCATCCCTCTGGTAAGGAGGCAYCTGAACTGCTCCAGCAGCTTGCCCAACAGGAGGATAAAACAGCAACATATTTAARAGTAAGGGAAAGTTTTCACAAGCAAATCTTTGCTGTATTAATTCAATACCATTAATTTCAACAATCCTCTTACACTGCTTGAAAACAGAATCCCAGTTAACTTGTTTTATCCTTTTGCTGTCATTGCAGGAGATTTTGTTTGAATAATGTGGCTTTTTCACTCCAGCCAAGCCTTTCATTTGGTTTTATCCTGCTGAAAAGCTAAACTCCTGTGCTTCTGACAACTATCTGGCTGTTAAAATGACTGCTGCAGATTGAGCACTGCAAAAATGCAAAGTGGAATTTAAGCAGAGATAAACAGGAAGACCAGAAGTAAGCAGGCTTAAAACTATAGCTGCCTAAAAAAGCTAGTAAATATAAGGGGGGAGGGGGAGAAATGTATCTGTGACTTCAAACCCAGCTTGAAAGCCAGTACATTTTAAAAAGGAGAATGTYAGAAGGAAAAAGCCTTGGGTAAGTGTGAGCTGAACAAAGCAAAGTAATAACAAATTTATTTTAGTTTTGTGAGYGGGTATCACTGATGGCTCTTTCAGAATCTTTGCCAGAGTCTACAAACTCCCAAAGGAGGCAGTCTCCTGGCAAAAAGAATCTTCAACTCTTCCTCTTGTGTTGCTGGGTAGAAACTCTGGGAAAATATTCTCATTCATTTTTTAAAGCAGTACTTTAAAAGAGAAATGATAACAGCCACTTTCAGAATACCTGCCACATTCTAACAGATGAAGTTCTCCAGAAAAACATTATGATTATTTAAATGTTTTCTGTAATTTCTGACTTCATTACAGACAACAAACTTATTCACCAGTCACAGTGAAATTTGGTTGTATTGAATTTCCAGTCTTTTGATTTTAGCCCATGATCACATGGTAGAGGCTTTGGAAATATCATTTTTTTACATTCTTATTTGGTGTTCTGTTCTTATGACATGAAATATTCTCAGCATGTATAGTTTGTTCACATCAAATGGAGCCAGTTTCACTGGATTTGGGACACCAGTAATTCAATAAAAATAAGTAATGCTTCTTCACCAACCCAACCCCCCACCAGTGCTCAGAACAAAGGAGTTAAATAATGATGGCACAGTAGGGGCCTGTAGGGTGCTGAAATACACTTTTTAAAATCCGCATTTTGTGTTCCATTGAGTGATGGAAGCATTTGCCTCAACCAAACTACACCCCACAAACCAAGCCTTTTATTTGCCTTTTTTTTTTTAAATTTGAGAAAGCAGAGACATGAATACCARTCCCTCAACACTCAGCCTGCTATGCTTCACAAGGCATAACAGAATGAAAATTTCAAKAGTGAAAGGAAAAGGGCAGGGCTGGCTGAGACCAATTACACTGCACTGCTAGAGGAGAATCCCCAAATTTTCAGAGGACTGTGTGGGAAGCTGCTTTTAAAACCAGTTCAACACTGTCCAAGTTATCAAGAGGTAAACTGATTTCTTTAGCACCTTTAAGTGTTTGTCATAACATATTTGGGTGACAACTGCATTGTTCAGCCTAAAAGCAAAAACCTGCATCCCAGCACTAATCTCMCGGACTGCAAGGACTAGGAACTCAATCTGCTTGACACAGCAGGGGAAAAAATAATCATCAAAACAGCTCAGCTTACAGTCTATCAAATTTTCTAAACCAAGAAACTGCATTTGAACTGTATTACTAATCACATCTACTTTTATTAAACTTGAAATCCTGTAGGCACTGGAGGCAGTGGTATGTGAAGTTTTAAAATCTGCTCAGAGATTGTCAGATGGGAGAGGCAACACTCAGAAAACCAAGGAAATGTAGCTTAAATTATGCAACAGTAATTTAACTGAACTGAGCTATTCATTTTTACATAAAACTTTCATGTTACTAAGTTCCATGGTTTTCAATTTCAAGGATAACATTATAAAAATATTTGAACTTAAAACAAAGATCATACTTTGAAAAGTTTTCTCTTCGAAAGTGAAAGGGAATTCTACTGAGATCCCACAGATATCTGTCCTGGATGCAGATTTCTGCTCTGCTTTCCATTACAGCTGAGAGATTTCTGGATATCACTAGGTCACAAGCACTCTGGATAACTGAAATCAATAAGGTGCAGTTCAACAACAGCAAATGCATGAAGTGCTGTTCTCAGGAAAGACACAGTTAAATGCACAAACACAAAAGGACTGAAATGGGAACAGGGACCATTCTTGCAGAAAAAAGTCTGGACAAATGGCAGATCCATTAGGAGCCCTCAATGCAATGTTTGGGGAAGGAGGGAGGGGAAGCAGTTCTATTAGGTCATATTGACAGGAGTGGTTTGGGAAACATGCTGTGGGGGTGATTCCATTGGTGACACCTTAGCAAGAGAACTGCGTGACTTTCTAGCRTTCCTTCAGGGAAGCTGGGAAAAGTCAGTCCAGAGAGCAGCAACAAGAATARTAAATTGTTTAGAAAACATGGTGCACAAGAAGGATGAAAGATTGAGGTTGTTTAGTCTAGGAAACAGTATATTTAGAGGAAAAGCAAAACAGTTCTGAAACAAACGCAATTATTTCCCATATRGACAAGGAGAAATTTAGGAGGCTATTAACTTGGTCTGCACATAGGTAAGAGAACTCACTCTTTTGCTGTAAAATTCAGCTATGTCTAGGAAATGGCTGGCAAGAAAGGGTTTAGAGACTCTTTGAAGAKCTTAGGACCAAAGGTTAATGTCCATACCAAGACACAAGATATCAGCATTGCCACAGACTGGCCTCCATGACCACTGAACTGCTCAACTCTCAACATACATCATTGCTTTCCCCCAATTCTCCAGTGAATAGCTGCATTTTTTGCACTGGTCTCACTCATTTTTTCATGGAGAAGGTGAAAAGAATGATCTGATTACCAGGAATAGGTATTCCTGAGTGCTGGCTTCCAAGTCTGCATCGAGTTTGGAGAGGATGGAGATGCTGTTTCAGAACCCAACCCTGAGCTTTGTTACCCAGCACAAAGGCAAAGCTAATCCACTGTCCTGCTTACAGCTGCAAGCAAGACCCAAATTCAGYCCTCTCAACACTAAGTAATTGGCTGTGAATTCAGATGAGGAAGTGGCTTGCTCACAAGGGTCTGATTCTGGCAAAACCACCTTCCTGCTTCTCCAGATTTATTTTTTTTAATTTCCCTTTTTTTTTTTTTCCTGGGGGAAATTAATAAAAAACCAYTGAATTATGTAAAGGCCTCCTGGAAATGTTTAACTGCAAATCATAAAACCCAAAATAGAAAAAAAAAAACAGGGGAAAAAAACCCTCTCCAACTAAATATGAAGACTGTGCTGGGATTCAGGTGTGATTTTCTTTATGAACATAAAAATGTTGTTGGCATGTGCATGTACAAATTATAGGTAAATTATTGTTAATAATGAAATGCTCTGCAAAAGTACAATGGTTCCAGTAAATGTCAGAACACATCTGCTCTAATTAAAAATTAACCGTATCATTAAAGTTATATTACTAGTTAATTTCTGAAAATGTTTAATTATTAGAGAGTTATCCCTCCAGCTTCCAGGGAAGAATTAGAAATATTGCACTTCTGTGTTTAAATCTTCCTCTGCCAAACACTTTAAGAGGCGTATATTTGAAGGTATTTGGGAGATATAAGGGCTTTGATTATTGCACTGTAAACTCAACAAACTTCAYCTCATGGCAGATTTTGTCCACTCCATGGAAGTGTCTTGAAACAGATTCTTTTCCTCCTACTTTCTATGGGAGCTGAGACTGAGAGAAAGATGGTGACAGCAGCAAATTTGGCCCAGAGCCTTTCTTGAGAGGAACCCTGTCTTTGGCTTCATCCTCCATCCTCCATATCGTGTCTCAGCTCTGGCACCAGCTCAGTGTGACAAGCCACTTTGAAATGAGAAATTATTAACACAGCCAGACTAACCTGGRTTCAGCCCAATTACCTGATCCTAGATGCTTTCAGATTTAAGTTACATGAGGTTTCAGTTTGTTAGAACTGCCTGCAGTTTGAGTGATTCTCAAATCTGCAAGGGCCAAAGCCAGGAGCATGAGAGGCAAGTATCTATGGGTGATTTTGTGAGCTCTGCTGTCTGATTTCCCAAAAACATTCCTCTAATAGCTCTTCAACCCATGACATGGGCTTTTTTTTTTCCCCAAAAGGCTTCCATATCAGCAGATTCAACATGATCATAGTATAGAGTCAGAGCAACCTTAATCCAAGTCAATCAAGCCCTTTTACAGCCAGCCAGTYATTTTAATGAAGTTTTACTTGGCTATCTGTACAAATACATTCAGGCAGTTAATTGCCTAATTTMATGCACATAGTAAACAGACATTACTTGCAACTGACAGCACCAGGTGGACTGAACATTTCTCATTCAAACCAGACACATAGCATAAAACTGAAATACAGAAATAAACCTAAGAGCAGAGATAGTGCAGAGCAAAAAATGTATCTTAATTATGGGGTGTCCACTTTCTGTAACAGATTGTCATTCTAAATAACCCCATCCTAATCAACCTGCCAACTTGCTTGGGAAATAAACCAGCAGCTGCACACGCAGAGCTCTGCTTATCAGGCATACAGGTGTCCTTGTTTGCATGTCGTAGTCATCCTGTGGTTCACTCTGGTGGCAGGGTTTGCACTGGAGGAATATCAAAAAATCCTCATTCCCCAGAAAGGAAATATCCTGTCTGCTGTCAAGAGTGACTGCCGCCTCAGGTCAAAGGAACAGAGGCTGTTTTTTGTTTATCCAATCCAGTTATGCAGCTGGTGCTGTGCTGGCTGGGATGCTGTGTTTTGAGCTGCAGTGGAAGAAGAAAATCAGGTCCCACAGTTGTGTGTGGAGAAGGTAACAGCCCCTTCTGAGCATCACCAAAATGTGTAGGGAGACTGAGACATCCATGTTAATACGGGGGATCAGTAAGATCCACAAGGAGACCATGGGTAAGGATAATAGGGATGCCCCTTAGCTAAGCAAAGAGCAGGAACTATTTACTATAAAGCCTGTAGAAACAGATACTACCTGGAAATGGAGATAAACCACCATGACCTGAAAGATTTTTAAAGAYTCAGAACTCAGCTTAGTCCAACCCACATAAATAGCTCAGCAAATGTTTAAATTCAAGGATGGCAGTTGGACTGCTGCCATAAATCTCATACATCTGTTAGAGATGGGAAAAAAGTGTTGGTTGAAATAATAAACCTAGATTTAAATGAGTTCACCTAGAAAATAAGATTACCTCAAGATCAGAGACTTAAACAGGTCATTCTCTGAGATACAGTTGGAAAACAAACTTTCACTTGGTCTTGTTAAAAGTGAATAGCACATTTTGCCAGAGTTCTCATGAAGATATTTTGGTTTAGGATACATTAGAAATGGCTTAATGAAATCTACTCTCCTTTATTTGTCCTAGTTAGATTTTGAAAAACCACAGCTAGCTTTCTTTACAGCAAATGAAATTATAAGTACTTGAAGAACAACAAAAAAATCAATTCATTTTCAAAAATAATTACAATAAAATAAAAAGTTCTTAGTAAAAAATCAATGACCAAATATTCCTTGAAGCATTACATTCAGCTAAATGAATAGATTTTTAAGGCATAAAATTAAAGCTTCGTAATCTGAGAGTCATTCACATGTTTGACAGACTTTTCTAATTGAATSGAGATAAATATATTTTCAAATTCATAATCAATAAAACTTTCTGTTAGAAATTATCCTGGTGCTTTTCAGAACCTTTTCAGAACTGAACTGAGCACTCTGCTGGAGGAAGTGAGGTGCATGGGCACTACTACCTGCACAATCTTGAGGGGGAAACACAGGTGACATGGGGAGTGAATTAAAAAGCTTTACTAAAGGTCCCTTTGGAGGACACAGGTTTGCCACATGGCATAAAGCTGAGGATGAAAAATGGGTTTAGCAAACAGAACTATGCTGGGAGAACAATGCCCATGAAGTAAMATGCTTCTAAAAGAGCAAAAAAAAAGAAGCAGACAATGATTTCAACAGAAAAGTGAAGGGAACATAAAGAGAAAAGAARGGTAGGGCAACAATTTTAAATGGATTTGTCAACTGTTTTGGAGACAGAGAAAAAAATCAAATGGCTTGATTCATACAAAGCTGATATCCTGGAAAAATGCAATCCTTTATCTAGATGAGGATTTTTGCTCTAAAATAAGAGTATTTAAGTTTGTACAGGAGAGTAGAGAATGAGGTCAGCCTGGCATGTTCAGCAGCAATCTGTCTCGTAGGCAGACACTGCAGTTTAGAGAGAGCTATTCTGAACCTATTTCAGTTTAAAACTCAACTTCAATCCCCTTGTTTCTAAGGCAAGACCCAAACTGTCTTATTTCACTCCTAATCCAACCCCCAGAGCTGTTCAGCCGCTATGAAGAGTGGCTGGAAAAGGGCTGATTTGCATTCAGGTTCTGCTGTGCACCTGCCAAAGTGGTTATGAACCATTCACATGCACAGACACACATGTGCAGATAGCCTCTGTTTATACACAGGCACATGGGTCCTGTGTCTGTGCAGCTGTGCACACACACACACATCTCCCAGGAATCCTGTATGTGCCTACCAACACCTGTGCAGTTTGGCTTTTGAGTTCCTTAGCTTCCCCCAAAGCTATTTTTGCCTTATTGAAAWTTTTACTTGGGATGTAAGTATAAAATGTCAGGTGTTACTATGAAGTGATCATTTGGGAATTTTTCTCTGCCTTTTGATGACTTTTTTTTTTGCACTATTTGATTAACCTGCAATTTTGACTTAAAAACAAATATGTGGCAAAATCTGAAAATTAAAAAAAAATCTTACTTTATAATTGAAATCCATCATATATTCTGTACATTTTCTTCACAAGAGCAGTGACTTCCTGGAAATCACTAGCCTAAAAGGGATCCTTTATCAGGCCAAAACTTAGAGTATACATAATATCTGCCATGGTTGATGGCTAAAGGTTGGCTTCTAGAGGTTAAATAYTGCTTAGCATGCCCTTGGTGGGAAGGAAGAAACAAAAAGGAGCAGCAAAAATATTCTCTTCTATTTGTTCTGTTCATGCAGTATTGCATTTCCAGACTGGAAACTATGGAGAAAAACATTGGCTTTACTAAATATATTATTTAACTGTAGGCAATATTAATGAAATACAGCAAAATGCTTTGAGGGTCTTTTGGTTTTTTTCCTTGGGATAATGGGGCAAAATGCAATTTGAACTGAATTGATGTGTTAAAGATGGCTTCCACCCTTTCAGAATGTATAGCCAAGCTCACAGATCCTCCCCTGTCATGTGCTGGGATAAACTTAAGAGAAAATGTAAGTTCCTTTCTAGCTAAAACCACTCTGTCCTCTGTAAATATAAATTTATTTTAACAAAGGCTTCTTTCAGTAACATAAATAATGATAACTGTAATGGAGTTGCCCATGTTGRCTTGGTTCAATATCTGGGACAAGTATTCCCTTAGGTAAAGCCAGCAAGCCTTCTGAAGTCAGCTATTGCATTTTTAATCCTAYCACTCCTGAAATGCTTTATTCCATTTATTACCTGTGTCAGCATGCAGCCCACCTTCACACCTCAAACTGGGGATCCAGCATCAAGCATTGCCTAATGGTGTTTAAGTGCAAGGGATTTAGCTTGCTTTACTCAGCCTGTCAGAGTCTTCTCCATGATTTCCCTGGCTGCTGAAAACCCTTCCATATGGCTTGGAGAATAAAATGTTATCTTTGTGCTTCCCAATATGCCACTTAAGAATATATTGGTTTGAAGTTGTAGCTTCTGAAGAAGTTTGTTTTTGTTATTTTTTGTTCTAAAGAAGSCTGACTTTATGTAAAAGCTCTCTTTTTCTGGGGCTGCCTCCCCTCTTGCCTGCTGAGGATTTAGTGCCAAATTGAGACTGAACACGGCCTGAGAAAGTGTGATTTGTTTCCAAATTTATCTGGTTTTCTTTTTCTGATACAGGCCTAAGGGGGTTTTCTTTTGTAAACCTTAAGGCAAACAGGTGTTTTGCATTAAGCACAGGTTTGGGAGGAGCTCTGTGACTCTTTCTAGCTAGTAATTAACAGGAACAAATCCATTCCTTTAGAAGATTTGATAGGTGAGCCACTCTATGGAGCATCTGCTCCCAGTCTCATGACAGAAAAGCTGAGAGAATTTGGTTTGCTCATCCTGGAAGAGAGAAGGCTTAGGAATGACCTMACTGTGACCTTCCAGCACCTGAAGGGAGCCTACAAAAAAGATGGAGAGAGACTCTTCACAAGGGCCTGGAGTGACAGGACAAGGGAGAATGGCTTCAAACTGACAGACAGTAGTTTGTAGGTTTAGATTTGAGATCAAGAAAAAAGACTGTCAAAGTGGTGAGGCCCTGGCACAGAGAAGATGTGGATGCCTCATCCCTGGAAGTGTCCAAGGGCAGGTTAGACGGGCTTCTGAGCAACCTGGTCTGGTGGCATATGGCAGGGGGGTTGGAATGAGATGGTCTGTAGGGTCTGTTCCAACCCAAACCATCCTGTGGTTCTGTGATTCTGTGAAACACTGCTTGATTCCCCTCCATGCAGCTCTCTTCCTGAGAGAAAGGACAAGTGTTTGAGGCCAGGGAGGTKATCTGTAATCTCCTTCCTTGTGATGACATGGATGGATCACCACCCAATGGTTATGGTGSYRTTTATGACASAGTTACTGTGCCAGGGAATCACCGTGAGCAGAAGCCACCACRARTGCAKTCGTTCTCTTCTTTTGTTCTGCTTAACTCCAGGCTCACCACATGATAKATTTTAGAGACTGTACTTCAGTGGGAATCACAAATGGGTGGCAAATGRCAGCAATTATTTTGTGGTGATCATTAAATTCTTAGCCACAAAGGAAGTGGTGAGACAATGGGATGTTTTCAAAGAAAGTCCTGTGAAATATGCAAATAGTAACTTTCAGCCAAAACCAAGCATTTGGTTTAATAAACTCATGTGTGATTCGCAGGCAAAACTTCTGCTTCTTAAATGTGCAAGAACAGAATGCCAACGTTATCTGGCTTCAAAAAACGAAAGGTTTAAGACAATGCCAGCAGGGACTGTGCTTATCATGGGGTTTTTTTGTTTGTTTTTGTTTTTTTTCCCCAGAAAGTTACTAGTCCTAATATGCATCCTGTGCAGGATTGAAGTACAGGATAAATTTGGTCCAAGTRAGGCTTTCCCAAATCTGTTACAGTGGCAAAAACACTGAAATTAAAGTGGGGCTTGCAACTATTTCATTTGGCACTCAAGGTGGAATATTTTCTTACTATTCCAATTATGTTTCAAGGTTTAAAAGACTGTTAAAATATGCTAATTGGGACATTCAGGATGACAAAAGTTTCAATTGTGAAATCTGCTCTTTCTTTGAAAACTGCTTAGAGTAAAGCAATGTTTGGTTTCTCCTGATGTGGCTTTAGATAGTTCATATCAAATGCTAAATTAAATGTCAATAATCCTCAAGGAACCTATCTTAGTCACACTTTTTAAATCAAGGTTTCCAGTGTGATCTTAAGGTCCATTTGTTCTCAGAACACAATGAGAATTGTACAAATCGCATGCATTGCCAGGCAGAGTTCAACACAGGGGTTTCATTTATGCTTATTCAAGCTGCATTTTACATGTTTCATATGAAAGTTTTGATTCCAAAAAAGCAAACCTACAGAAGGAATAAGGGACTGCAAGCCAGTGGATATTTAGTTGTAGCTTTCAGAAAAAACAAAGAAAACCTCATGAAAAAACCCCTTGCCAGCTAAAAAACAATCACCATATTTTAAAATCATAGATTTGTAAATGCTTTCTACCAAACTGGCAGAAAGGCAAGTGCAGATTTCATTATGGAAAATGTAAATCTGTTAATGATCAATGTTTTAGGCAGAATATCCCTATCAGATGATGATTCATTAGGGTTGTCTCAGARAAGGAGGTTATTGATAATTTGACACCTCATATCCACTGTCCTAATCATTATTGTCAGAAAGTCTATTAAAGACCATAGGTCATGGATCTAGAATTAAGTATGCCACAAAAAAAATATTGAGCAAGGGAAAAGGACAGACATTCTTATAGATTAAGATTCACACTGAAATGCATTGCATCAATTAATTYTGCTAAATTATTATTTGATAAAATAAAGCTACAGCCTCCAGTGAAACATTTCTCTTTAAAAATGAACCAGAAGGAGAAATTGAAATATTAAAACACATGAATATAAAGCCACAACTCTGTTTTTTTTTATCCTGCTCTATGTGGATCTGCCTTTAAAATGCATTTCTACTACAAATTATGCTGGAGTACTCGACAATGTAATAAGATACACTGCTGGGCTTTTTTTCTCTTTTGCTCTTGAAGCATTCTAGTTTTTGGACAACCCCACTCACTTTTCTCAGTATTCTGCTAAATGAGAAGTTGAGAAGTACGTGGGTCTCTGTGCACATATACCTCACTTAATCCAACTAGGTTAAAGGCAAAACTGAAGTATTACAATTTTAAACAAAACAAAACATAGAAATAATAGAAGTTTGATATCYTTTGGTGTCTATTAAGACCAAGATGGTGAAGAAAAGAAAATCATGCTTAAATCCAGTTTAACRAGAGATCACCCTCATCATGTTTATATTTCAGCCATTAAAGTATATCACTTAAAAAAGCCCCCTTAAACTGAGACTCAAACTCTTAGCATATCATTTTCCACAAGCTGAACTCACACAGGACAGCATTTTCTATCAGTGCTGCTTTGACAGYTTTTTCACTGGGATTGTCCATACATTCCTTTTGTTTCTGAGCCTCCTCTCACCCCTTCTCTCCACTGTTCTGTTTCCTGGTTTCAACATTCAGAGATCTGAGCCTTCCTCTCGCTCACCAGTGGCTGGCTCCTTTGGAAAAGTCTGGATGATGCCTGTCCAGAGACAACAAGGACACTAAGCCAGGCTTGGCCAGGCTGTGATCAACCCCTTCTGAGACTGAGGGACCAGCTGGGGAGGTGACACAACCTGGCATTTTCACATCACAGCCCTGAGCTTCTACAGGTTACAGATGTCACACAGGCTCATRGCTGGCATTACAGACTGCAGTCTGAGTGCAGCCATCAACTAATTCAGTCTTTGAAGGGAACTGTGACAAGTTTCAACCAGAGAAGAGGCTTAACCACCAAAATTCAAATAAGATCTATTGTATTGCAGCACACAAGGTTGTCCAAAGCGTGTCATAGCTCTCTGTTTTGTGTTTGGTGAGAGGGAATAGCCCAGGTGCCTGCCAAAACCAGCAAAGGTGATGGGAGCTGTGTGTGCAGGAGCAGAAGAACCTCAGGGAGATTCAAGCACTTGCTGAAGAAAGGGCTGGAGAAGTTGAAGTAATGGGGAGACCAGCATTTTYCCTTTGAGTAACAGTGATGACATCAAGTCTGGGTGACTGGACTCACATCTTGGGGGCTGACATGACCCCTCCAGCCTGTATGACTCTGTACAGGARTCATCAGATGCCACAGTTCAGGCAACTATTGCTATCACCATTTGGCTAAGGAGCTATGGGCTGTGAGATCAGGAAAATTCCCATGTGAGCCCCACAGAGCCAGTTTTGCAGAGGTCTGGGTGCTACCAGGTGGTGATGGCAGGAGCCGAACTGCATGGACACTGGGGATCTGGGGTGTGTTACAAACCCACAGARCAGAGTGTTCAGCTGGGGCTGGACCTGCACCTGCAAATCACGCAATGTTTGAACAGTTCTTCTCTCCTACTAATGAGATTTGTAAGCACTTTAGAAACTAAAGGCTGGTCTCTACTGTTTCCTCCCACAAAGGTTTATATTCTTCAAAAGGATGGTTGCCTCCAGCACTGATCGAGGAATGCCAGCTATAATTAAGGACTTGGAAAAAACGATACATTCAATGCCTTATTCAGGGTGACAAGCGTTGTCCTACCTTGGGAATGTCTGTGAGTCTAATAGGAGCAGCTTTCCCTTTGGATTTCCTTGCTGCATCATGTAATRTGAGCTTTCCTCTTGCAGGTCTTTGAGACGTATGTTTAAGATAAGCACTTGGTAATCTTGTATTGAAATCATAATAAAATGTCACACTAATTTATTCACTGGGTATATTTTGCCAGCTTCTTGTATTAATTCCCCTCAAAGCCAATTTAGATGCTTGTTGTGTGTGTATCCCACATCTGTCTGTATTAATAACTGTGCAAGTGTCTGAACAAATTAAGACATTATAGAGCATTTAAACATCCCGAAGATCTTACAGTTTTTGTGAAAGTGGAGAGGTTGTACTATAATTTATGGACATTTTCCCATTAATCTCTGAACTGTTTTGGCAGCTACTGCCTAAAAGCAGCAGTTACCTGGCAAGGACAGAATACCTGTCAGGCCATGAAGGGTGCCTGCACTCACTGGGGAGATAAATGGGAGCACTGAAATAGAGTTAAGCCCAGAGAAGGAAGCTCATGCTCAGACAGACTTGCCAAGCCTGTTTCATTAAAGCTTATAGCTTTCATTGTGGCTTAGCAAATGCTGTTAAGTATTCTGTCAAAGCAAACTTACTTTTCCAGACAAGTAGCTCTGCAAAGCCCTGAGGTGCCACTGCTAATACCTGAACTTGTTTACAGTGGTGGGGTTTTCTTTTGATAAAGCATACAGGCACTCTAATAAATAGCCCAAGATTTCTTAAAATGTGTTTTCTAATCCAAAAAACATGTAGGAAGGTTTTTAACTGTTACCTTTTCTGTCCAGCTGTAATGAAAAGACAGATTATTTCTTRAAGTTTGCCATTTATAAAGAGGTTTTTTTCCACATGCTTTGAGGCCAGAAAATCATGCATCTTTCAAGTTCCTATGGTTGTTATAATGTTACTCTATAGAATCTTAATTCATACTCATCACTGGGGACACATATCATAAAAGGCCTTTCTGCAACTTAAGCTGCAACTTTTTTAATGTCTAGAGCACATCATTATGGTGCTTAAGCTTCTTTGAGAAGAAAAATCAAAAATCAAAATGAGAAGATGACTAAAAAATATAATTTCAAATTTTGTGTGCCTACCTATTTAAAATACTCTTCTAGGTTCTTGCCTAGTCATTTAAAATATGTTCTATTCATTAACTAACTCCTGTTCAAGCCAGARGATCCAATCAGTCACAGCATAATTAGGAAAAWAAAAAATCAGTTGAAAGAAAGAAGCTTAAATTTTAAAGGAAACCTAAGAAATATTTTCTTACAGAGAAAGGAGAAAAAGGAGTACAGAAACCATGACTGCCTAAARTTGTGTATTATAGATTTTCTTTTAACAAATTATTAAAAKCTGATGTTAAATAAAGMAGCTTTCCAACTTTATTACACTTTTGCTGAGAACTGATTTAAGAACATTCACTTAGTTCAACAGAAGACAACATAACACTTGCAAAACTCCAGGATGTCTTGTGTCATTCTTGATAGATTTATTTAGTCCTAAGTGGAGCTAAGGAAGCAGGTTTCCCATTGTTTTTTGCTAATCATATAATAATGATTTATAGCCACATGAAAATAAGACCACAGGTTCTACACAGGATTCTTTCCTGCTGTGCAGATTTACAGTGGTATTGTCCCAGCCAGAGTTCACCAGGCTCTAAATGCAATGTAATGCACTGAGAACAGCTGCTTCAAGAGACTCCTTCCCATACTCCTGTATTTACAATCCATATGCTTAAGTGGATTTCATGTAACAACTGTATTAATGGGCTTAGTTGCTAAACATTTGTGGATCATGTAGCTGTTGTGTCATTATATGCTAAATGAAGCTTAGTTGTAAGCCTCAGATCTTTAATCCAAGAGCAACTCCTACAGCTCCACAGAGGTGTTACTTGCATTATTTTCCATTTGGATCAGCCTGTGATCTGACTACAGAGTTAACAAACCTTTGGCCTTAATTATTCTTCCTACTTACTTCCAAGAGATTTTGGACACATTTTTCAGTCACCACAAGACAGTGGAAATTTTGTTTCCTACTGCACTTTCAGCAGCAATATCTACTCATAGGAAGGCCCAGGACTGCCTTTTCCCTAACACAGGTTTGCAACARTGGTGTGGCCTTTTGAGCTGATGGAGAAGCAGAGAAGGGACTAGTTGACCTAAGAGACCTCTTGCACCTCTAATTTCTATGGGAAAAAAAATACAAAAAGTTCACTGACCTAATTTGCAGTGTTTGCTGTCAAATAACGATCCTGTTATGAGGTTATTGAAGAAAATAYTGAGATACATTGCAATTCTGCTTAGAAAATTATCCAATAATGGCTTTGYATTTGCAATTTCTATAGAGCTGTACACAATGGAAGCATTGGCATTTAAACTGTTCATTCAAGAAGGATCTATGAACATACTGAGTGCTTTCAAATCCATTACAGAAATCCTTCTCATTAYATCCATGTAGTAAGCTCAGACCTACCAAAATCAAGCACCTGCTCTTACCCAAAGTGATCATAAACAAAAGTAGAGAATACCACTGAAGTTTGTTTTAATCCATATTTTRGGTATTAAAAA
The DNA here is from genome assembly GCA_902810485.1 of Alauda arvensis. Classification (NCBI taxonomy): domain Eukaryota; kingdom Metazoa; phylum Chordata; class Aves; order Passeriformes; family Alaudidae; genus Alauda; species Alauda arvensis. The sequence continues at coordinate 111,030 of CADDXX010000402.1, read as the reverse complement.
AGAAAGAAAAAAGAACCCTACGTGTATCAAACAATAGTCCTCAAAAGAAAAATAAAAAAGCAATCATTGAATTGCATCTCATGAGAGGAAATTGGGCCAAAATTGATCTGGATAGCCAAATTTATTATTACACGAAGTGAATGTACAATGAAATTTGATTAGAGCAAGTGTGCCATCATTCCCTTTTGCAAGATTGAGCACAGAACAGCACAGCCTTGATGAAAGGAATCGATAGCATTGAAAGCAAAATTGGAGGGCTGTCAAATCATCTTAATTCCTATTTTCTGAATGAGTGCAGTGAGATTGCTTGATGCACATGCTAATAACCAAATTAGTGTGCTTTGGACTCAGTACACAGTCAAGCCTGTATAAAACTTAAATAATATTGCTAAAGGGAAGAAAAAATCCCTCAGAGCCACCTGAAGCAGAGCTACCACAACATACAGGTTGCACTTTGAAATTATAATTGACAGAGCTGCATTTCTCTTAGTTTTGTAGACATSAGGATATGGAAACTGCAACTTCACAGCTGTTAATAGACATGCTGACCAGCAATCTCCCTTCTGCCATGACTGGAAATATGATCTGTTCAACAGGCACTCACACATACATGTACAACTCACAGAGCAAGGATCAGCCTGCGAGGCTCTTTGAAATCCATCACTCAGAACTTCATAATACAGAATTTCTTTGAGATACTCCTCATGAAATTTCCTCAGAAAGGTTTGAGGGTGTTTTCAAGGTCAGCTGAAGCCATTCTAAAACTGAATTGCTTTCAGATCCTGCCTTCCCACATCCTCCTCACATTCCCTCTCAACCTCCTTTATGCAGAGCAAGGCAGCTGTTGATGTGGAGACAGGGAGGCAAGGTGACAAGGTGGGAAAGGTTGTGTGGCCCTGTGTCACCCACCACAACTAGGGAAAWATTCAAGGCACACTCATAAAACTACAGATTCTTCAGCAGCAACCTGAGCCCTGTTTTGATTATATTCATATTGCTTTTAACAGCTTTCCAGTGCCTCCCCTAGCAGATGTTCCTCTTCACACTCTGTGTGTGCAGGACCCTCCTGGAGACCAGCCTGGGGAAGCTCAGAAGCACAGATCAGTGATGCTCAAACTTTCCTTTGACCTTCTTAAAGGCACGTTTGAACTTATATTTTTCTCTTTGCAGCTTTGAGTAGTACCATGTTTTCACAAGTACAAGCTTTGAGAAATATATTCTTTGAGTATAAAAGAGAATCTGTGCTTGCARCACACAGAAGAGCCAGGGCAAAACCTGGAAAAGAGAATCTCAGCAGGGAATCTCTGCATCTCTGCTTGCCTTAGAACATGAACATCAGAACTGTCACCCAGCACCAACACTGCATTGTCCCCCACCCCTAAACAAACAATAAATCCCACTCTTAAAGGCCACAGCAGTGAAGGGAGATTTTTTGCTACTCTACTTATATAATTAGTAAAAAGCTTGCAGATAAACTAATGGTTGAGGACAATGGCTCAGCCTAATTCAGGACTTTCATTACAGGTGKATCCAGGAATATGAAGGATTGAGCAATGGCATGCTCTAAGCTCAAGCCAGATCTTGAAGAATGTGAAGCTACTAGTAATTTCAGATAGCTAATACAGAAAAAAASCTCATTGCACTTAGTAAGTAGGTTGAAAACAGAAGACATTTTATAATAGTCCACAAGACAGCAAAAGGACCTTTTACATACAGTTGCAGCTGACATTAAAGACTCTTAAGTCTCCTCTTTTTCTCAGAAAAATTAGATTTTAATATAACTCACCAGTAAGATGTTTAACTGCAYGTGTTATGTATTTTTGCTATTTCTTTTACTGTTTTAATTTTTTTATCTGAGCTTGGGGAAAACATACTACACACACAATATGTCTTAACTAGGACATTGCCTCTTGTGGAATTAAAAAAAACCCCAAACCTATCTGCTAATTCTCCCCATATGACAGAGGAGTAAGGTAAGCACACTAAGCATAACAGTACAGCAAAGGTGGACAAGACAAAGCTTTCCTCMTTCTGAATCCAGTAAATGGACAGATTGTATTCTAATTTATGWGGCAATGCTGCTGCACTGCAAACCTGGAAAGTTATAAAAAACATATGGAGCACCTTCAGCTTTAACATTWGGATTTGGCCACAAGCAATAATRGTTATTGTGAGCCAGGCACTTGTTTTTAATCTGTGGTTCCCTCTGTAACAGGAGATTGCTGGGAATGGACAATAATATGGAGCATTAGCTCAGAAGTCTGTCAGCTGACTGAACATGGTGTTTGCATTCTTAGGCTCTCAGGAAGCAAAGCAATGTATTTATTATTTATTTTAAAATAAGACATGGAACCAAGCAGCTTGACATTTATTGCATTTAAAACACAGCAGTGCACTTGTGACCTGTTCAGCTGCCTCCATGTGGGCTTCTAGTGAGAATACCAACTTGTCAACTATCATGAGTTCAGGATGAACTTTACACTCATTTTTATTTGTACAGGAAAATTATCCCGTGTAGCATTGGGCACTTGCATTCCCATTTGTAACATTCTTTTCATAATAACATCATCACATGGTGGTGATACACAYATAAACCTGTGCCAAAACAAGTTCTGCATTTCACTTGCAGTTTGTACAGAAGCAGATGTTTCTTTGTCTCATTGCTTGGTGGCAATACAGTGCAAATTGTTCTTCCAAAGACTGGGGGTGATGAGAGTCTGAGCCATTAATAACCATAATTGGTGGCACAGGTTCTGTGAGTATATAAGAATGTTCTACCCAGCTCCCAAACTACCAGCATCTGGGRTTTCACTGTCTTTCTCATGGATGAAGCAATTTGATCCAGAACTTACACAGATTAGCTAGGAAAACTTTATTTATACCACAATAAGAAAAAAAGCAAAACAAACCAAAACCCAGGATAATTCTAAAAGTTCCTTGAGTAAAGATCTTTGGTAACCAATTTGTCCCAGAGGATCAGGCCTGAAATCTGCTAGAAAGCTCAAGAAGATAGTGTTTTACCTGCTGGTTATACCAAATATACCTGGTGAGCTATTTAAAATACACTATCTCTACTTGGATACTTTGGTTACTGAAGAACTATGGACACTACTCTTACAAAACTGCTGAGCTCCCTATATCACAGTTTCAACTGTAAGAGTTTATCATCATCATTAACTGACATCTGTTAGGCTTCTGTGTCATTTATTAAGATGATTTTTAATTCAATGTGTCTATTAGCAGTAGAAGAATCTTTTTTACCATAAAGTTGTACAAGTATTTAGACATATGAGCAGATAACTTTTAACTACAATGATGGTCTTTTGCTCCCTTAAGCTCAGTTAGAAATTACTTTTGTAATTAATTGCATTAGACCCATGAAGTAATTCACTATCTTCATTAATTTAAGAATAAAGTACTTCTCTAAACTCTAGTTCTAGAGCATTCCTCAGTGAAAGTGATGGGGGGACAGTTTCTTTTGTACAAGGTCAAATTTTAATCTTGCAGTYAAACCTTCAAACAGATCAGTGCTTGCATCTCTTGCAAGAGCTGRAATGAAGGGCTGCCTTTTAGTAACCAAGAGATGCACCCTAATKMCATGAATGTTTGCTGCAGCAKACTGCCACTGSTGCCTRCAGAAGCAGTGAKGTTSACAATATGGRTCTCAATACATATGCAAGGTRTTARCATCCAYACTTGCCTATCAGCCATGGCAAACAGAAATGTTTCCTCTTACTAGCTTGTGAGATGTAGCTTGGGCTCAGTAGAAGGAAAATCACTGAAAGACTGAAAATAAAAGATACAGGTAACAGAGGTTGTAGAACCCCTGTGCAATTCAGTGGTATTTGGCTGTTCTGCTGCTAAGTCAGAATTAGAAATAGCATACATTTTTGCAAGCTCACAGTGTTCTCATCCCCAGGCAAAACAAGCTACTCTGGGAAAGTAACTTCAGGTTATGGTTGTGTACATAGAACACTGTTAGAGCCCTAAGGTAAAGGTTCATTTTCCTCAGGTAGCTTGGGAGAGAATCTCAGTGGAGCCTGCAGTGATTTGCAGCATGCTGTGTTCTAGGATGGCAGAGATACAAGAGATGGAGTTTCACCTCATGGCCTTGTGTTTGCAATGTTGTGCTTTTCCTGTGGTTGTGGTACAAACCATGTTTGTGCTTACAGAGCTTCAGCAATGCCCACAGTGCTCTGATTTATCTTCTKTTTCCCTAAAAAGATGGAATGACTCAGTACAAGTYTGACTAGCTGTGGTGATAAGCTTTGGTAATACTGTGCCTGACTGAAGCAGCAATCCCTCTCTGAGGATGGGARAAATGSTTTTGTCTGRGTTCTGATAKCTRATKATTTGTTCAGCAGWACTTTCAAACTTACATATGACAACTGACTTTTTTTTTAAGCAGCTACCTACTCTYTTGKTCATTTGAAGGTTTTGTAGTCACTTAACCTCTTTTGCTATAAAGACAAAACTTGGCATTCAGCTACAYTTTTCTTAGCCCCCCCTCCCAAAYTTCTGAGCTGGGAACAARGCTCTGCCTTGCATATCAGTGTGGAGAATGATATCAAACTAGTGTTCAGTTGTAGAGTCTTTTCTTTTCTTACAAAACTTATTCATTCTGGACATATAATTATTAAAAAAAAAAAACAAACCCAAAACATTTATCCACAAAGTTACGTAATACAGCTTAGGCTAACTCAAGGTTTAGAAAAATATGCAGAGAAGTCCAGGCTTAGAAGAAACACCCTAAATATTAGTCAAGTGTACACACATAGGAAACAAGCAYTCAGAGCATTTAATGACAGAGGAGCGGGAAGGGCAGAGCATGGCAGCAGCTACAGGTGCAGCAAAAAAAAAACTTCTAGATCAGGATTTCTGATTCTCTTTCTTACAGAGCATCCAAAAAGCACTTCCAGTTATCCAGGCCAATAACAGACCCTGGTGCATATTGTATGTGAGAAACTGGAGTCTGCAGTTCAAAGAATCAGGCAAAAACTAAAGTCAGGACTCTGAATTTCATGAAAACAAACTTCCAGCTCTTCAAGGAGTTAGACAGTAGGATCCCCTGGGAAACATCCTTCAGGGACGACAGAGCAGAACTGAGCTAGCAAAACTTCAAGGCATTTTCCATGGACTGCAAGAGCTCTCAATCCCCTGGTGTAAGAAATCAGGAAAGGAAGAAAAGAGACTGGCACAGATGAGTCAAAACCTGCTGGCCAAACTAAAGGGCAAAAAGGAAGTGCACAGGCAGYGGCAGCAGGAGCACCATAGGAAGAGTGTAGGGGCACAGCCCAGTTGCATAAGGATGGGACCAGGAAGGGCAAAGTATGGATGGAGCTGAATTTGGCAACAGATGCCGAGTAAGAAAAAGGGCTTCAATAGGTGTGTGAGCCAGAAAGGGAAGGCTGAGGAGGGCTGGCAAACTTGTAAATACAGAGGAGGAAAAGACTGAATTACTCAACAACTTTTTTCCCCTCAATCTTCACTGTCAAACTCTATTTTAAAAAAAAAATCATTCAGGGGAAGTCCCCAGTGACTAGAAAAAGGAAAATGTTGCACCCATTTAAAAAAAAGGGTTAAAAAGGAAAATCCTGGGAACTACTGCTTTTTCAGGCTCACCTCTATGCCTGAGAAGATCGTGGAACAGATCCTAKGTAGAAGCTAYGCTGAGGCACATGGAGGACAAGGAAGTGATTCAAGATGGTTTTACAGGACACTTTTTACCAAGGGCAAGTCCCACCTGACCGATCCAGTGCCCTTCTGTGATGTCTGCCTCAGTGGACAAGGCAAGAGCTATGAATGTCATTTATCAGTACTTCTAGAAAGCCTTTGACACAGTTCTCCACAACATCTGATTTGGAGGGACATGRATTTGATGGATGAGGAATTGGTTGGATGGCTGCATCCACAAGGTAGTGGTCAACGGCTCCATGTCTAAATGGAGATGGGTAACAAGTGGTGACCCTCAGAGTGGCACCAGTACTCTTCAGTTTGTTTATCAGTGACATAGACTGTGGGATGAAGTGCCCTCAGCAAGTTTGCAAGTGCCACAAAGCTGAGCAGTRCAGCTGACAGGGATGAGATGCCATCCAGAGGGACATRGAGAAGCTCTAGAAGTGGGCACCCCATGACATATGTGCAATATGCTGCCCCTGGTACAGGACAATCCCAAGGACAGTTTGATCAGAGAATGGATTGAGAGAGGAAGCCCTGAGGAAAAAGGCCCAGGGTGTTGGCTAACAAGAAGCTCAACATTACTCAGGAATGTGCATCCCAGAAAACCAACCATGTCCTGGGATTCATCCAGAGAAGGGTGTCCAGCATGCTGTGGGAGGTTGCAATAAGAATAAACCAGAATACTGGTAGGAAAAGAGTCATAAGGGCTGCTTTTAAAGTCTCAGTATTTCAAAAGGATGAGGTGATAATCAAACCCCCACAAATAAAGTGTTCATTAAAAAATAGAAAGATATAGATTTTTTGAAAGATCTGTGAATCAGAATTTGTTGTCATTTCATTTCCTATTATTTATCTGTTCCTCAAATCACTCTTCCCCCCACCACCTGAAAAAGCTTTAGGAAGTGCCAGTTTTCTGTTGTCACSAAGTCTGTCCACCTATCTGTGCACTGAAACAAGTCTTTATTAGCCAACTATAAGCTTATCCTGGTAAAATTTTTAATTTAAGTGAACCATTGAGTTCTCACCAAGAAGATGAAAGATCTCAAATGAGTGCAYCTTTTGCATTCTTTCAGGTAACCTTTTGCATTCTTTCATGACCACACCTGTCTAAAGTCTTGTGAAGCTTTGCTCCAYCACTGGGGTTTACTGCACATGGAGTTCATTGCAGTGACAATGCCCAAATTTAAATGATCMCTCACACTTGTCATTCTAAGAGACAGCAAATAAAATGGCTGGGTGGGGTTAAAAGGCCCAGACCCAAAATAAACAAACAAAATAAAAGAAAATCCAGATTTTCTTTCGTACTCATTCTTCAGTAGCATGCTAGTGAAATAATGTAAATCATTAAACGAGACCCCTGATAATGCATACATCCATAAATATCATTATTCTCTGAGGTTTCTTTGCTTCATCAACAGGACACAGGGAACAGTCCAACTGCTCTTCCTCAGTAATTTTGTGAAAGATTTGAATTACACAAAGTATACCCGCAAAAGAAAATTGATTTGAAGCAACTGAAGAAATGGACTTGGCTTTCACAGTCAAGATCTATCTCCATGAACTGAGAGCACCAAAAATATTATGCTGTGGTTTTCATTTTTGCAGGTATTTAAGGTAGGTATTMTAGAGATCTTGACAGACATTGTAATTCCATTATCTACAGTCTCATGTGTGTGAGCCAGCTGCCTTACTATATAGGTTCAGCTTACATAACTGAGAAAGCAGCTATTCACCAATGATAATATTTATTTTCCCTGYTCTTTTTCCTTCTATTTATCATCATAATATTATTTTTCTTCCCTCCTCTTAACCTCAGTGGTTGCACTTGGGATTTGAAAGTAAGGGATGTATTAGGACAAAGATTGGGTTTATATGCAGTGAGCCTGGGCAATAATAAATCCTCTAGATTAATAATGCTGTGATGCAGTTTCAGCAGATCTTTTCTTTGGTTTTCCTGAACTGGCCAAGTCAAACTACAAAAGAAAGTTTTCTTAAGAAAACAAGAGCTCTTTGTCTCCACYGGCACCCTCACCTAAAGCAGTTCATAACTTAATGCTACTGTTAATTGGTGAACATTCTAAACTATGTCAGGACAAGTTTAAATAGGAGGCATTAATTGGGATTTGTCCCATATGGGAGTCATCTTGGGSCTGCATAAACAGAGAGATGAATGAAAAGGCTYCGCTCCCGTTCCRAACGTGACCTCKCTGGGCTTATTAGGGCTCCTGATATAACAGGCACTGAAACAGCTAATTAGCTTGGCACTGCTTCAGACAGCTGGATTAGAGGCAGTGATAAAATGCAGCAGAAGGCACCTCTTGGCACAGGTCCTGTAACTCATCCMGCCAGCCTGGAAATCCAGTGCAGCAGAGGGGTCCTCCAGGCTGGGGTTGGAGGCTCCTTCTGAGTCCAGAGAAACCAAGCCATTTGTCAAAAGCACATTTAACTGCACATGCTTATACTGCAAGAACAGAGCAATACATCTACCATAAATCAGCCCCAGGACCGAGCCAAGCTACTGTAAGTTCCTCCCCTGTGAGCAAATACTCTGCCACTCTTTGCAGAGGAGAGAGAGCTCCACAAACTCAAAGCTGCATTACAGACCATGGGCACAGCAATCACTCATACCCTTTTAACAAGGAGCTCTCACCAGCCACACTCACTTTACACCAGGGAGCATGAATTTTGTATCAATGTGCTTTAAACTACTTGGGAGATACACTTAACATTTTATGCTCCTGAAGTGGTGTGGGTTGCCAGCACGACAGGGAAATGTTTAAAAACAAGGGGAATACAGTTCYTTGGCGMCAYGCCAGGATGAGATGCCTCTACACARGATAAGAATAAATACCAGCAATATTCAGAAAATTGTTTGGGAACTAAAAGAAAATTTTCAATGACCATCATCTCTGCTGACTTCACTGTTGTGTGCCTCCTCACRGGGACAAAATTTGAGAGAGTATTTTTTGAACAATTGGTTTAAATTTAACTACAGCAAGCCATTCAGCTAAGCAGCAGTTRCATGCAGTATCCTTCTGTGTTTTACAAGATTTTTATTAATTTAAAACTTATGAATGTAATTGGAGAAATATGATACTGYACCAACACAGTAGGAAGGAGCTTATTCAGTTATTCCATATGACTTAGTCTGCTCTSACATTCTCATGTTCACATATTTTAATAAAGCCTGAGTAGCCTTCTGTTCTTCTTCTCTCTTTTATACCCTCTCTACACCATTCTGTGAAAAATTATATTAATATGAGAAAATACATTTGCACATTTTGGCTTACAAACAGCAAGAACATTGAAGAACGTATTCCTACAGCAAGGAACATGGGTTTTAACCTAACTTGGCTGTTATATGGTCCCTGAAATATATGAAGAGATTTGAAACATTCATCCTGGAGTTCAGCTCTGGCAGGCTCACATCGTTTCCCATCCACATTACATTCCCCATGATGTGAAGGGATTCACGGAGCCTTCTTTTCTGCTCTCGTTACAATCTTTGTCACTAGCAATGAAGTATCCAAATTTTAATGCCTCATATATTTTGTCAGCTGCAGTGGTGTGCTATACTGCTCTGACCTTTTTGATTGGCTTGCCATTTCAGCTCTCCCTATTTACAGCTTCATTAACCTGTGGGGGAGAGGTGGCCTGGCTACCAATCAAGGGATGGTCTACTGAAAAGGTCATCGTAGCCCAGCACATTTACAACCCCTCCACAAACCAAGTGTGTGCAAGTTGGAGGTGTAGGGTTCCCCATTTGGGACAGCAAAGCAGTAGCAGGAAAAAATGAAGTGACACAAATTCAGCCCGATTCCCAGACATTAGGAAAATGAAAGGAAGCAGAAAGAAGTCACCAACTCAGTTTCAGAGAAATCCCACATTTGTTAGCTCGCAGTTGTTAACAGAAAACATTTGATCTCAACTGGCTGACATTACCCAGATAACTGAAAGCTACAATTATTACTATTCTGAATTAGTTTTGAAGTCGACTCTAAGCAGCATACTGTTCAATATAATCCTGGGAAGCAAGCATAAAAACTGAGCAAACTCTTTTCCACAGAGCTTTTTAAACAGGAAATATCTGAAGTTTGCCAACATTCTTTGCTACAAACTTCACTAAACATCATCTTCCACACGAGAAAACATTCATCATAGTTATGYAATTAGTGCCATTTTAAGATAATTCAAAACTGATTCATAAAACAAACTTCTATTTAGACCACAAGGAGATAGGACAGAACTTAGACTAAACACCGGGTTTGATAGCAGAGGGCACTGTGCTAKAGGAGGCTCTGTCTTCCAGATAAGAAGAAAAACTAAACTAATGGCCACTTATGATCAGTGAGYTTGTTTAGGCATGTTAATCTGACTGACCTGGTCAATCTACAGCTTCTGTAATTACAGGTCTCTCAGAATACCTAATTTTCCCTCAATGTAATTATTTTGTGGTGGCAGTGGGGCAGAGGGAAAAGAGCCTCCTTTCCTAAGTAYTTGAGCATTCCTAAATGAAGCAGAACAGAATTTCTGGGGTGAAAACACAAGAACATAATTTTACATGCAGAGGTTTGAACTGCTCATTAAATTACCTGGGAAAGTGGGATGCTGTGAAGAAATTTTTTTAAAAAAACCCAAGATTTCCCCCTCAATCATCACAATGGATAAATAATGCCAGCTCTAACTAATATTTAATCTGTYTTTGTTGCAAGATACTTCTCTCTAGAATTAGAAACAAACTGATTTGTTAAAGAAATGGATGAATTAGGCATTTACTCAGCTGCTTTGGTCCATAAGGATGCCACTGTGTGAGCTTTTATTTCTCCTATCCATTTTAAAACTTTCACCACAGCTTCAGTCACATCAGCTTCCCACAATCATTACTAGTACATGTCCAGGGGCTGTTGTAATTTGCTTCTGTATCAGCTACTCTTTATTTAAAGTAGCACTCAGGAAACAACTAATTACATATGTGAATGCTTCCGTTTCTAAGCAAGAGAAAATTTTAAGCTTAAAAAAAAAGCATAAACAACATTGAGGTAGCTAAAAAGCGTCAGAATGGCAACTTACAAATAAAGCATGAATTAAGTCAAGCATTAATTGCATCATGAAAGGTTGTACATGTACTGCACTGCCCTTTACAGCTGCACTTGGAGCATGGGTATGTGATCTCATCTCCTGAAGAAGCCAGTGAGAGAATTGAAATACTTATATTTCTCTTCCTGTTTAACACATTAGAATATTAAGGTCCCATTCATTCTGATACTGTTTAATATCCTTCCATGATAGAGATTTTTTCTCAGGGACACCAAGCCACCCTTTCATAAGGTATTTTTCATATTTGTTGACTGTAAAAGACCATGCATGGTGTGCAAGAAGCACAAAGGACAGTGAGACTATCAATGTAAACTCTAAATGAACAAAATCTTAGATTGTACTGGCATATCCCTTATATATACACACACAAACACCAAGATCTGAATAAAAATCTTATCATTGCATGACTTGCCTTTGATGTATTAGTCATAGAAAATGGTTTTAAGAGGTTTTATACTAAGTGGTCATTTTCACTTTATTTACCACAAATTAAAGCTGCAAAATTAATTAGATCCTATTGCTAATCAGAGGAATCTGCTCCAAATAAATACTCTGACATATTGTTAACTTGGTAATGTGTTGAATTTCTGTAGGCCAGTAATTTTTCTTGGCTTGCTCTACATAAACATCTAATAGCAAAAGAAAAAAAAAAAATCAACACAGTTTTATTGAGGTCTGTGTTGATTTAAGCCATCTGAAGTTCTGGCTCAGTACTGRGATTATTTGTTATTACAAGCAAAGCATACGTAAAATCTAGGATATTTTATCTTTAGAGGCTTGGCTGGAAATGTTGTTCTTGGGTGCATGAAGAAACCTGAAGACAAACATTTTGAACATGAGAAAAAAGTGGCTCAGATTTAGTGACCTCTGAAGAAAAAACCTGATTGACTTGGTCAGTTTAATTCTGCACCCATGCTTTTGTGTTGTTGCTTACCACACATGCTCTCCTGCATTATAAAAAAGATGACTCCTTGCTTAATTAATTTTATAACATATTAGCTGACAGTATAATAATTATGATTTCTTTAATTCCCTTGATCATTATCTTCACTGAGTCCTAGAAATGCCTTGGATACAATGAGAAACTCCTGAACCCCCCCAGCTGTCTGGACTCCAACCAGCAGTCAGCAGACTCACAGGAAAAACCTAACAAAACCCAAAACAACCCAAACAAAATCAAACCAACAGGACTTGAAATTGTTACTAAAGACAGAGTCAGTAATTTTATTTTTATTTATATATTACCCTCCATGAGAAAAGAGAGAGCACAGACTGTAGGCTGCTGGGGACAGTTCTCCAATCTGAGCTACAGAAGATGAGGTTCATGTCCATAAATAGATTAGACAGACATGGACCTGAACTTGCCTTTCCCAACACAGGTACCTGCAACTCTTTCCTTATCCATCCTCTCCTTCTCTACACAATCCCTTGGAGTTGCCAAGACACAAATAAATGCTAAATACTGCTGACAAATGTTTAATGAAATGAACTGAACGTAGGCAAATGCTCTGGAGGGGAAGAGTGCTTGCCACAGCTTGTGGTGCTTCTTAGGGCATCAGGGGACAGAAGAGAGCAGGAGGTACTAAGGTACCTCAGAAAGGCAATTACTGGTTCTATTTGTTCCTTCTGATGAAGCACTGCTTCTACCTKAACAAAATTTCTGATCTTTCTGAAGAAATGAAATAGTCTATACATAACTAGGGATAAAAAAGATTTTTTTTTCCTGGCTAATGCAGGTGTCTGAGTGAAGTTGTGAAGTATTAAACCCATTTTACTGATTTAAAATGAAGCTTCCTTCATGTTTTATGAGCATCCCAAAAGCAGTGTCAGAAACACTCTTCACTCAGTGGTCCATGAATAAATGCAAATGAACACAGGAATTCAGGTTTCAAAGTTGGGGAGAACAGCAAACACAAAATGTYAGCACTTAAAAGAATTTTTTATTCCTATACATGTATGGACATGATWGGTTAATTAAAAATGAACTATTAAAGCTGACTTTGTAAAAAGCAGTCATTTAGTCCTTTGAATCAAGCCAGACCTTAAAAGCCATTTCACYTTCTTAATTGTAAAATTCTCCATCACTTAYAGTTTCCCAAAATGAGAAGCCTTCATTCTTTTTTCAAACACCTAGATAGATCACTAACTCTTGARTATTCTTCCTGTTGAGATGGATAAATAAAGTAAGGTTTACTAAAGCTATCAACTGGATATCAGAAAAAAATGAGCTTTCAAAGTGAAAAATMTACTTAAGTTTAGGCAACACTCCCCCATCTCACTTATTAAAAGAACAAAGATTTCCTTTAAGTACATCAAAAAGGAAGTAAACCTAAACCCCTTAAAAATCAGGTACAAAAGGTACTCAGAGTGACTGGGTGGATGAAAGGTGGGGTAGATCTCAGATGACATGAGGTGTGCCTACAAAAGCAAGCAGGGSTGTCAGCAGAAAGGATTCAGGGAACAAAGAGGCTGATGCTGCAAGGTGAGTGCCACAAGAGAGTTTTACCAGGATGAGCTCTAGTCTGGCCCTGTGGACCTTCTGGCACCTCTGAAAGGAACCCGGTTCATGTGCTCTAACACTGCAAAGTGAAGTATTCAGGGAATGGGGAGGGGTTTTGTTTTCAGGAGGAAGCCTCTGTTGTGAACTAAAATTCTTTTCCACAGCACTGTACCCTGGATTGCAAATGGGAGATAAATAACAGATGTTCATCACCCCTCCACAGCGACGACAGAGCTTGTTTACAGGTTCCTCAAAAAGCCATTGCCACATTCTTTCGACTGCCATGATGCACATTTAGTTGGCATGRTGCTTAYAGAATGCAATTCAGGCAYATCTCACWGCAGAGCACTGAGCTGCTGCTTTTYCCCTGRGTRAAGGGCTGTGTGTGASCYSAGCACAGCGGTTCAGCAGGTGAAATTTGGGAGGGGCAGCAGAGGTGGAATGCATTGGTGTCACTGAGAGGAACATCAGACATCTTGGGGGTCATTTCCATCCAACCCACAGCCAAACGGAATGCTGTGGGAATATTTCTTAACTGAGACATTTCACCAGTTCATTTCTTGGAAAAGGATTTTATTTGAAAGAATGAAACATTGCCGCTGCTTAAACGGTTTGTCTCYAGGCCAGGGAATGATCTCTGTGCTGAGTGGGCACAGCACTTTGCAGACTTGATGATTAAATGATAATGGCAGCATTTCAACAAAAGCAATGTTAACTGCTTGTAACAAAAGCAGAAGTGRAGATCATGCTAGGGATTCCTAAAAGATGAAAAGCATTTTGCTCATAGCTCCTCTCCATCACAGAGATGAATTGAGAGATCACTTAGCCTCTGTATCTCACCACCTTTAAGTTCATTTTGGTCTGCATTTGTCACTGATTTTGCTGTTTCTTGAGCTCTCTTTTTATACATATAGCTTAAATAGGCGCAGATAGTTTTGGGGATTTGCTAAAAGGTAGATTTCCCCAGCATTAATAACAGCATGCCTGATGCAGCCAAGATATTGTTAGAGAGAATTTTGGCATCAAAATATTGTAAAAAGCACACCTCTGAAGGAATTAATTGGGGGATCATATGATAGTTGTAGTTTCTGTTGTATTTCTCTTTACATTTGCATTTCCACTTGAACCTGAATATCAAACCAAATTTCAGAGAATCAGGATAATAAATAYCTGCATGAAACAGCACAAATGTTGCACATGAAAAGCAGCATAAATATGCAACCCTAGCAATTGGAAATAAATTCTGACAAGCTGTGTGTCACACAAAAGATGGAATAGTGGTCATAMCACCCAAACTCATAAGGAAAATAAAGGGTCATTAACTTGATGCAAAAAGTGCATTTCACTTAATTTTATAACTTTTTTCAGGCTTAAAAAGCGGAGTATTTTTAATGCTACATATAYAAATTTTCAAGCTGAGGTTACCCATGAAACAATAGAGATTTAAAAAAAAATTGGGGGAGACAGAAGCCAAGAGCAAGAAAGGCAGAAACCAAGACAAGGGAAAAACCTCTCCACAGTGCTGTCACTCTCCAAGGACAAAAAAAGTCTAAATGTGAAGACATTTGCCACCACTTCCTTCMCAGTCAGCAAAACCCTCTTAAGCAAAGAGGCAAAACACAGAGATGGGCAGCAGAACTCACTTCCATGTTATCAGTGTCTAGGAATAAATTCAATTGCAACAACAAATTTCTCTGCTCCTGGTTGGCTGAGATCTGGGCTTCATACAAATAATATAATATGATGAGATCTAGGCTTCATATAAAACTTTATGAATGGCAAAGAAATAAAGATAATCATGTGAGAATTAATAGATGTCCCCAGTGATTCCTTATAAAGGCAAGTAAGGACTGAACCCCTTGCTTAGGTGCAGTTTGTGATCTTACCATGCAAAGAAATGTGAACTTATAGAAAAAAAGATTATGATCAAAGAATAAACTGATGGGAGACTTTTTTTTCCAGTGTGCTCATGCTGTATACAACAGGGAGATATTATATGCCCAGATTACATAGTTATTTCTAGTGCCTCCTGCCCCACCAAGTGGACTAATAGTGTTATTTTTGATCATAAATTTGTATATTTTCCTTTCMGGACTAAATGAAGTATATGTTCCCATAGCAACAAAAGCTAATTCTTTACAAATTTAACTCTGAGCCTTTAGCACTGAATTCCATGGTGCTAAAGCTTACTTTCACATGGATCTTTAAAATGTGGTATTATACTGGCAGTTTTAATCTGCAAAGCTCAAAGATGGAGAGGGGTGGGAAATCAGTAAACTATACATGGCAAAATATTCACATCTCTAAATGCACCATAAAATTGCTTAATCCTTCACCCTGAAAATCCATCATACCCCGAAAAAATCTGTTTAACATGTCTGCTGCTGCTTTTTACAAAATTTGTGTTCCAAAACATAACAGTGGTCATTAGACAGTTCACAGTTTTCTCACAAAGAGCCTTGGAAAATGTGATATTCAGGGAGTTGCAGCTTTCTAACAAGAGGGACAGCTATTAGGCATACTCAGTTTAAACAAGCAAATAAATACTCTTTCAGCACATGAAATTAATGGGACCAGTGAAGACTTCCAAGGACAACAACAACAGGACTAAACCAAATGCCAGCTCACGTTCCAAAACCTTAAGGAAAAACYTACTACACTATGTCTAGGATAAAGAAAGTTCATTTCATCAGGAGTCTTAACCATTAATTCATGTCTCCTTTTTTGAAAAAAACGCATTCCACATCACCTCTGCCCCTCCCAAAAGTGAGCTTGATTTCTTTCCCTTCGTAGCTGGAGGTGCCCCTTCACCCTTCTCATAGGAAAGCCACCACATGGTTTCTCCTCTCTAGCTCCTGCTTTCATTTCAAGTTTTGAAAGACTAGGAAATGTCTCTAGTGCAGGCTGCTGAATGCTTAGCTGCATTTATGCTGTTCTATTACACATTTTTAAACTAGCTTACGGAAGTCTAAAGCAAATGCTCAGAATTTAATCTAAAACTTCACAAYTGAGAKAAYAATTTCTCTTTGTGGAAGATGAAAGGATGGTTAAACCATGCCAAGTTCCAAATTTTTGGCTACAGGGAGGTCTCACTGAACTTCCATAACTGAGCAATTTTTTCTAAATTCATAACAGATCAAACCCTCTTGTATTAGAGTGAGTTTTATATACAGCAGAGTAACACAGCATTTGTATTAAAATTTCATGATTTCTCAGAAGAAGCATCTCCTGTCTACCATTTAGGTTGGGATGTCCATCCACTCCAGGCACACCCCAAATCACCACACTCCTATCTAATGACCTCTGTCACTGATATTTGYAATTGCATTGACACTACAAAGAAATGAAATATTAGGAAAATTATACCCTCCAACAAGTATTCAAGTAGAAGTTGAAAGCATTTGCCAAACCCCCTGGTAATTCTGAGTGCAATTGTGACTCAGAATAACTGGACACTGACACATCAGTGAGCAGCAACCTGGAAATTGCTTTATTTCACTTGAGACTTTCCTCCAGTTTTCTTAGTTTGGCCCAGCCAGGGAAGGAACAGGTCTGGGAACACACACAAAAACTGCAGGATAGCAATGGATATGCTGACAGCTGTACCTTCATGCAACCAAGAAAAGACAAAATAGCCCAGTCCACAGGAGAAAAACTCTAACATGCTTCATGTAATTCTCTGAGATCAGAAAAATTCTTCATTAGGAAGAGTAGGAGCATAGCCTAGTCAGCATAAAGTAAGGAACAGGATTCCCAGGATTCTCACTGAGATGAATTTTATCTCCAAAGGTGGCAAAGCACCTTATCTAAGCAGATTTACTGAACTGCAGCCCARGTGGCCACTGTCCTCCACAAGGTGCTGAGGCTTTCCACAGCCACAGGAAAACAGTGTGCCACAAATTGTGCTTGTTGCAGTTCTACAGAAGCAAAACCCATCCCTTTAAGCTGTTTATATATTACATATCTCATCCTTTAAAACACACACAGTGACTGAAGGCTCACCCCACGAAAAATCATGACTGAGATGCTTAGAAAGGCAATTCAGATTACAAAATACTGATTTAATATTTTTTATTCTTTCCTGCTCTTTCTTAAGATATGAGGGTTTTTATCTTCCTCCTYATAAGAGTGCTGCATTGAAGTGACAGCTGCTAAAAATGTACATCACTGATGCCCTCAGTTTGAAACATCAGGAATGATGGGCACACTTCTGGTCTCAAATATCTCMATAAATCCCACCATTAATCTCATAGCAAGGCTCTAATGTTTTTTTATAAGATATTACTCCMTATATGCTTGCATTCCAAAGACCAATATGGAGATAAATATGCAACATAAGCCTGGAAGACACCCAGGGTTATTTGACTTTTAAAATTCATCACTAAGTCAGGCTTACAGAATTATGCAATGACATCAGGAATGGCTATTGCAAAAGCATCAGCTGCTTGAGCTCATGCTACTTTAATCTTTTTTGCATATCACAGGACAGCAAATCCTGAAAGAGGGGCTGTTATATACTGGAAGCATTTCTGAAGAGCTGGTAATTTTTTAAGACCTTAAAATCAGTCTAATCCAAACTGCTTCCCTGGTTACATTTCAGCTCCTCTGTGCTGATTAAACTCCCCAGACAAACCAYACAGAATCACAGATATATTCCTCTAAAACCTTTTACACTTTTACTCCCTTTCCACCATTCACTCCTGAATTATGCATTTAAAGSGAACTCAGAAACTCTTTAAATATCTCATCATCTTTTATTTAGAGACAGCTTAACATGAAAAGTCCTGTCAGAAGGATTTGTTTTACATTTTTAAAGAGCAATATTTCCTTTACAGCCAAGCCTTAAGTGGTCTTACTTAAAAGCAGTATTAGTTTCTTTCAAGAGTTTTATTGGATTTGTACTAGCAGTAGTAAAAGCTATTTTTAAGTGTCTAAATCAGTAGCAATATACTTTGCTCATCTCTGTTTGCCCCAATGTTAGTATTCCTTCAAGCCAAAAACCAGGAAATAAGACCCCCAACAAGGATATAAATATTCTTATCTATGGATTTCTTTTCCTTTCTGTATCTAATGTTTCCAGAGATGATCAATATGGCAATTTTCTGCCAACCCAGAAAGCTAATTGCCACTCATTTTCAGAGACTGACGGGGCAGAAGTATTGCAGTGTTTTGAAAATGAGTCACAGAGACTCATTAAAGAGCCCTAGAATACGAATCTGCCTTTTCCATATTGGCATCTCACTATGGCTTATGGGCAGTTGGGTGGCAGCACCAGTGAAATTCAAGAAGCTGGGGTGAAAAAGAAGTGACTCTGGCTGGGAGGGGATGTTAAACCATTGGGAATAAATTTTGGGTTGTGTATTGTATTGTGTAACTGATTTGTCTCAGGTTTAAATGAGTAGTTCCACAGTAGTGCCAGGGCATGTGTCCCTCCAATGCACAGATTCAGGATATTCCTTTTCACACGATTTGTTAAGAGTTAAAAGTTTACCCATAGGACTATTCCTTAAATTTTTAAATTAAATTTATTAAATTTTCTTCTTATTTCCTCATAAACATGAATAATAAAAAAAAAGTGTCCCTTCCTTTTGCACCTGAATGCAACTGTTCAACACATCCTCCTTTCAAATCAAATGGCCTGTGCTTATTTGCACATTTTAAAGAGAAATTTGTGCCCATATCTGCTAGAAATACCCCATCACCCAGCATGCAAAAACTGATATTTATGGCAGATTTTTTCATTGTTGCAGCAGCCTTAAGAGAAAGGGTTGTCCTCTGGCAGCAGATGCCCAGAACCCGGCTGGTTATCTCATTCCTAAAAWAAAGAGGTGAGTGCTCTGATGGAAGAAAAAGGGGGTCTTACAGAAGGCATTTGGCAAGGGACAGGTAAGGAGGAGGCAGGCAAGGTAAAGAACAGGAATAAAATCAGACTGTTTGGGAAGGAAAGAAATGAAAGATTTTTATGCTGTTAAAACAAATAAACAAGAGAAATAACCAACCCAAAACATGTACCATTGAATCCGTCATTTTTGGCATTGTGTTGGGAATTCCCAAGGATTAAGGTTTTTAGGCTTCCCTTGAGGATCATGAGCAAGAGATAAAAGGTTAGCAGAGACATTCCCCACTGGCAGCTGGGCACATCAGTGCATCTCAGATTCCTGGAGAACAACTTCTGGCACACGGATTTCCTTTGTGTCATACGTTTAGTCATGCAGGCAAGGGATCTGCTGGCTCTTACAGTGCACCCACAGGTGCTGATTGCTCTGCTGTGAGGAATATTTGCTGTAATGTTACTGGAGAGGTGTTGGCAGGTTCAGAGAGTGCTCAGGCATGGCCCTGTTTTAGGAAGCAAACTGGAAATTACATTTCCAGAAAAAGAATGCGATGCCCGGTGTCAGAAACGCTGCACAGCCTCTCTACAGCTCCCTTTTATTGCTCAGAGGTGTAGCCCATTAAAAAAAAATACCAAAACCAAAAAACCAACAAAAAAACCCACCCCAAACAAAACAAAAAAAACCCCAACAAAAACCAAGAAAAAAGCCCTACAAAAAAACCACCAATAAAATGAAAGGCAAGGTTTGCCAAGAAAAGTAAGGTGATCTCAGGTTTGAGATTAGCTCTCAGGGTCTTTCAGAGAAAAGATTTGAAAAATTGGCAAGAGAAAAGTTGGAAGGAAAGCTCATGGAGACCTCAGGAAAAGAACACTGTTAGGGGTTTTCTCACAAGAGCATTAAAGYGAATTTTCCACATCCATCTTGATTTATTCCAGCATAGATCCTTGTTCTATCTGGCATCTTAGAGGCTCCTCAATTTAGTGAGAACAACCCACATAAATAAGATGGAAGTTTCATGTAACATTAACTATTTAAGACAGCATTACTGCTGTCAAAACATGTATTTATTAGAAATGGATGAGTGGAAAGGAAATCCTTCTATTCTACTCATTTTATCCATCTCATAATTTCTAATTAAATGGAGCCTGTATCTCAATTGCTCTGGCTTTAGGAATTAAAGAACTGCAACTCCTRTGATAAGCTCTTCCCTCATCTCAAAATCCAAACCATTTAATTTGCTTAATATACTTAAATTTGTAATAGCTAAATTGTAATTTAAAAACAGTAATGTGACTTTTTTTTTTTTAATAGTGTGATCTGAAAATAAGTATATATTGGTGATTTTTTTTTTTAATGCTAGAAACCTTTAATGTCAGCCTTGTACATCATTTCAAGAGYCCACAAGCATGTAAAGTGGCTAGGTTTGTTGTGTGGTACAGCTATTTTCTACATCACAGGATAGATTTTGCTAAAAAAACAGAGCCTACTCTTTGAAAAACACTGTATTTTAAATAGCCAGAGATAGCTGAAGGGAGCAGTGTGAGATCAGCAGGTGTTACAGAGATATTCCCCTGCCCYGCTATCAAAGCAATGCCACACTCCACATCCTCATGTCAAGCAGGTTAAAAAGCAAATATCTCAAAATAGCTCCCATCCTCAACAAGTGACCCAAAAAATCGCCTTCAAACAGAATTTTTTTGTAAGATTACCATAAGTTAAACTTCCTGGAGAGCTTTAGAAATGTACTCTCAGSAACTTCAACAGCTTCCTTTGAAAGAGCAGGCTATGTAAGGCACTTGATTTCAAAGGATTTGCATTTAAATATACATTTATTAGAGTTCAAAAAATTATGCCTAGCTCAACATGTAAGATGATTTTTATTTTTTTTTTTTAACTGGAAAATCTTCATTAATGGTCCTGACCTGATATTGCTGGGAAATTGCCAATATCTTTGAAAGCAAAACTGGAAAGTGTTGTAAGATTTTTTTTTTAAATAGTCATATAAATGTGAATTGCATGATCATGMGACAAAGTGGAACCCTGAACATGCTGAGTGACAGTGTTCTTACTAATTAAGAAGTGTGACTCCTCAAAAGCATCAAAATGAGGATCCAGTTGCATAAAATACCAAATTATTAAACAGAGTAAGCAGTACTTAGAGGGAATTTAAGGGTTTCTGAAGGATACACTCGGTGACACTTTGCCTGRAAAAAGTAAAACAGGAAGTGTATGTACACTTCCCTCATAAGTGCTTTAGAGTAGCATTCATCTGTTGAAGAACATGCCTTATTTTAAGCAACAATTGTTGCTTTTTCTAGAAAAGGCTGAACAGAATTGAAAAGTCTCAAAACTTATTAAAAAACACAAACAAACCCACACAAATTTATGGTCCCAGCAGAAAAAAAAAAACTCAAAAAGCAAACAAACAAAAAAACCCCCAACCAACCAAAAAAATCAAAACAAAATTTTTTAAAAAAACCACAAAACAAAAAAAACCCCACCACATTGGGTTTATTCCTCTAATTAGCAGTGCAAGAGTTTTGKGTTCTCCAGTGGGACAGGAGAAGCACATTTAACAGCCAAGAGTGTMCAGAGCTCCAATCCCTGCACCCCTCCAGGTCTGTCCTGTCCTTAGAGGCTTGAGGGGCAGTTCACTGAGCACTTTGGACCTACTTAGGATGTTCTTTTGTGAAGATAAATTACAAAATCACAAACTGCCAGTCACCTTCACAAAGATGAACAGAAGACAACAAGCTGAACAGTTTTTCTTTGGATGGAACCATTGGGCACATCCATTTGCAGCCAGACCTTCAATCCCAGCACAGCAGAACACAGCCTAAGGGACGAGGCTGACTGCAGCAGGGCCTTCCAAATCCTTTCACTATGCAGTGATCCCACTGACACCAGTTAGTCTGGCTTTGTGAACCCCTTCTCAGCAGCACCAAACACACTGAAAGCACTTTAAAAACACCCTCCCTAGGCCACAGGTCTTCAGGCCAAAGGGAAATGGGGGACATGGCCAGAACAGACATCTACTGAACACTGGGGAAGTTGTCCCAGTTGACTTGCTGGAAAACAAGTTATTCCAAAAAGGAAGCCATGCTGAAATGGCTTGAGGGCAACTTTTGAAACTAATGGAAAAAGAAATCTCTTAAAGAGAGTGCAAACCATGTGACAGCTTTCCAGTAATTTGAAAMAAAMAATTCCTATGTGAAYATCAGTGAGTATAAAGTATGAAAAYRTAAGGCAATRWTATCTATGGAAARGCAAAGCTCAGCACCAGTACTGCCATAATTCCTGAGACTATGAATTCTTGTTCAGAACAAGTTGCCCAGGCTAACCCAAGCCCCATCTGGCCAGGATGGCTGGATTTCAGCTTAAATTATTCCCAGATGGCATCTGATCATCCAGTGTGTCCAGAGGGAGAGCCTGCACACTGCTGCTTCTCAGCACACCAGGTAAGGATGTGACCACCAGCCCATGGACCCCGTGCCACCCTGAGACCTTGCGTGAGCAGCAAGGCTCTCCCCATGCCCAGTTAATCAGGTTTAYGTAATAAATGCAAAACAGCTGTGGATTAATTAATTGTCAGACTAAATCTGATAGCCTGAAATGCTCTTCTGCACCTTTCCTAGTCTTCTGCACTGTTGTGGTTTGACCCCAGCCAGCAGCCAAGCCCCACACAGCTGCTGGCTCACTCTCCCACCAGCAGGACTGGGGAGGGAATCCAGAAGGGAAAATAACTCATGGGTGGAGATCAAGACACTTCAACAGGGAAAGTGAAAGCCATGCACATACAAGCCAAAGCAAAACAAGGAATTCATTCTCTGCTTCTCATGGCTGGGCAGGTGTTCAGCCATCCCCAGGAGCACAAGGCTCTATCATAAATAACAGGAATTTGGGAACACAAATCCCAAAGAACTCCCTTCYTCCTCCACTTTTTACTCTGAGCCTGATGCCTCCTAGTCTGGAATATCCCTTTGGTCAGTTTGGGTCAGCTGTCCTGGCTATCTCCTCCCAGCCTCCCACACAGCATGGCAGTATGAAAAGCAGAGAAAGCCCTGGCTCTGGGCAAGCCCTACTCAGCAATAACAGAAACATCTCTATGTTATCCACCCTGTGTCCAGGGCAAATCCAAGACACAGCCCCACACCAGCCACTGGGAGGAACATAAATTCTACCCCAGCCAATACCAGCTGGGAATGGAAAAAACCAAAAATCAAAAAATAAAGCAGAGGAAAAGAAGGAAAAAAAAAAAAAGAGAAAGAAAGAGAATGTTAAAGATATATTCAGCCACCTTGTCCACTTTGTGTAAGAAGGTTCCCAGAAGCAACACTCTGAAATATGAATTATTTCA
Source organism: Alauda arvensis (assembly GCA_902810485.1). Taxonomy (NCBI): domain Eukaryota; kingdom Metazoa; phylum Chordata; class Aves; order Passeriformes; family Alaudidae; genus Alauda; species Alauda arvensis. Next base: position 87,563 of record CADDXX010000402.1, on the reverse strand, counting down.
CAGTTGTTTTCWCCATGCTGATTAGTGCTGGGTTTGCATTCAAAATACAACAGCTACAAGTGAAGTGAATTGRTTCTTTTTTGGTGCTCTGCAGTAAAATTTGCCATAAATAATAATAAAAATACARAYCCTTTTTCCTAAGCTGGTARTAGAAARAAGAAAATATCAGTAAAGYTTTTATTGTCAGYAAAACTCTGAACAATTAGTGGTATCTATTTATTCCTGGTAATTTAGCAGAACAACAACAAAATGACTTTATTAGCCATACTTTTTCCTAGTAAAAAAGGCATTGTTTAAAACCATACATTTAAAATGTTTAACACACTTTTGGCTAGCATATGGCCTCTGATTGTCAAACATATGCCATAAATTCATAGGCAGAGTCAGGGCAAATCATTTGACCTTCTTGTGGCTCAGACAATCCAGCTGTAAAATTAGATGAAAGCAGAACAGAAAAACAGATGCTGCTGCATCCAATTTGAGCTTTCTTGAGCAAACAACATCTTAAGAGAGCAGAATTAATGTCCTGTATGAACTGCARTATYTTATTTGATGCTTATCAGCACAATCTGTAAATTAAAATAAAAATAAATGCCTGAAAAACTTTGTAAGCCTGCTGCATGTATTATGTTGAATTTCCAAATTTTACAAGTTATTTATGTGTTTCCAAAGACAGCTACCTAGAGAGCTGAGCCTACTGGGCCTTTGGCAAGGAAGGTTTGCCTGGAGTGAGCTGGGTACCACAGTCTAAACCATCTGTCACATCCAATCTGTACCCACAAGAGCTTAGAGGGGCACCCAGGGAGAAGCCCAGGCCAAAGCACCTGACTCATGCACRGGTTGAGCTCATTTTCCAGGCAGTCAAGCCACCCCAGAAGCCTCTACCTGGAATTTGAAACCCTTCTTTCCTCTCACCAACTCAGAGGGAAATCTGCTTTTTCCTCACATCTGGGTTGCCAGCTTCTGCTGGGCTCYAGTGTGTTGGCAGCTGAGAAGTGTTCTGCAAAGTCCTATCCCTGCTGGGAGGAACCCATCACACCWATGCCACCACTGCAGTTGTGCAATCACAGCTTTTGGAGTGACTAAAAAGCTTAAAACACACTTTGCTGCCAGGCTGGAGGGCAGAACTTCAGCAGGGGCAGCTGCAGACAGCCAAGAGGGAGTAAGAGTTGCCACCTTGCTGGTTTGGGAATTTCCAAGTATATATTGGGAAAATATTTCTAAATATTGAAGGAGATGAAAACAAACAAACAAACCAAAAAATGACCAAAAAACCCCCAAACAACCAAAAAAAAAAAAAACCCACAAAACCACCTCCCCAAAAAAACCAACCAGAATGCACATCCCACAAGTCAAGATTGCTCACTTGTATTTGAACTTGAAAATAAACACCAATCCTATTTCAAAGGCAAATGAAGAAACATGCCTGAAATTGCACCTTGTCTGTTGACCCCACTTTTTGGAGGTGGGAAAACTGTATTTGGATTGTTTTCAAGATCATCATTTGGAACGTGAAAATAAAGAAAAACTCTTAAGTTTTACCTAAGAAAGAGCAAAATTATTGTGTTTAATTTTTTTTCCTATCCTTTTCCATCTACATAAAGTACTCAGTTATTTCAGCCAACCTAAAACTGTGTTTGTTTCACCTCCTTTTCCAAACGAGAAATTCTGCCCTGCTCAGTAAAAGCTTTTCCCTCCTAGAAACCCATCAACCATAAACCAGGTTCTGATGCTGCTGTAGCTATTTCAAAGCCCYAAGTACCACAGGATCCTCACTGATGGGTCTAGGATGGGTCCAGGTCTACTCAATAATGTAATTAAACAGAGCCAGAACATGGAAACAAATTTATTTTTTTTTTTAGTAATGCTGTCCAACTGTGCCAACAGGTGTAGTTTTCATTACAAATAAGAAGGAAATGCTAATAAAGACTGTACTATTACTTTTGGTGGCAGCAAAGGAAATAAATTCTTCCTAAATATATTAACCCTGTTCTTGCCCTACATTAATRAAGCTGATGGAAATACATTTCTCTTATAAACACTTCCTCATACCTTTTGGAGCTGTTTATGAGGAAGGAGTTATTACAATAATTATCCTGTCATTCTGAWATTTAAATCATGTAGCAATATCCAGTATGACATCCTAAGGGCACATTATRTTTTCAGATAAAGAGTTTTTATTGTTTCAAAAAAAGACCCTTTATTTTTAAAAAATTACATAAGTTCATGTCATTTTATCTAATTTGGTTTTTTTCAAGGAGCCAATCCATCACTTGGTTACTAAGATAATTTTTGCAATTGACTACTGATTTGCCAGAGAACGTGTGCATATTTTTTTTATCTTGAAAATAGAGTTTAAAGAATAGTGTGAATTCCCTGGAAAGCAAGCTGTAGAGAGATGAAGCCAAAGTCTTTGTTAATAAATGTCACAGTTTATCAAGAGATAAAATAAAGGGWGACAATTACAAGCTATATAACTAAGAAATTCCTCTAGAAGGGCAAAGAACACCTCATACTTCACCAATGAGGCAAAATAATCTTTTTTCCTTGCTTGTTTAGATAACAAAAACTCTCATACATCTGCTTTATCTACTTCAGTGCATAAAAATAATCAGTTTTAATAAAATATGATCCAACACTAGGTGTACAAAGACACCTTCTGGTGAATGAACAAACAAAAAATGGCATTGCTTTTTTGCAAAGATGACAGCAGGAAGTTCATGTAGGATTGAACCACATCTTAATTTCCCAACACCTTGAGCACTGTGGACAGCTAATATTCATGTGTTTCTAGTTATCTGTGAATTTTAATTAAACATGAATGTTTCTGGCAAATGGCAAAGAACTTCATTTGATATTCCTACCCAGCCCTAAACTCTTAAACACGAGGTTAAAATGCCTCAAGTAGTTCAAGAGTTCTACAAGTGGAGGACAGCAGAATTTCATTTGTAAGTAAGAACATTGTTGTGGTGGGGACAGCTCATTCAAATGAGAGAAAGATGAGGGCAATGACATTCTACTTMACATGATATGGAACAGCCCCTTTTTGGGGACACCCTTGGATTCTCTCTTCAGTTCAGCTATTTCAGCCTCAGTATCTCAGCTCAAATATTTACCCAGGCACAGCTAGCCTATGYAAGAGCAGTTTGAGGAACTATTCAAAGCCCTTCTCCAACAGCTTTACTCTTCCCATCAAGTCCATGAGAGGTCCCACAGCTAAGTCATCATTTGGGAGGGCCAAGGGACAGCAGCTATCTGAGAAACTGAACAAACAAAAAGAGGTCTGCCGTGGCAAAACAGGGCTGAGCTTCACCCAGCACGTGTCCATAAGGAACCAAGTGGAAAGTTTACGTGTTTCTCCCCATAGGACACCTTCAAAGAGCTTTYGTGCAAGGCAGGGAATGCCACTTGCACTTGTGTCTTCTGGGGAAGGGGAGAAGGCAGGCTAAAAACAGATGAAGTGAATAAAGAGCAATATCCTCCYGAATATTTTAGGGTTTTCCTTTTTCTCCTTATGGTTGCAATCTGTTTTGTACTGGAAACCTTGCACCCAGTTGTAAGGCTGTGCCTGAGAAACCAATGTGGAGCAGCTCAAGGGCCCTTGGTCTACAACTGCGTCTTGGCTGCTGGTTTATCCACAAGAACAGCAAAATCCATGCTGAAAAAACCCCCTTAAGACAGAATGTGAGACTCTAAGGCTGCCATGCTGAATGGGTTATTGGACAATCTTAGTTAAGAAGCAGTGCTCACCTACAGAGATGTGCCCAGGTACCCCTTTCTGCCAGAGAAGGCTGGRATGGGTGACAGAGCACTTCCATACTGGCAATGCTGTGGGTTTGCAGCTGGGTGTATCCTGTGTTGCATGGAAGAGAACCAGGGAAAATCTCTTCTATCATCTTTTATTTCAGTGTGAACCATGAAGTGATTTGGTGAAAGCATTTCTCATTCCTGAAAAAGTTAGCCAATGAGCACCAAAATTTCCATGAAATAAATGTAACTTTCCCCAGATCAGGAATATGTCCAAGAATGTAAGTTACAGATTTCATACTCAAAGTCAGGAATCTTCAAAAGACCTTGGACATCCACATCAGAGAGGAACACAGAGGAAAAGGTAAGTAAGAAGTAAGGAAAACCTCAAAGGAATAATTTCTGGTATTACGTGCAAGATTCCATTAGGAACCTCTGGAAAACTTCCAGCTGAGGGGAAGAGAATATTCAAACACTTTACTTTCACATAACCAAGCTATATTTTTTCATATTCATAGCATTTTAGYCTCCCTGCTAACTTTTTTGTAAATTACTATTAATTCAGAAAATTAATCTCAGAATATGRTGCTATAGAATATTAAAACATTTTTTCTATAATTTGGTAGTGTACATACAGTATTACAATAAACCTTTCAGCCACCAAATCAACAGAAAAAAAAAGCAGACTGACTTTAATGGCTAACAGCTCACATTGCTTTGAGTCACCTTTTACAACGAAGGTATGACAAAAACTAGAAACAAAGTCCAAAAATCTTTATTTCCAACTGTTGGCTGATTTCCAATTATATGAATAATTAATAAAATAATTTAAAGAAACATCAGTATAGGTTCAGAAAATAAAAGCAGATTCAAGCTGTCCTACATCAATAAAATATTGTGCTGCATAATATTCCTGAACTGAGTGGGGTTTTTGTCCGGGAGATAAGTTAATTGATATTCTGACCTTTCACTTTTAGTGTTGACCTGAAGCTAGCAGGAAGGACAGTTGTTCTGGAAGGAAGTGTCTGACAAGATGTTTGTTTTTATTGTCTCAAACAGTCTTTTCCATTCTTAGCCAAACAACCTGCAGCAGAAGCGAGCCTGTCTGTGACTATTGAGTGCACCGCAGCGATGTCAAGGACTCCTTTCATTATTTATACCTTTTTTTTGTTGTCGTTCAATTTGGCTGATGTTTGTTTTCCCGAGACCTGGCTGATCTCACTGGAAACTGTTCCATTTACCCAGCCAGGAGGAAGCTSAGGGAAGGCAGGAGGGGTGGCARTCAGTCAGCAGAGGAGGGCTTGGTGCCCAATCGATAGCCGTGGTACGCACCGACAGGCAGCATGAGCATCATCCCCCCTCCCCCAGCCCCCAGCCAATGGAACTGCAAAATGTGCACTCCAGAGATGGAAATGTTATCACAGCACAGGTCAGTAAGCTATTGATGGGCCCAAGCTCTGTGTGCTGATGTACAGGGACTGATGTGTGGCAGTTGGATCTAGCAAGGGGACTGCTTTGTGTGCCACACACCACGCCCTGCTCAGCGGTGTCTCTTTGGGTCACTTTACAATGCTTCAATGTCAAAGCTTCAGCAGCCATGGGATCCTGCTGAAGGGATGTCTGCAGCACAGCTTAAAAAAATTAAAAAAGAGAAATTTTTTTTGTAAATTGAAACGTTCTAAAAAATTAACTTCTGGTTTGTCATGCCTTAAAGTGTCAGAGCCTTCATACAGCTCCAACTTCATCTTGTACACAAATGATGACTTGCAGTGACTAGATAGTCAAGTTTACTAATGTTCTAMTTATGTCAGTGCAAATTAGATGTACAGTAGTTTAAATTGCTTTGATAATGCCTGCAGGGTGACTAGTAGCAATGAGAGAAATATCAGGTTAGACATTCGGGTCAGTGTGTGTCAACCTTTCCTAACAAAGTTGACTTTTTCTTCTGATTTTTGCCTTGCCGTAAGTTTTAGATCCTAAGTTCAATTTGTTTGGGGGAGGAAAAACAAAACCAAAACCATTGTGCACAATTTTGTAGTATAGCATTGTATGATGTATAATTAATGTTTTCCCAGGCACAAACATGTCTGGTTGTCCTTTCCTTGTGTTCTGTGTAGTGCCCAGCTGTGGATAGAGACCACCTGAAACTGCAGACTTTCAGAGTCCACYCCACCACTGCAGGCTTGCAAGAAGAGCCCTTCCTCTCCTTATGCAGGCACCAAGGGCTGGTTAAAATGGAAGCTCATATTCTTGACAGAGAAAGCAGAAGTTATTCTGAAGCATTTCTGAGCAACTGGCCAACTCTGAGTGTTTCCTGCACACTAATGAATCATGCAACAGGGGCAGGCATGGCACTAACTGTACCATACAGGTATTATAAACCACACCCACCACATGCCACAAGGAATTCAGTTCCTTCCAAGACCCCTCTCTTCAGGGCAAAGTGATTTCATTACCCTTGTCCTCAACTGACATTTCTGCAAGTAGTGCAATCTGGAGCTCTAAAATAGAGACTTTCTCCAGTGTACTTACACTTATGCACACGTGTTTGCAGGCATGTGTGCATGCATATGCATATACCTGTAGTCACACTGCGTGCAAGCATCTTTTACTGTATACTTGTGATAAATGCTAGAGTAAAAAAAAAAAAATCACTTTGTTGCTTTATGACATCACATTCCCACGGATTAATGAAACTCAGCCTCTGAGACTCACTCACCTGTGCTGGCACAGAATTGGACCAGCACTCCAAAAAGAGGTTTCTGGGGCAAGGATTTCACTCTGTGTAAACCCACTCAGGATTATTGTTACTAGATCTGCTAATGACAAGGGAGCAGCAGATGGTACTCTCCAGGCAGATGCAAGAGAGCTGTGCCTCCTCAGCTAATRGAACATAAGCCAACTTGAAACCAGAAGTCCTGTGAAAATATAAGTGCAATCCTGAGCCTGAAATAAGAAGCCTTCTGGATACTGAGCATGGATCTATTTTGGCTGTGCTGGGATTGTCACACAGCTTGTATAGTGCCCTGCCACTTCATCTGTGGCTAGAGAAGAGKCAGTCTCCCACATGGACATGGATGATGAAACTGTTCAGCTGCACCCATGATGACAAACCAGCACTGGGATGCCATGCTACACATTGCTGACACTCTCCTGACACACATTTGTCCTCTGCCAACCCAGGAAATACCCAAGGATAATCTGACGGACTATCATGGATCAAGAGCTGCTCTCAGCAGGCAGAAGACACCAAGGCATCCTGTCTGGGGAGAAAGAGGACAAGGGAGGCAAGGAGGGAAATGAACCACAGGGRAAAAGCTGTGCTATGCCTTTTATCTGCTGGGACAGATGACAAGATTTTCCCCGTCTATTTGGTATAAAAGATAGATCCTCTGAAGTCTACCTCCCAGACTCTGACAAACAATTCATGGAGAAATTATGAAGAATATAAGGATTCAGCAGTACAACGATTTCCTTCCTTATAAGTACCATATTTGAAGCAGCTATTCAAGTGAACACTCATAAAATGATGCCACAGAAAATAAATAAGAAACAGACATGTCAGAAAATTATAGGGCCAAGTCATTATTCTCTTCCTGGATCCCAAATGTACCTTTATTTGATGGACTGGGATGTTCTTTATATATAGTTGAAACCTTGTAAAACTAAAGTAAGCAGAACTAGATGTAAAGAGATAAATCAGGCCATATAGCTGTTGCGATGCACATTCTCTATGCAAAACTGTCTGTACTTTTGTAGCCACTGGTTTTCAGTGGTTTTCTGTTTATCCTGTATTTTTCTTCATCTGCCCACCTTCCTCTTTTTTTAATCTTTTAATAATTATTCTAGGAAWACCAAAGTAATCTTGTTTTTCATGGAGGGTGGGCCAGGAGGTCTTTAGAGGTCCTTCCCAACACAAACTCCTCTATGATTCCATGTTTCTACTCTACTCTCCTGTATAAGACAAGGTTTACAAAATGACCCATTGAAAAAGAAACACTGGGTAGGTTTATTGGCTTTGAACAGATGGCTGAAAAAGGACATCATGGAAAACATTTAAGTGCTCAAAAAGGTATTGATTAAATGTAAACTAGATGGGTCTCAAGTGTTCAGAGAGCCCAGACTCATGTATTAGGGAACATGGAAAAAAATAAATTCAACCAGAATATATAYATCTCATTGAAAAAGTGGGGAACATTAAACTCAGTTCAAGTAGCAGTAGACAGAAATAACTTACATATTATGGTAAATCTGCAAACTCACTGAAATTTAATTGTGGTAAATTTACTTAATTGCCAGACACCACCCTCTGAAACCYATTGCTGTGATCCAGAACATAAAATTCTTCTCCACATGCAGTCAAATGGCAACTGTGTGAGCCTACACAGCGTAAAGAAAATTGTGCAGATGTACTTGTGCAAAGAAAAGCTGAGGATTATGGTGGCAAGCAAAGAAGTGGCCTTACTGTGGTTCAAAGTGTTTTTTTACAATTATATTCTCTTTGTTCTCAAATTTCCACCCCCAGACCCCTTCCTCCCTACCTCACCAGACTGTCTAAAGCTCTTCTTTTTTGTGAGTGTCTCACATAAGTGGTAACTTACCTTTGGGAATAGATATGCATCTTTCCCTCARAGCACATGCAAGTTCTTGCTCAATTTTACTATTAACATTTACTTCAAAAAAAAACCCAAAAAACCAACCAAACAAAAACCACCCCAAAACTCACAAAAAAGAAACCCCAATAAATAAATGAAGAAAAAAACCCAACTAAAAAACCAACTAAGAAGGAGCATGTTTGCTATCAAAATAATTCTCACAGAGCTCACARAATGAGTTTTGTTTAGATACCCTGATAGGGAGTACAGAACAAGWTTTGATGGAGATGAAGGAGTTAAAAAGCAGAAAAAAATAACCAAAAGAAAACAACAACAAAAGAGCACYTCCCTGCACATATTGCAGAATCTAATTGGGGGAGAACAAAGAAAGAATGGAAAGTTTCAGTCTCTGTATTTGCTCCTGAATCACAAATCTGAAGACAGTTAAAAAATGAATGATGCTGGATCTGCATCTTGGATCCACCTMCTACACAATGACTGTATTCTGTTAAAGACATAGGGAATGCCTGTGATAAACAAGGTACTCTATCAATTTATCATCTCTGTGTTGATATGCTTCCCCAAATAACTGCACAGTAGACCTAGGCAGGGAGGTTCCCTCCACAGTGAAATTCCTTGAGGGATTGCAGGAAAGGGCTGTGGAGGAGAGAGGGAAACAACCACAACAATAAACAGTCAGAGCTCCATAATCCATGTGCTAAAAGGAGTTCTGAACTTGATGTGATTGCCCACCACTCAGAGCAAAGCAAGGAGGTTTGCTGAGAAGATTTCACTGGCATTTTGTTGGGGCTGAGTGGTGCAAATTCACACCTTGCATAGGAATCACCTCAAAATCATTTCAGTGGCCATTTGGTATCACACTTGTCTTTGCCTCCAGTTCCACACCAGGGTCCTGCACATGGCTGCAAAAACCAGGATACAATTTATACACTTGCCATCTGTGCAGGGCATGACCATCATAAGAAATGCACAAATACCTTCTGGGGTGAGATTTCTTGGTGGCTGTTGCATAAGAGAGACATATTTAAATGCACACTTTAATCTATATAGCTCTAATGCAGAACTGCTGGAAGTCAGCCCAAGAGGAATTCCATGTTTTKCAGGCCCCTGCATTTAGCTAAACTTTTGTGTAGTTGAGTGACTTTAGGATGCTATTCCCAGCCAGGCCATCCTAATACTCACTCCCTGCCTTTCTTTTGTAATTATCAGGGCAGTGTTAAAATAACAAACAAAACACCCCCACAACAGAATGAAAGCATTTCAAACCCCCTAAACACATGAGAACTGATTAAATGAATACTGAACATACTGTACTTCAAGGGGAAGGAAGAAGAAGCCACTGTGCAGAGTACCTGGTCTTCTGTTTGCTTAGTGCAGTGGACAGATAAACAGAAAACTAAAAAGAAAATAAATTAAAAGGACTAAAATTTCCTGAAATTTTCAATACCTCACAGGCTGAGGATTTGCAATTTTTAGAGTGAGTATGATATGGGGAGGCACTGTAGCTTGCACAAGCTCCCCGAAAAACAACCCTGCTCCAAGGAATTGACTGCCCAGCCAGGGTGCTGCAGTCTGACTGTACRTGGACTGCTCCTGTGTCAGAAAGTGGAGTGCCTTCTATAATTAACTGATTAACTCTTCTTTGATAGCATGCCAAGAAAATAATAACTTTGCTACAGCAAAATGTAAAACTCTGTCAAAAGGAGGCATCTATCTGTTTCCACAAGTCCCATGGTGATTAGTTTGGCCCTAATTAACAGCAGCTTTCTAAAGTGAGAGATAATTGCTGGCACACATAATGTAGATTTCAATAGCTAAAATGAGCAATAATGAATATCCACTTTGAAGCTTGCCTGACAGAATGCTTAGACTACAAAAAGTTAAAGTAGTACCTTGACTACAGCTGATAAATGAGATTCCTTCACTGTCCTCCGCTTCCCATCAGGATTTTAGCACCACCACTTTTAATGCTTCAGCTCTGGAGCTTTGTCTCTTAAAGCCAGAGATTTATGGCAAGTAAGAAATGTCCATATTAAGAGGGAAGGGGAGATTCAGATTATATCCTTTTCTGACCATTATAATTAATAGCTGGATCTTCAGCTCTGGCTAATTGAAGGGAGGTCAGTGTGTTGCCATGGAAATGTCCTAGCCAAGCAATTTTACCCATTTTCCAGTCTACTGCCCCTTTGCATAAGCACAAGTTATAAAATGTTTTAATTGCAAGATTTGCAAATGATGCAACATCTGGGCTGCAGATTTCCATATAAAGGAAGAAGATTAATGGGATTATTAACATATCTGTGCAAACCCTTGAAGTGCTGACTATAATTAGTGAACAGCAGCATTTTCACTGATCATCTGTGTGACATGCTGGAAATCCATATAACTAAGGAAGAAAATTGCAGATGTGTATTTCCCTTCCCCTGTGCCACTAGTAATTAGAARAAGTGTCATTTTATTGCTGCCCTGGAATAATAGAGAAATATCTTTAGTCACTCCATAGACCAACAATATAACTTCTGTACTCATGGTGTTGTTTCATTTGATTAGATTTGAAAACAAGTCATGTTAATGAACCTCAGATTCTGATTAGTGATTTTGACCTCCCTATCCCAAAAACACACCAACAAATAGCAAGCAACCAGCCTTCCACTCTCTGTATATCTAAACAAGTTCTTTCTAACTAATCAAAATCAAATTATTCTCCTATAAAGACCCCAACATATACATATGGGATTCTAACATCATGCAAGAATCCTTCAGTAGTTGCATGAGAATAGGATTATTTTAAGAAAGGGAAAGAAAGGGGAATATTTGCATACACAGCCAAAAAAAGAAAATTTGAATATACAGTTTGAAATATCAACTATGAAGTTAATGTAGTTCTATCTTGATGGACTGAAGAAAATACAAACTTGCAGTTGTTCTTCAGAATGGCAGAAGRGCCAAGAGCTCTCTTGCCAAGACAGCTCTAGACTGTGCTCCTTCACAGAAGCAGCAGAAATAATTTCCTCCTTTCCTCAGATTACAACAGAGTGGTCATGTAAAAGGCACAGGTGGCTTCCAAACCCATGTCAAAGACACTGGCAATTAGCAGTCTCATCTAACCTTCCCCACTTCTCTTCAGCTGTTGAAGGACTTGGCAAAATTTTTAAGAGAAATCAGATTTAGGATWACAATTTCCATTATTAGAAAAGGCTTAGATAATGAAGTAATTCCAATTTAGCYTCCTAAAGAATTATCATGCCTAATTTATTCAACAGACAATTAAAAGTAWAAAATTCAAGGCTCAGTTCTGCAATCAGCTTCAATCTGGCTACAATGAACTCAGCTCTATTTAAAGTATGGCTTGGGAATTTGTGTTGAAATGCMAAATTTATTGTCTGTACATTTTGTGTTGGGATCTACCATGTCCATTGGAAATATTTTTCCATGCTTTCTGACACTAAAACCATGGGGCTAAGAGCAATATTTCTACCCAATTTAAACATTAGGGCTTTTACTTTCCACTCTTATGACTTGGCATAAATGTAATACTACCTCCTTACAACACAAGAATTAGTCATTTATACTGATGTAAGTTTAGAATGACTTCTGAAGACTTTGAGGAGAGCTCAGATCTGCTAAGCTAACATGAACTCCTCTTGTCTTGGTGCAGTGACTTAGTGAGGGACACAGAATCACTCTGTTCCACACATCTGCAGAACAGCCCCCCTTCCCTGACTAGAGACATCTTCTGCCTTTGAAATGCTTCCTAGACAAAAATCACAGGATATTGTAAATCACATTTTGCCTGGATTTTCAAAAGGAATAACTCAACAAGTTGTGGACGCTACAGAATAAAGGAACAAGTTTAAGATTGCTGACATGCCCAGTGATGTAGRTCTTAGTGGTGCCTTTTGAAGATTTGCCTGATGTCAAAATGTGGTGGATTGACTCTGGCTGGGTGCCAGGTGTCTTCTAAGTCCTGTCTCTGCCCTCCTCAGCTGGACAGGGGACAGAAAACATAACCAAAGCTTTGAGGACTGGGACAATGGCAGGAGGACAGTACATCAACCTTGCTATCACAGCCAAAATACAATCTTCAGAATCAGCTGGTGCTTATGTGACCAAGTACAAAGGTCAGGAAGAGAAATTAGATGAAAATCACGAGAAACAAACAAACAAAAAATTACTATTGGTTTAACAAAGAAGAATTAGTATTAAAAACGCAATATCAATTAAACTAACAAAGGGGAATGAAAATTATAAAAGCAGCTGTAAAAACAGCACTAAAATAATTGCCAAGAGATTTAGAAGATGGATAATGTGATGCAAAGAATCCTCTACGTGGGTTGTTGTGCTCACATCATGATGGGCTGTGCAGTCATGAAAAGAGCCATGATGGAAGAAACATATGCCTCTGAGCAGCCTCTGCATAATCAACACCTTTTTTTGAGCTAAAGTCTTTTATCTCATTAATGAGTTGTGCAATTCAACAAAAAGCCTAAGTGCTGCTGCTGTAAGTATGCTGTATGAGTGTTATTTAAAAGGGATTTCTAGAGACACAAGTGTTTTCAATTCTCTGTAAAAAAAAACCCCAAACAGTAAAGATGTGGTTGTACATGTCCCAAAACCCACAAATCCCACTTTGAATATGACCAGATAAGACACATCCTCTTCCACCTCAAAGAGCCAGCCAGGATAGGCCCCAGCAGATGGGACAAATGTGGMAGATGAAAAAACCACCACCAACAAAAGAAACCAAACTCTGAGGGATGTTTTCTTCACTGTGCATCTGTGTGGGTGGTACAGGAATATATTGCTTCTTACACAGAACCCAGAAATATAGACCATAATTACCTTCATGATTTAWTGTTTCACTGGACTTTTAAATCAGAAACTCAAAGCCTACTCAGAAGGCARGAGTCTAGACCTCATCCTGATGTGCCCACAGCAAAAATAGAAAACATGATAGCTTGAGGATTTTTGTACCTACCTCCACCTCAATGTGAGGATTTTGGCAAGTTCCCTAYCCTATTAACTATCAAGTCGGAGATCATTATGGGATCTAATAATCTGTTCACAACCAAAAGGGTTCCAGAATGAAATTAAAAGTATAAGGAAGGGAGGAAAACCAGAGAAACAGCACAAATTTCTCTGGTATGCATCCCTGCATTTCACMTTTCTAACACTTGCGGAGGCATCTGGAAATTATGCTTGTGTTCCTGAAGCTTAACATCTAATTATTGAAGTAYCAAAAGAAAGCAAAGCTCTGGGAAAAGAGTGGCTTAAGTAGCACTTAAGTAGCAGTCTTAAATAGTTTTGCAAGAGGAAACTTTCTCTGTTCACCAAAAGGTTGATTGTTACCTTTATTTGAATGCAGCAGAGGTTATTTYACCTGTTTCAGTAATATGAAAGAACTAGTATGGGACTGTGGGGTGGGAAATGTGGAAACTGTGCATGCATGACACTGATGATCTATAAATTGCTTTTGGGTTTCTCACAATGCTTTTGAAAATGTTTTACAATCACATATCATGAATGAATCCTTATTGTATGCTCTAAATATTTTCTGGGTAAGATGATCTTTCACAAATGATTTTTTTCATGTTCCCTTACAAGTTTTTATTAGAGGAATAATGACAAGAAAAGGAGGATGATTAATAAAGTATCACTGCTCTCCCACTGGCATTTCTGGCCTCATCAAAAGTGTAATTTTTTTTGCATAATAGATTGACTCACACTTCAAGTGTGAAGCAACACTTGAAATTATCCATGCACATACTGATACATGTCCATATGTTTTTCCATCATTTCTCAAACAATAAGCCAAGGGCAAAATTCTGGTCTAGGAAACCTTCTAGGGTGATTCTTACACGTGTATTTTCCAACAAATGTTCCACATCACTGAATACCACTAGATAATGAGCAGCACACACAGAATATCCCCAAACCACACTTCTCAGCACACTGTAACATTTTAAAGAAATGCATGAGGTGCAGCAAAAAATACAAGAAAGCTAACAATTTTGTTCCCTGTGCAATTCAGATTTTTTAGGATGTATTAAGAATTGGTGGTTATGCACTTCACACTACTTAGCACCAATTGAAGTGACAGGATAAAGAAATTCAGCAGAAAGACTAACATTATCTATCTCATCACCTACTACAGCAGCTTCAAAGAAGTAGTAGATGATTTAGACTAAAAAATGAAAAATAATTTGGTCTATTTATATTTATATTAGGCAAGGTGTGATTTGTAATGACTTAGCAGTAAACATATCACAAAGTAAATTCTAGGAATTCATTTACCAAAGGAACAGCCAGCAGTAGAATATAATGAAAAATACACTCAAAATACATTTCACTTTAAAACATGCTATTTCAAGAGAACAGAAACAAACCAAGATTAAAATTAAAGATTAAATTAAAATTTCAGAACATGGCACATACATCAGTGTCCTGTGGATTAATTGGGAAAATTCTTTTACTCTTTGGAGTCCCCACAATAGATTATATTGCTTCCTTAGCCCTATTTCTCATCCTGGGGTTGTTTTTTAATTTGAGAGAATGTTGGCTAATTACTAACTACCTCATTCCCATGTCTTTTGCCTTCCCTTTTGCACTCCCAATCCCTGCAGCAGCCCCAGCACCTCCTCAGTGCTGCAGCAACGAGCCAGGCCACAGGGGAAGTTTAAAAACATTCTGAAGGGTCACCTTCTCCCTGCCTCACACTGCCTTAATTAAGGTTCTGGTTCTGCCATGCTTCCTCTGTTGACTTCATTCTCCAGGGCACTCATCCCAGAAAATTCAAATTTCACCTGTGCTGGCGTATAAGTCTCACAAATTTGCATTTGCTCCATATTCTGCAGAGTTGTGTATTGCATGGGAGAGAAGTTGCTGCAGGTGCCAGTTATCCTTTAGTTAAAAAAGGAGTCATTGCAACATTTGAAAAAAAATATCTGGAAGTTCTTTGAGGGGAGTGAACACCAGGTTAGAAGTTAGAGGGATATGACATGAGAAGGAATCAATGATTAAAAACTACAAAAGGAAATAGGTGAGGAAAAAAAAATCTGTATCTGAAAAGACTGTCTAAAGCAAGATTGATAGTTGAGGAATATTTTTTACTTTTTTCAGCCATTTGTCCATTCCTGTTCAATTCTTTCTCAAGGTAAGAACCAGCTCTCACCAAAGATCATGGAATGACAGACTGGGTTTGAAGAGACCTTAAAGATCACCCAGTTCCAACCCCCTGTCATGGGCAGGGACACCTTCCACTGTCCCAGGTTGCTCAGAGCCCCATCCAACCTGGCCTTGGACAGTTCCAGAGATGGAGCATCCACAGCTTCTCTGGGCAACCTGTGCCAGTGCCTACACTCTCACAATAAAGATGTTTTTTACTAATTTAAACCTAGGCAAAAAAAATTCCTATCTAGCAGCTGAAAAATTCACTGCAGTTCTCACATACAGGAATCTGCTCTGGAGTGCTGCTGTGAATGTTAATGGATTAAAAAAATAAACAAAAAACAAAACAAAAAGAGAGAGATGTAATAAAATACTCCTAAGGCATTTGTAGTCACACCAGGATGGGCAGCAGCAATACCTTCC